>CM059038.1:7307785-7907785 GCA_030279155.1 Forsythia viridissima
AAGTAGGATTGTGTTGATTCCGTACATGTTGAATATTGACGTAGAGTGTTTTTGGTTAACAAGTGAAAGCTATGTAATAACCGGATGCTAGGAATCTAATCCCCGCATATTATATATTGCTTTAGAAAAAAGGACATTGCACTTGTATTATCTTATACATCTTTTCATAGTCTTTTTGACCGAGTGATAAAGCCCGTAGGAGTTCTCAAAACTCGGTGCCCTAAGGTATGTAAAATCTGGGAGTCATCGGCCTAAAGCTTGCTACAAGGGTCATCTAGAAAGCTTAAAAGATTGATGTTTTACATATAAGATGATGGGAAAAAAAAGTGTATGGAACAAATATGCAAAATTAGCAAGTTTGAGCTTTTTTGTTTACAATTTGGGGATTTAGATAATTAGTGGGTTTGACTTGCCTAATGGAAGTTTGTAGGTTGAAACACTCAATAAAAGAAAATCATCACAAACCTAGGTAGTTGCTATCATTGGATAAAGCCCACCAAACTTGAGAACAAAAAAAGTGAATTGAACGCAACCTTAGAATTGATACCCCATGTTAGAGAGAAAATATCAAATTTGGAAGAGTGTATTTCACGAGGGGGGTAATGAAAATATGACCATTAAGGGTCGGGTTATCACCAACTGAATGTATTATAATGTTTTGGATTGACTATTATACACACATATCGAGCATGGAATAAGTTTAATTTTTTTTAAGTAGCATTGTTTGAAAACTTTTCATGATTAATGAGCAGTTAAAAAAAAACATAGGCAAATGGCAAACTATCTAACTTATAGAGTGTTTGTTACTTTAGTTATGTTTGTTTTATTTTGTTTGCACGTTTGTGTGTTTGTGATTAATTAGTCTTGTTCGAGAACGAATAAAAGTTCAAGTTTGGAGGTGTAATAAGTGTGATTTTACACTTATTTAGACCGTTAAAGTGGACCATTGTAAGTGCATTTGAGTGTAATTTTATTAATAATGTGTTTATTTTGTTATTGTAGGTCAAAATCTGAGTTTGGTGGTGTTTGGAGCAAAATTGGCAAAAATGATTAAATTGAAAGAAAAGTATAAGTATGGGGACCGACTTGCAAATTTCTAAAAGTTTAAAGACCTATAATGCAAATATATGATGGCATAATTGAAATAAAAGTTTATTTTGGAGGGCTCAATTGAAAATGATGTAAAGTTCAAGGGCTTATCGTGCAAAAAAGAGGACTAAGATGCAAAATGAGGATAAATTTGGCCCATACGATCCATCCCGATCGTGGGCCATTGAATTTTAAGCAGAAGCCCAATTTCTCCTTCCATGCGATCGTATGGGCCCCGAACAGATTGTTTTTCTTTCCTTATGTGTTTGGGCTTTTTTTGGACTCCTTTTTGGACACAAATTGAAGCACAGATTTAGGGTAGTTGTTGGCACTATAAATACACATTATTAGGGAAGAAAAAAAGGGAGTTCCATATCATAACATAACACAAATCTTTGGAGGAACTCCACATCAAATACATTAAATTCTTGGAAGAAAAATTACAAGAAATCATTGGAATTTTGGATGATTTTGAAGATTGGATGATTTTGAAGAAGAATATGGTGCCATCCAAGATCGTTGAAGAGATTCAAGATTAAGGGTTGGAAAAATTTTTATTCTAAATTATCCGGGTTATGTATCACTTTTTATCTTGTATTTTCTTAATCAAAATATGATAGGCTAAATATTTATGGTTAGGATTTTAATGAAACATTGTTAACTCTTAAATCTAATAAATTGCTTATTTTTATTCTTGCTTTTGGGTTAATTGTTTATTATTCATTAATTCCGTTTTGACACTTGATCACTATTAAAACGTGTTTGTTATTTATATTTTTTTCGAGAGATTCGGTATAAATTAGCACATAACAACATAGGGTCCTACAATTGATGGTCTACGTCATTATGCTCTATGAAATCGTTATGTGATGATCTTTATGAATTAATGTATGCTTACATGTTCAAAATTTAATCAAAGATAATTAGGTTAACATATAATTATATAATCGATTGATCATCGAGAGAGACTGTTGATTAAAATTAGATAATTGATTTTTAATCTAGGCATCTAAGTTCTTAATTTTATTGATTGTTTGTTATTGAATTAATGTTATCCTAAAATTTTGCCAATTTTAGGATAGTTCTTGGGATTTGTGTTGATGTCGAGAGATGCTACATGTGTCTAGTTCAAATAATAAACGACATTAAGTCTAATAGGAGATAGATATATACTTCTATGCATTGTGCAATCTTTGGTGGTTTTCTAATTTTGTGTTGCATTATTTATCTATTTGAATCCTTCATAGAAATACAGTTGGGTCATAGTTGAGAATTTGTTTAATTTGTATCAAGAGAGCAAATTAATATATAAGGAATACCAATTGTCAACATAAATCAAGAATTGAGTATAAACAAGCAATTGAGGGTTAAAGTAGGTTAACAATGGTGGATTCGGAATTCTAGTACCTTTCATGATTTGATCAATTCCAAGTTTTGTATAATTTTAATTACTTATTTTAATAGATTATTAGATTTAGTTAAAATTGAATTTAAATAACTGATTGTATTTTTCTTGAATTAGAGTTAGTATTAATTAAAGTACAAGACGTGGAAAATTCATTCATCGTGGGTTCAACACTCTACTTATCATTATATTACTTGTTAACGATTCGTCCACTTGCGAGATTAAAATTTACAACAGTAGGAACCGATGATTTTAACAATTTGTATTAGAGTAGGCACCCTTCTAAGATCCTTAACAAGTACATTGTCTATTAAGTTAGTTATGATCTACTTCTCCCTCTTCTTACTTGTCTAATCGAGATAACGTCACTCTTATGAATGAAAGCTTCTTTAAGACTGTACAAAACTTGTTATGATCACCCAAGTAGTACTTTCTTTAATTTAAGTTTGCCGCCACCTCCACTTGTTAGCATATATATATTTTTCATTTCTTATCTTGTCAATTTTAAGTTTAATTCCATCTTAACATGACAGGAACATTTTTTCCTCTAACAACCCAACACTCAGAACTATAGCATAAAAAGTCTAATCACGCATCACGTAGTAGCACTTCTTCATATCACTAAAAACCTGCTTGAATTCTATGTATTACATCATCTTTATTTCCTAGTTCCTTATTAATAACTGGACCTAGATACTTAAAATAATCACTTTTGAGTTTTTGGGGACAATACGATCCTCTATATTAACGAGTTACAATGGATCGTTTTATCACGACTAGCTTACAAATACCAGCTGCTTCACCAAGCAAGTGAGCTGAAAAGCTCTATCCCTCAGTGTATTTGGGATAGGGATATTATTGAGCAGTTTTCTCATCTATATGTTTGAGAAAGCCACAAGTGCATGTCCCGGGTCGAGACAATTGTTTTCAGACAACCTTAATCGGGCTCATCTCGACTACTTCTCTATTGGCCGGCTGCTGGCCAGGCTTAGTACTGCTGGAAAATCTTATCTATAATAGAAGAGACACTCTTTGAAGTTGCATGGAAATTCTCAAGAAGACAAAAATGGCAAGTAGAAGAGCATTATTGTGCAATGCATTCAACTCGTATGCAAAATATTGTTCATATGGCTAGTTTTTATCTGATTACTCAATCGGATAATTTGATTATTTGTTCCTTTCGTGTATTTATTTTGTTCAATCTTCTCATGGACGTTGGATGATGAAAATGTATATATGTAATTGACCTCAAACTAATTATTAGGTTTGGGACATCGAGTAGATTGGTCCAGGTATTTCAATACCCAGAATCGCTCGTTGTACTTTGGATATTTCGTAAATAGAAATATTCGAATTCACATAATTATTGGAACCAAACCCAACTTGAACCGTCAGTCCAGTTCAAGTTCGATTCTACCCATAACATTTTCTTTAGAAATTGTGAGCTGACAACATGTTTTGAAAAATATTTAAAATTACAAACCCATAAATAAATGTTAGAAAAACAGAAATTACCACTTAATATTGATGATTCGTTTTAATTGCAAAAGAGGTTCGCATTCACCGTCTTACTATGTGTTCAGTGAGAGAGATGAGCGAGAATGCGAGACAGACGATAGTGTTTGTATTTCCTAAAGGAGTAGTAGGCAATTTACCTAGTATGTACAAGTCTCGAGTTCTCTTTTATAGATGAAGGAGATGTAAGAATGTATATCCAATGTTCAATTAGTTGGTCGGACTTAATTACTTATTGGACCAAATTAATTAATTAATTAATTTGATTCGTTAGTTGTTGGCTAACAAAGTTTTGGTAAAACTATAACACACAATTCTAGTAGGACTAGAATTAGAGTTAGCGCCGTCTATAAATACTAAGGTCACAACAAATTAAGAGAATCAAGTGATCTGTCATCATTACTTGCTAGCACAAGCAAGAGACAACCCAATATAATTACTCCCAAATTTTCGCTTTCATTGTTCTTGATCGTGGAAGTCTAGTTCTGTTCTTGCTGTGTGGATTACCATTGGAGGCTGAACAATTGGACAAATGTGGTATTGAAGATCGTTCCTCCAGCTAATCAGATAATCAGATTCTACAGTATTCATCAAGGTAAACTACTATCACGAATTCTATCTAAGTACAAAGTTGATCCGGCTTATAGGAATTGCAGATTTAATTTTCGATGTGCATGTATACGTCAACAGTGGTATCAGATACTACCTTGTTATTTTTTAGAATTTGTTAGACTGCTTTGATGAATATAATAATAATTGTTATTGATGTATTAATTTGATTTTTTTAAAAAAAGAAATCTGAAATTGTTTTGGGTTTGTTAGTAACAGATTTAATCAGCTGGAAAACGATCAACTGACGGCGGTGCTTTGGAAGCCATTGACGCCAGTAGATCGATGGCGACAGATGGCGGATCTCCTACCTTGCGAAGGCGGTAGACTGGCGTTGCAAAATCAGCGGAAGCCGTCGTTGATTTCGCAACGACACACACCATGCGCCGCTGCTAGATGGAGCAGCAGCGACGAGAAAAGTCGAACAACAAATCGCTGATGTTTGACATTAAATGGCGGAGGCCATCGGTGTTAGACACCGTCTGGCCTCCGCATAGAGATGTGGTGCTCGCCGGCTACCAACTTCAGCATGATTTTCTTTTTGGGGAAAAATTGTATGGGAAGCCCCCTAATTTCAAAAGAAATAAACGGAGCCTCTTATGCAATTTTCAAAATTGTATGAGAAAGCCCACTGTTTTAAAATAAAAGAATGGTCTTTTGTGCAATTTCATAAATTGCATAGAAAGTCCAATGTTTTAAAATTATGTTACCACACGATTACGATATGGCCGCCACGTCAGCACAAGCCCCATATAAGCCCAGTAAGGACCCAGTTCGCAACCTGTCAAGAACCCTATTTGGGCCCTGCTGGGGCCTTGGAGGGGCCCGTCACGCGCTTGGGCTTCGGCAGCTAGAAATCCGCAAGTTACGTGGAGGGCCTCGGCGCCCTCATGCGAATCATAGGGCCTCGTCAGGCCTCGCATCATTCACAACCAGCAAGCGACTTGATACGCCGGGGCAACCAGAGAAGTAATTAAAGAAAGATTGTGTTGGATTGAGCGTACGAATCTCCACAAGGAAACACAATCATGTTCTCCTAAAATCATGCAACGTGATAAACTCAAGGAAGGTAGGCAATCTCGGGTATCTTTATCACATAAGGAAAGAGGATCCTATTGGGAACGGAATTGATTTATCTTCCAAATCAATTAGAATCATTGCTCTATAAATATAACGTCTCCGGTTGCTCCAAGGTACGCACTTTTTACGCTTAAGAATCCCACCCTAAACTCTGCTCAAACTTCTGCCTGCTTGTCTCTCCCACACCTCTATTTTGTTCCCGCCCCCGCGTATCCCTTATATACCGGCTGTTGACTTGATCGTCGGAGTGCCAACGATCGCCGAACCCTTTTTCTCTGGAGATCTTGGTGCCTAACGGTCGTCCTAGTGTGTAGGTAACATACGAGCTGGCAGAGGAGTGACTGGAGATCTGTTGGCACGTGGACTGGTGCAGGTTCAGACGTCAACAGATTGGCGCCGTCTGTGGGAACGAAAAAACCTATCACGACCAAGTACTTTTGGTAAAACGTGTCCTCTACCCGAAAGAGCATGACACCCGAATATCGACAGAAGCGGGCAGTGAGATAGTGGAATCAGGACCTGGAGTTGGATAACACTCGGATGGAGGCCGCGCTCGGGCTGCTGGATGATCATCCTCTCCAGCAAAGACCCAAGCGTAGTCGTACTCGGATAAGCCCATCACAGCCTGGCTCACTGGACTACCACTGCTCCCATGACAGGGACGAACTGCAGATAATGGCCATACACTCAGAGCCAACGGAAGTTGACGGCGAAGGGTTGGATGAAGAGTTGGTACTAGACGAAGGTCTAGATCCCCGAATCATAGCCTCGGATTCCCTCGCTTCCCCTGTAGAGGAGCTGGAAACATTCCCGGTGAACCCCTCGGAGCCAACCCAGATGTTGCAGGTGGGAGGAAAGCTCGAGGAGAAGATAAAGGAAGAGTTGAAACAGTTCCTACGAGAGAACGCAGACGTCTTCGCATGGAAACACAGTGACATGGTCGGGATCGATCCGTCGATCGTCTGCCACGTCTTGAAAACGGACCCAAAAGTGCGCCCGAGGATTCAAAAGAGGAGGCCTCTAAGTGCCGAGAAGTACCAGGCCTTGAAAGAAGAAGTTGACAAACTACTGGCCAGCGGGTTCATCAAAGAGGCGACTTACCCCCAGTAGGTATCTAACCCGGTGTTGGTCTGGAAAAGTACCAAGAAGTGGAGGGTATGCATCGACTTCTCAGATTTAAACCAGGCGTGTCCTAAAGATAGTTTCCCATTACCACGCATCGACCAGCTCGTCGACGCAACCGCCGACCACAAGTTGCTTAGCTTCATGGACGCATACTCGGGCTATAACCAGATCCCAATGTTCACAGGGGACGAGGATCACACGTCGTTTATCACGGACCGAGGGCTATACTGCTATAAGATGATGCCATTCGGCTTGAAGAACGCGGGAGCCACATATCAACGGCTGGTAAATCGTATGTTCGCCGAGCAAATTGGGAACACGATGGAGGTATACGTCGACGACATGCTGGTAAAGAGCATCAACGCAGAAGACCACATAAATCACCTGAGGGGAATATTCGAAACTCTTCGCAAATATCGCATGAAGCTTAACCCCTTAAAGTGCGCGTTCGGGGTCGCATCCGGAAAGTTCCTCGGCTACATGGTCAATCAGCGAGGGATAGAGGCTAATCCCGAAAAGATCAAAGCGCTCATCGAGATGCGGTCACCCTCCTCCCCCAAGGAAGTCCAGAGTCTGACAGGGAGGTTAGCGGCTCTAAATCGGTTCATATCCAAGGCGACCGATCGTTGCCAACCCTTCTTTCAAACCATAAAGGGGTGGAAACGGTTCGAATGGACTGACGAGTGCGAAAAAGCCTTCCAAGACCTCAAGATCCTCTTCAGAAAATCCCCACTGCTATCCAAACCCAAGGACGGAGAAATGTTACTCATCTACCTCGCCGTCTCAGAAAAGGCAGTTAGCTCGGTGCTCATTCGTGAGGAAGGTCCAGCACAATTCCCAGTCTATTACGTAAGCAAAGCCCTGCAGGACGCGGAAACAAGATACCCAGACATGGAAAAACTCGCTCTGTCATTAATCGTGGCCTCCAGGAAGCTTCGACCATACTTTCAGTCCCATAGCATAGACGTTCTGACGAACCTCCCCCTACGACAGATACTCTAGAAACCAGATACTTCAGGGCGATTGATGAAATGGTCGGTAGAACTCAGTCAATTTGACATAAATTACAAACCACGGCCTTCGATAAAAGGACAAGCTTTAGCCGATTTCGTGGCTGAATTCGCTCACATCCCCGACGGTCCGCTTGAAGCCCGACCCTTGAAAGTACCGACATGGAAGTTATATGTCGATGGATCCTCGGGGGAGGCCGGGGCTGGAGCCGGGATCTTGCTAATCAGCCCAGATGGCCATAATCTCAACTGCACGCTTCGCCTGGAATTCAAAGCTTCCAACAACGCAGCAGAATACGAGGCCCTGCTGGCGGGCTTGAGGCTAGCGCATGAGATGAAGGCAAGGAAGCTCCGAATCCACAACGATTCACAGCTTGTCGTAAGTCAGGTTAATGGGACTTTCGCAGCGCGCGAACAATTCATGATGTCCTACTTAACAAAAGCTAAAGAACAGCTGTCCCGCTTTGAAGGATATGAACTCCTCCAGATCCCACGGATTGAAAATGGCTACGCAGACGCCCTCTCCAAACTGGCAAGCAGTAGGGACTCCGACCTAATGAAAGCCATTCCGGTTGAGAAGCTTACCCAACCATCAACCGAGGGCGCTACCGCGCCCTCCGTCCTAACCATCCATGATTCTCCAAAATGGATGAAGGAGATTACCGAATATCTAATTAGTCAGGTGGCGCCCGAAGACAAACTAGAGGCACAGAAGCTCCGCAGAAGGGCCGTAAAATTCGTATTACAGGACGGAGTTCTGTATAAAAGGGGATTCAGCCACCCCCTTTTACGCTGCCTAACACAAGAGGAAGCAGTGTATATGATGAAAGAAATACACGAGGAGATCTGCGGCAATCATTCGGGAGGGATGGCCTTGGCACAGAAAGCCATGAAACAAGGGTACTATTGGCCGACCATGAAGAAAGATTCCCACAATTTTGCGAAGAGATGCGACAGATGTCAGAAGTTTGCGGCAGTTCCGAAGCTCCCCGCTCAAAACCTTACTCCTGTCACTAGCCCCTGGCCCTTCGCCAAATGGGGAATCGACTTCATCGGTCCCCTCCCAACGGAGAGAAGTGGAGTCAAGTTCGCGATTGTAGCAGTAGATTACTTCACCAAGTGGTGTGAGGCCGAGCCTCTGGCCAAAATCACAGAGGAGAATGCCTGAAAATTTGTATGGAAAAATATTGTCTGCCGCTTCGGCATTCCCCATTCTCTTGTCTCTGACAACGGCACGCAATTCGCTGGAATGAAGTTCAATGCAAACTGTGAGAATCTTGGGATCCAAAGAGATTTCTCCACCCCTTACTACCCACAATCCAACGGCCAGGTAGAAGACGTGAATAAAATCATTAAACACACCCTTAAGTGAAAACTAGAGTCCGCGAAGGGGGGATGGGCCGAAGAATTACCCGAGACCTTGTGGTCTTACCAAACCACCTCTCGCACGGCCACCGGCGAAACCCCGTTCTCCATGGCATATGGGGCAGAGGCTATGATCCCCGTCAAGATAGGAATTCCCTCGCCCAGACACCTACACTTCAACGAAGTGGCCAACGAGGATTTGCAAAGAACGGGTCTTGACCTACTGGATGAGAAACACACAGAGTCGCAGCTTCGCCTCGCGGTTTACCAACGGAAGATGGCCCGATATTATAACTCCAAGGTCAGGAGCAGAAATTTTCGTGTCAATGATTTTGTCCTGAAGAAAATATTCCAAGCTAATAAGGAAGCGGGGGCCGAAACCCTAGGGCCCACCTGGGAAGGGCCTTACAAGGTCATCGAAGAAGTCCGTCCCGGAACTTATAGACTAGAGGATTCCGAAGGACAAGAGACAAGACATCCTTGGAACATCGCCCACCTGAGGCCATATCACCAGTAATACAGATTTAATAATTTTCTTCTGTTGGTCTCCTTACAATTCTTTGACGAACGTCATGAAACGCGGCGCCATTTAAAAATATTCGTCCTTTATGAATTCAAAGTGTTCCACATACAACGAGTATCGACACGGCAGCGAGGGAGTGTGGTTCACGGTCAACTCCGTTAACTCGCTGGGTAAATATTTTACGCGTAAGAAAGCAATTACAAACCACACGGCAGCGAGGGAGTGTGATTCGCGGCCAACTCCATTAACTCGCTGGGTAAATATTTTATGCGTAAGAAAGCAAGTACAAAGAACACGGCAGCGAGGGAGTATGGTTCGCGGCCAACTCTAATTAACTCGCTGGGTAAATATTTTACGCGTAAGAATGCAAGTACAAAGAACACAGCAGCGATGGAGTATGGTTCGCGGCCAACTCTGATTAACTCGCTGGGTAAACATTTTACGCGTGTAAGAATGCAAGTACAATTAACCCGGCAGTGAGGGAATGGGGTGCGCGGCCGACCCTATCAGACCGCTGGACAAACAGTCAACACAAAAGTACACAATTAGGATTTATCCGATTTTACATAAAATTCGAACATGGAGCGCGAACCACCCCGCGCTACCAGAGACGCTATTTGTGACCTCGAACTTATGCCCATAATTCCGTAAGCAACACTAAATGCCGATGAGGCCCAAAGCAAACATGCAATTCAGGGGCACGATAAGAGCACACGCAACCAAGTAAAAAAGTACCTCGGCTCCCTTTTATTACACACGATACATAATACAAAAGAAGATACAACTGCAGTATGTTCTAAAAACCCCTGCTGCCTCTCTGGGCCGGCACATAAATGGGGTAACTAGATCCACTAACCCTATCCCCTGATCCACGCTAGCCCCGCCCCGATTGGGGAACCTGACTTCACCATGATAGGGAGTCTCCCAAGCCATGTATGAGTTGATTTGGTGGCTTATTAGACCATACTGTTCAAAAAAGGCCGTTGATGCCCTTTTTGGCAGTGGAAGACCCCCCCTAGTCCCGTCAACCATTCAGGGGAGGGTCGGGCTAAGGCTGCTAAGCCCAAGTCCCCACCGCGTACGTTTGGTCCCCTGAACGTTGATTGGCCGGACTTTTGGTCCTCTGAACGTTGACTCTTAGATTGACAGGCATCGGGACAGATGCCAGCCCTCCAGCCGTACCACCATCATACGTCCTCTATCTTTATCTCGATTTCACGGTAATGACAAGTTGAATACAACACGATAGAAGAATCTTGTTAAGCTTGCATCCTATTTATAAAGGGCTACATCGGAAAGAAGCGTAACGTAATAAATACGGGCATAACCAGGAACCTGGAATGACGCACGGACGTTCTACCTCCCCAAGGCATTGAAGACGCCAACTTTCCGGATTCCACCAGGAGTCTGCGCCATTAATGATAGAGAAATGATTCCCCAAATTTGAAAGCGTCTCCCTCCCCCACACGCGCACGGAATCAAAACGTCAAAAAGATTGGCCTGCCCCCTTTCAAGCCCTCACCCGTCATAAATGTTCGGCTTCAGACTTGGGGGACTATATTGGGTAGGATGAATTACTCCCTGCCGAACCACCTTAAGAACACATTTTCAGACAAGAACACATTTTCCGCGAGACACATTCCTGCGAGGCACACCAGCATTCTGTTTATCCTTAAAAGTCCCACGCCTATCATAAATAATAGGCTTGGACTTGGGGGACTATTGTTACCACACGATTACGATATGGCCGCCAAGTCAGCACAAGCCCCATCTAAGCCCAGTAAGGGCCCAGTTCGCAACCTGTCAAGAACCCTATTTGAGCCCTGCTGGGGCCTTAGAGGGGCCCGTCACGTGCTTGGGCTTCGACAGCTAGAAATTCACAAGTTACGTGGAGGGCCTCGGCGCCCTCATGCGAACCATAGGGCCTCGTCAGGCCTCGCATCATTCACAACCAGCAAGCGACTCGATACGCCGGGGCAACCAGAGAAGTAATTAAAGAAAGATTGTGTTGGATTGAGCGCACGAATCTTCACAAGGAAACACAATCATGTTCTCCTAAAATCATACAACGTGATAAACTCAAGGAATGTAGGCAATCTCGGGTATCTTTATCACATAAGGAAGGAGGATCCGATTGGGAATGGAATTGATTTATCTTCCAAATCAATTAGAATCCTTGCGCTATAAATACAACGTCTCCGGTTGCTCCAAGGTACGCACTTTTTACGCTTAAGAATCCCACCCTAAACTCTTCTCAAACTTCTGCCTGCTTGTCTCTCCCACACCCCTATTTTGTTCTCGCCCCCGCGTATCCCTTATATACCGGCTGTTGACTTGATCGTCGGAGTGCCAACGATCGTCGGACCCTTTTTCTTCGGAGATCTTGGTGTCTAACGGTCGTCCTAGTGTGCAGGTAACATACGAGCTGGTAGAGGAGTGACTGAAGATTTGTTAGCACGTGGACTGGTGCAGGTTCAGACGTCAACAAATTATAAAAAGGTTTTTCGTGCAATTTTGATTTTTTTTAAGAAAATTGTAATTAATAAATTTTATAATCCTGGTCAAATATTGAAAATTCACTAAAATCGTTTTTAAACCATATTTTGAGTCTTTGAACTGATTAAATTTTGACTTTACTTTATAAAATTATAATTTTGATCATATACAAATTTTATCATCAATTTAAGGCATGACTTTAAATTGGTAGATAAAATAAATTTTGAAAAATCTAATTTATGAATAAAATTAATTGATTAATTCGATTAATTACTTAATTTTATTGTTGAAAATGAATTAATTAATTAAATCAATTATTTAATTCTTTCCAGTCTACTCTAAAATATCTAAAATGTTTGGACTTACATTGTCAAAACTGTAAATTTAAAAATAATATATTTTTTAATATTGGATATTAAAGTTAGTGGATGATTATGGGCTCGACCCATGTGATTAGTTATATGATTAATTATTTATGTTGATTGTTGGTTGGGCCTGCGAGCTTATTATTTAATTAAATGGGACTGTAAGTCTATTATTTATTTAATTGAGTTTTTGAGCTATTTATTTATAACGGGTCTGCGTGTCCATTTATTTGAGCCTGCGTGCCAACTAGTATATGATACATGTTGCAGTTGAGCCACATAGAAGCAATTAGTATAAGATACATGTTGCAGCAGAAGATGGAGATAATTGTATTTAGCATTCGATGATCGAATGCAACATTCCCTAGGAATTGATCAACTAGTCTTTCTTTTAGCTCATGAAGACTAGATAGATAAATTTCATAATTGTCCACAGTTATTGTTATGTATGATTGATTGCATGTTGGATGTTAGTTAATATACATAAATGTGATGAGACAAACCACTATTTATCAAAATATTAAATTTGTATTAAATGGTTAATACAACGTGTCTTCCATTGTTATAGTGAAAACCATAGTCTATTATCGATGTCATTTTGTTGAGTCTCTCAAGGCTACTCGCTCATAAATATGTTTATCACTATGAAATATTCGATGTTTCTAAACAATGGGTTGAATTTAACTAGAATTTTATTTTTGTTGAGTCGCTTAACAAAATAAAATTTTATGGGCACAATCAAATAAAATATATAAGATGTGTGGAATAATAAGTTGTCTACTTGATGATCTAGGAGTCACATAGAGATGTGATTCATAGAGTATCTACTTGGATATTTTATTAGGACTTTTTGAATCGCTCAAAGTTCTAATAAAATAAAAGAGATTCTAGTCCACTGGGAATTCAACTGGTTCTACTGATTAATGTTTGAGGGTTATTAAATAAATTTTAAAAGTCGAAGTATAATTAATTTAATATAAGTCTATAATTAAATTAATTTTTTGTCTTGTTATTTCAGTATTGAATCATGAGTAACCACATAAATTTAAGAGACATATTGTATGCCAACAAACTTGTCGGACCAAATTTTCTGGATTGGTACTGTAATTTGAGAATTGTTCTCAAGCATGGAAAAATTAGATATGTCATTTAGCAGCCAATGCCAGAAGCTTCTACTGAGGAGGCTACATCAGAGAACGTGTAGGCCTACAATAAACATAGTGATGACAGTAACACTGCAACAAATGATACTTGCAGTATGTCACCTGAGTTAGAAAAGTTGCATGAGGGTATGTATGCATATACCAATATATATCATTTCAAGTAATTGAATGATAAACAGTCACAGATAGCCATGGCAATGGGCCGAGCCGAGCCGGCTCAGCCCATGAATCACGAGCTCGGCTCGTCTTCAAACCGTGGGCTCGGTTCGGCCCACGGTTCGTGGGCCGAAACCAGCCGGGCCGAGCCGGCTCGGCTCGGCCCTGTTTTTTTAATTTTTTTTTTGTTTAAAATTTGAAAATAAATCATTATATTCTAATTTCTATTTATTTTATTAAAGAACAAAATATAAATATTTAAAATGAATCATTTATTTATCTTTATCTTTATGTTAAAGATTAAATATTTATCTTTATATTGAAATTTTTATTGAATCATTTTGATTATGTTTTTTAAAATCTTCATATTTGATTAAGTTTTTGTTTTGAATTTGAAAATAAAAAAGAAATTTGAAAATAAAAAAGATAGTAGAAATAAAAAATCATTTATGTTAAAAATTAAAGATTTAAAATCCATCTCTATTTTTTTGTGTTTTACATTTTTTTAAATTTGAAAATAAAAAAGAATACATAATCGAAAATCGTTTATGTTAAAAATGTATAATTAAAAACCCTCCTCCTTTTTTCGGGCTTGGGACCGGCTACTTTAAAAGTAGGCGGAGTTAAAATTGTACACGAACAAGATGTTACGTGTACAATTTTTTATTAAAATAAGAAAAATTCTTCAAATACAGAAATATTAATGCAAAATAATACTTACTACGATTCTACGAATATGATTAATCCATATTTAAATCTTCAAGTTCTTCAGACATTATTCTGTCCACTTTGTCTTGAATTCGAAGTTCGGAATCATCCCAATTTTTTAGACACAGTAAACTTTCTAAAATGTCGGCTTTGAGTCTTGACCTGATATCAGATAAAACCCTGCCACTTATACTAAATGCAGCCTCCGATGCTACAATTGACACCGGAGGTGTTAGTAGATCACGTGCCATTTTGGAAAGAATTGGGTAACTACGTTGATGTTGTCTCCACCATTTAAGTATATCAAAATTTTTTCTCTCCTCTTCATCTAACATACTAAGCACATCATGTTCAAAATACCTACCTAACTCTACAGGTGTATCATTAGAATAGGAAAATGAAGAACTAGAAGAAGAACCAACTAATTGTTGACTTTGAGTGGTCCTATGTGTACTGACGTAACTCCATAAGTCATTGTCATCAGTTGATGACGAAGTATTTGTTGGATTAGGGGGTCGTACAACGTTTGTACCGGCCTTTTCAACATAAATCTCATACATAGAACATAAAGTTTATTCTAAATTAGAACACGTGACTGGATTTCCAAAAGTTAATTTATCTAAAATTGCCATTATTGTTACTTTTGTACCCTCTAAGTTAAGTCGAGGATCCATGATACATGCTAATGGAAATAACATAGGTAATTGTTCCCAATATTTTCTAAATTTAGCTTCCGTGACATGTATAATACTAGTAAAAAGAGCAAAATTCTTATACTTATGAAAATTGTTAGCAATATAATAGAAATGATTTAAAACAAGCGGAGTAGTTGGGTAATAAACACCAGAACATGCATTTGTTGCGTCGTAAAAAACTTTTAAAAATTTTCTAACATGACCACATATTTCCCAATCATGTAATTCTAAATCATATTCTGAGCCATGTGAGTGTCGGCCATTATAATATACAGTAATGCAATCTTCATAACTTTCACACGATTCAAGCATAAGATATGTTGAATTCCACCTATTGTCAACATCAGTTACAAAACATTTTGATTGCAGCCCATTTTCTATACATAAAGCAGCAAAAACTTGTTTTCTTGATGGTGAAACCGAAATATAATTAATAGCAAATCTAATTTTTTCTAATTGTGGGCGTATAAATTGTAATCCATCTTGTACAATTAAATTAAACACATGGCATACACAACGAATATGAAATAAAATATCATCAAATTGTGGATTACAATGTTGCATTAATTTTTCAATTACTATATTATTTGGGCCTTCATTATCAAATGTAAAACTACGAGCTTTAGAATCACATTTAAATTCTTGTAACACATTTAATAAAACTTGATAAATATTATTTCCATTATGAGGATAGTCTATTTGTTTAAATGCTATTACTTTTTTATGCATTAACCAATTATTATCAATGTAGTGTGCAGTTGCTACCATGTATCCTTTTTTGTTACAACCTGTCCATCAGTCTGATGTAAAAGATACAACACCATTGTAATTATGAATATCATTAATAATAGCTTCTTTTTTAGTATTATATCTAGCAATAGTATCTCTACGAAGTGTATTTCTAGAAATACTAACGTACCTTGGTTGTAGATATTTTTGGATGAATGTAGTCCAATGAGGATTGTCCACCAAGTTTAGTGAAAACTCGACATTTGCTATCAATTCCGGTAGTCCTTCGTGTCGCATAAGTTCTTGTGAGTATATCCAGTTGTTGAGAGTAGGACCACTAGACCCGGCCCCTGGAGATCCAAACTGGAGATGTGCCTGATTTGAATCCACACCTCCATGTTTGTATTGACACTTTTTGAAGTGTCTGTTTAGATGGGTCGTGCCAATCCCCTTCTGCCAAGCAAACTTCTCCTGACAGTGTTTACACTGTGCTTTGAACTCAGGGACTCCGTTCACTAGTTTACCAGTCGGCACCAACTGAAAATGCTCCCAGCATTTAGCCTTCTGTTTGGTGGCTTTTCGTTTAGTGCTAGAGTCAATGGTAGTAGTTTCATGTGTATTGGCGTCGTCATGAATGTCTTCCAAATCAATTGGATCAGTGCTACCACCAAACTGATCAATAATGTCTTCTGGAATTGGAATGTAATTAAGACCACTGAAATCATCATCACTTCGGTTGTATGCCATTTGGAATAATAGAAAAAGAAAATAGGAGAAGATGAAGATTTAGTAGAACGTAGAAATTAGAAAATAGAAATGTAGAAAATTAGTAGAAATAGAAAATTAGCGTAATATCTAGATAATAAGATACTAGATACTAATTACTTAGAACACAAATATTGAGATTTGAGAATTTATAATAGATTGAGTATGTAATTGAATGAGAGATAAAAGATTGAGGTGTGAAAAAATGAGTTTAGAAATAGGGTATTTATAGGAAAATCATGAAAGGAAAAAACAAAAAAAAAATTAAATAAAAAAAAAAATTAAAAGGACCGTTGCCAACGGTCACAAATGTGACAGTTGGATGATCATCCAACGGTCACGATCTCGTGACCGTTGGGGTCCTTGTGGACGAGCCATGAGCCGAGCTGGCTCGTGGCTCGTCCTGGCTCGTGGGTTCGTTCCCACGAGTCCAACGAGCTGGGCTCGTAACGAGCCCACGAGCCCAACTCGTGGGCTCGTTCCCACGAGCCCAACGAGCCGGCTCGTTTTTTCGACGAGCCTAGCGAGCTCGACTCATTTTTTTTTTCTCCGGCTCGGCCCTAGCTCGTGTTCGTGGTTCGACGAACCCGAGTCCGAGCTGGGCCAAGCTTTTACGAGCCGAGCCAACGAGTCGACGAGTCGTTTTGCCACCCCTAGTCACAGATTGAATGGTATAAAACATCCAAAAAGATTATACAAAGGTATGATGGTAAAAAGATTTTCAACCAGTGCTTATGTACTGAAGATAACTGGTTATATTGAAAAATTAAACCAGTTGAATTTTACCATGGACCACAAGCTGATTGTTGACTTTGTTATGCAGTCTCTACCTAATAACTTTTTGCAGTTCATTATGAACTTCAACATGAATAAGATTCAGTGTACCCTACCTGAGTTACTAAACATGCTGAAAACTGTTGAGCCCAAAGAAATGGATAAATTTTGGCCATTGACACTTTTAAGGGCACTAATGAGAAATTTAAAAAGACCTTTCAGAACGGATCTAAGAAGGCCAGATATAATGAAAAATAGTTAAAGCGGACAAAGACAAATCTAAGTCTGATGATCTATATTTTCAATGTGGAAACAAATGCCATTATAAGATGAACTGCAAGGCATAAAAGAGATAAAACTAACAACTCATATCATTGCATTGAATACTTAGTCATATAAATGAAAAATGCATCACCAAGTTACATAACGATAAATACTTGGATTCAAATGATTATGAATCATTTGATAAGTGTGAATTAAGTCTGTTGGGCAAAATGACCTAGACCTTTTTTTTTTTTTGGGAAAGGGAGACAGAGTTGCAGACATTTTGGGTCGTGTACATACTGATGTATATGGACAAATGTATACAGATGCTAGATGTAGTTTTTCTTACTTCATCATATTTACAGATAACCATTCTAGATATGGTTTCATATGCTTGATAGAATTCAAGAGTGAAGTCCTTGAAAAGTTCAAAAAATTCAATCAAGAAGTAGAAATGCAAACTGAGAAAAATATTCTGACACTTAGATCTGATTGAGGTAACAAATATTCAATGGGTGAGTTTTTAGACTATCTAAGAGAGAATTAGATTCTCTCGCAGTGGACTCTACCATATACACCACAACAAAATAGTGTATTTGAAAGGAAAAACTGCACCTTACTAGATATGGTGCGATCAATGATGAATCACGCAGTTTTTCTAAAATCGTTTTGGGGATATGTACTTAATACTGCATGTCACACACTAAACCATGTTCCATCTAATTCGGTCAATAAAACTCCATAGAAATTATGGAAAGGGAAAAGACCCGATCTTTCATACATGAAAGTTTGTGGCTACGACGCTTATGTGAAGCGCATTGAATCGGACAACCTAGAAGATAAATTCGATAAATGTTTATTTATGGAGTATCCAAAGGAAACTGCAAGATCCTATGTCTGCAATCCCATCGAGACGAAGGTCATCGTATCAAAACATGTTGTATTCTTAGATAAAACACTGGGAGCAAAGTAGATTTTGAAGATGTTTAAGAAACCACAAACGAAATTGACTAATTAGATGATCCAATGGCTGAGCTTGCATCTGATAAGGCACATATTGGAAAAAGAGAACCGCTAGTTCCCAAGGACACGCCAGATTTGTGTAAGTCGAGTAGGGTGATTCGTTCTCCTTAGAGATACGATCTCCTGATTACTATTAATGTATTACTATTCAAGGAAGATAAACCTACTACTTACGCATAATCAAAGTCAAGTGTTGACTCAAAGAGATATCATGAAGCCATAGAATCTGAGATTAACTCCATATACGAAAACAAAGTTTGGACCTTGGTTAACCCGCCTGAAAAGGTAAAACCTAAATTGGTTTACAAGAGATTGACATGGATGATAATGTTCATACATACAATGCAAGATTGATTGCGAAGGATTACAAGTAAAGACAAGGAATTGACTTTGACAAAACCTTCTCACTAATAGCCATGTCTAAGGTAATTCGGATTCTGTTTGCGATAGTAGCATACCATGACTATGAGATCTGGCAAATGGATGTCAAAACCACATTCCTTAATGGGAATCTTAGTAAAGATGTGTACATGACACAGCCCAAAGGTTTTGAATCTATAGAGCCAACAAGGTATGCAAACTACAGATGAGACAATTAAAATGTTTGATTTTATCAATAATGAAGATGAACTATGTGTGTATAAGAAGGTTAGTGAGAGTAAGTCGTGTTTCTAATTTTGTATGTGGATGATATATGATTATTAAGAAATGATGTCCCCATGCTAAAATCAGTAAAATTGTGGTTATCCAAAAATTTCTCCATGAAGGACATGAGAGAGGCAACATACATTCTCAATATAAAGATCTATATAGATAGATGTAAAAGAATGCGTGGCCTATTTCAATCTATGTACATAGACAAAATCTTGAGACAATTAAGTATGGAAGAGCACAAGAAGAGACTCTATCCTATTGGGCATGGAATCTATCTCTCAAAAGAGTGTCTAAAAACACATATTGTGAGAGATCGCATGGGTATAGTTCTTTATACATCAGCAATAGGTTCTATCATGTATGCCATATTATGTACTCGATCGAATGTTTCATATACTTTGAGTCTCACAAGCAGGTTCCAAGCGAACCCTGGCGAGAAACATTAGATCACGGTCAATAACATTCTTAGGTACTTAATAAGGACTAAATACATGTTCTTGATGTATGGAGAAAATGAACTCAGAATTTAAGGATATGCCGATGCCAGCTTTCAGTATGATAGACAATAGCAAATCCCAATCCAGATATGTATTTACTTTAAATGGTGGTGCGGTCAGTTGGAAAAGTTTCAAATAAGATACGACTGTTGGTTCATCTACAAAAGCCGAATATATAGCTGCTTCAGAAGCAGCAAATGAAGTGGTCTGGATCAAGAAGTTCATTACTGAACTTAGAGTAATTCCTAGCATTGTTGATCCAATATCTTGTATTGTGATAACAATATAGCTATCGCACAAGCGAAGGAACCCCAGGTCTCATTAATGATCCAATTATATATTGATGCAGTATTATCTCATCAGAGAGATAATCTTAAAAACGGACATAAATATAGAACGGGTCTTAACATACGATAATGTAGCAGATCCTTTGACAAAGTTTTCCCAGTACAATTTGTGATTGTATTAAAATACATATCTGGATTGGTATTAAAATACATATCTAGTTTGTATGAGACAATTTGTGATATACTCTTTGTTAGACATTGATGTGTATGAACAAATTAATTACTTAAATACTTGTCTACATAAATTTTATTATTTAAAATAATAAAGTTTGAAAAAAAGTTCATAGTAACTTGTTAATCACAAGGTGTTGTGATTGTGAGATACAACTTATAAATAATTTATTTTTGAAACATTCCTAATCATAGTAATAATGAGATACGGATATCATTATTGCGGATAGACTAGTAAGTGTTGTATTTCTTTTAAAGAAAGTAGCTGATCTCACGAGCTAAGATATAGATGGGCATATGAATGAATACATAAATGCATTGTTATGAGAACATGACATTAGATAACCCGCCTAGAGATTCCACATGGATAACTATTCAAGCGTCAGTGGTAAATCTCTAATGCGCAGTAGTGGATTTGGTCTTTTAACTTTAGGACATCATAGAATCTTATGTGAGGACCGCTATACTTTGGCGAGCGTTTGATGGGGTTCTAAGATTATGAGTCACCAGGAAGATGTCGTACGGATATAGTGAGAATCATATGAAGGTTGTGAATATCCAATATGAGAATTCATCACTCCTGGAAAGTAAGAGATTATAACTTGAATTTTGTCCACTTAAGTTGATATAAATTTCCTCGACCAGTGTACAGTTATGATTTAAAAATGTTTCAATTATAACTAGATTAGATCAACGAAGAGTTTATGTGAATAATATAATTGGTTGAAATGAGATTTGACGTTGATCCATAACTCTTAAACAATTGGGTTAGACTGATGAAGGAATTATATTTTCACGGTAACCTTACATATGTTGGTTCTATCATACCACAAGACATTTTCCTTCAAATGGATTGCCTTGACACATTGCTAGAGTCAATCTTGGACGGCGACGTGAATTGATCTATCTAGATAAATCGATGAGAATATCACTGCGTTTACTATCGTGAATGGGAACCTAATGGGTCACATACAAAAGGCAAGAATTGAGCATCTGAGGTTGGATCTTGTCTAAGTAGAAGATTGCAAAAATTAATGTCAAATGTCCAATTAGTTGGGTCGGACTTAATTGCTTATTGGACCAAATTAATTAATTGGATTAATTAATTGGATCCGTTAGTTGTTGGCTAACAAATTTCTAGTAAGACTACAACACACAATTCTAGTAGGACTAGACTTAGGGTTAGTGCCACCAATAAATATTAAGACCATAACAGATTAAGAGAATCAAATGAATCTGTCTTCATTACTTGCTAGCACAAGCAAGAGACAAAACATAATACAATTACTCCCAAAGTTCTGCTTTCATCTGTTATTGATCATGGAAGTCTGTTCTTGATGTGTGAATTACTATTGGAGGCTGAACAATTAGACAGTTGTGGTATTGAAGATCGTTCCTCCAACTAATCAGATAATCAGATTCAACGATGTTCATCAATGTAAACTTTTATCATGAATTCTATCTAAGTACAAGGTTGATCCGACTTATAAAAATTACAGATTTAATTTCTGTTGTACATGTATACGTCAATTCCCAACATGAAAGATAGATGAGCGAGTGTGCGAGACTGACAAAATTTTTTATATTGTGTATTTAAGCAAATAGCGATTGAGAATTTGGAATTTGGGTATTTAGAATTGGGTCAATTGAGTTTGAATTTATGAGTGATGGGTTTTGAGCTTTTGGTTTGGGTCTTGGACAATTGAACTCTTGTCTTTGGTATCTTGGTATTGGGTTGTGTCACTTGGTTAGGGAGAATAAATCATAAAAAATAAAAAATTTATAAAAAATGACAAATTCGATTTCAGAGTCAGGTACCCATGGTTCCAATTCAAGAACCAAGAACCAATCCAAATCCGATCGAGTCTTGGTTCTCGGTTCTCAGATTCGGTTCCTAACTTTATTTTTTTGGAACCATACTGGAGGTTCTGGTTCGATTCCGATTCGGGAGGTGTGGTTCCGATTAAAATGCCAACCTCTGCTAATTATATAGGTGAGTTTGGGCATCTCACTCCATCTTCTTATGGACGTTGGATGATGTAAAATGACTTTGGTGTTCTTTTAAAATGTACTTTAAGCAATCTGGATAAAGTTGGTGAGAAAAATTAGAGTATTTAAATTGACTCAACTTTGCCTATTTTGATGAGATGCTTAAATGGTTAAAATTCATTCCAAAAGAGAGGCAGTGTGTTTAAATGGACTAGGTATTCTATTTAATTTTGTCTAATTTGACAAGAATGATTAAATTATTTGAAATTCACACAAAGGGAAAGTGGGAGAATTTAGTAATACTTTTGAAAAGAAAAGAGTATAATTTATTTAAAAAATTAGAAACTAGAGATTAATTACAAATTCACAAAATTTATGTTCTCACCAATATATCAAATTTTCATCTTTTAATTATTTTCGTTTATGAGTTCTTTCAAATTGATAAATTTTTATAGTGGTGAACAGTTTTGATCAAATCAAACCATTTCACTTTCAAAACTAAATTATTGGTTTAGTTTAATTTCAAACTACGATTTACTAACAACATAAAAGTAATACTTCTTTAACATGTTAAAGAATATATATAAAAAATTTAATATAAAACTTGAATTAGTAATTTCTAAACATGAACATTACACGATTCATATAATTTCAACAATTAAAAACGACAAACATCGGATAGACGCTGAACCAGGATTTGATATGACGAATCCAAAAAAGACCTATATACAAATCTAAGATACGAACTGTAATATTGATATATTATGGTTAATCAAGTAGGAGTGTTGCAAAAATTAAACGAAATTCTAGACCCTTTATGAAAATTGAAGACCAATATTTCTATAAAAATTGTAATAGATTATAGACAAAAACTCGAAAATATGCTCAATGTTATGGATAAACAATGTTTAATTAATATCTTGTTTTTCTACTCTAGGAAGCAAGGGGATGGTGCTTATAGGTCTTTTTATTTTTGTGTTTTCATACCGTTTTTTAATTATCGAAACTAATGATTTTAAAATTTGTGTTTCGAATCAATTTAACGGATTTGCAGATATTTTATTAATCTCTAATTTTTTAGGGCTTATTTGATAAATGTTTTTTTTTTTTGTAGATTTTGATAAAAATTGGTATAAAATGTGGTTGAAATTTTGATAAAAGTTATAAATGTAGTAAAATAAGCAGTTAAAATTAATTGTTAACTTTTATTTTAGATTTTTAACATCCCTTTTAGATAAATTACTCAAAAATGAGGTTGTTTTGTAAGTGCGCGCTCACACACATGCACACGGTACTAGCACTTTCTCACACACAAACATATAAATGCACTATTGATGTCGCTTTCGTGTGGATCGCATAGAATCCTTACATATATTAGAGTGACTGAAGTGTTTGAAAATTGAATGAATTATTTAAATAGAAGAAAAGTCAGATGAAACAAAATCAATACTTCTATCAATGTAGTATCATGTTTTTTCCAATAAAATCTCTTTATTGTTTACCGATTTTTGTTAAGTGGAGAGGTGGATGAGCTTTAGAGATATGGCTATGCCCATTTCTTTAGCCGTTGGAAGGCCTGGAACCCATCTTTTTAATTATCGAAACTAATGATTTTAAAATTATTGTTTCGATTCAATTTAACGAATTTGCAGATATTTTATTAATCTCTAAGGTAGTGTTCTCTTTGTGTTTGTGTTTTGTGTTTTGTGTTTTGTGTTTTCAAATCATTTTGTACTTTGTGTTTTGAGTGTTTGTTTTGAGATTTTTGAAAATGCGTTCTTTTTGGAATTTTTTAAAATTGTTTCTGAAAATAGAAAACTCGAAAACGCGTTTCCTTGAAATTTTTTAGAATTTGGACTTATTTGAAATTAAAAAAAAAATTATTAATTAAAAAAAATTAAAAATAAAAAAAAAGAATAAAAAACTTTGAATTATTTGGAATTAAAAAAAATAAAAAAAAATAAAAAACATTTCTAACCAATTATTGTTGTAATTACAAATATTTAAAAACAATTAAAAACATTTAAAAATAATTTAAAAACAATTACAAACAATTATTTAGAATTAAAAAGATTTAAAAAAATTTCAAATCAATTATTGTTGGAATGACAAATATTTAAAAACAATTAAAAATATTTAAAATAATTAAAAAAAATTATTTAGAATTAAAAACATTTAAAAAAATTTCAAACCAATTATTGTTGGAATTAAAAATATTTAAAAACAATTATTTGGAATTAAAACAATTAAAAACATTTCAAACCAATTATTGTTGGAATTAAAAATATTTAAAAACAAGTAAAAACAATTTAAAAACAATTATATTTGGAATTATTTAGAATTAAAAATAATTTAAAACATTTTATTAATTCAAAGGAGCCCGCGCATGCTGGGAATTGAACACCTGACCTCTAAGGAGAAATTAGCGCATTCTGACCATTGTTGCAAGCAGCTGCTTTATATCAAAAGAAACGCGGAAAACGATTATATTATAATATCTTTTCCCAGCGTAAAATGGAGAAAAAAATGAAAATGCCGGATGTTGGACTCGAAACACGCACCTCCTCCACAAAACGCGCGTTTTCAACCGTTTTGGAAAACAAGATTTTTTGTACACAAAATGCAAAAACGGTAGAAACATCATTTTCCATTTCCTTTGAAAATTTTTTGGGTGTTTTGGAAAATGCATTTTTAAAAATGGTAAAGAGAACATGTTTTCACTATTTTCAAAAACAAAAAATAGAAATTGGGTTGAAAATACCAAAAGAACACACCCTAAGGGTGCGTTCTCTTTGTATTTGAGTTTTGTGTTTTGAGTTTTGAATTCGTTTTGTGTTTTGTGTTTTGAGTGTTTGTTTTGAGATTTTTGAAAATGCGTTCTTTTTGGTGTTTTCGAAAATTATTTTTGAAAACAGAAAACTCGAAAACGTGTTTACTTGAATTTTTGGAGAAATTTGGACTTAGAATTAAAAACAATTTAAACTTGGAATTAAAAATATTTGAAAACAATAAAAACATTTAGACACAATTAAAAACATTAATTTATGGATTTAAAAACATTTAAAAATATTTAAAAACAATTAAACACAATTAAAAACATTTAAATACAATTAAAAACATTTAATTATGGAATTAAAAACATTTAAAAATAATTAAAAATATTAATTATGGAATTAAAACATTTAAACACATTTAAACACAATTAAAAACATTATTTATGGAATTAAAATATTTAAAAACAATTAAAAATATTTAAAAAGAATTTAAAACATTTACTAAAAGAATTTAAAACATTTAAAAACAATGCAAAACATTTAAACACAAATAAAAATATTTAATTATAAAATTAAAAATATTTAAAAACCATTAAAAACATTTAAACAAATTCAATAAAAGAAGAAAACAAGATGGGATTCGAACCTTGGACCTCCACATTCAAATCCGCACACCTGGCCATTGGGGTAAGAGGCTGGGTTTTGTCAAAAGAAGCGGATAATACTTAAATTATAAATTATTTGCCCAGCGTCCAAAAAAAGAAAAAAAAAAGGCTGAAGCAGGAATCGAAACCTTGACCTCCATTTTGAAAACGCGCGTTTTGGCCATTTTCACCAACTCCGCGTTTTGTACAAAAAACGCCCAAAACGATTAAATATCGTTTTCCGTTTTCTTTACAATTTTTTTTTGTGTTTTAGAAAATGCATTTTTGAAAATGGAAAAGAGAACGTGTTTTCATTATTTTCAAAAACTAAAAACGGAAAATGGCCCCAAAACACCAAAGAGAACGCACCCTAATATTTTTAGGGCTTATTTGATATTTTTTGTTTTGTAGATTTTGATAAAATTTGGTATAAAATATGGTTAAAAATTTAATAAAAGCTATAAATCTCGTAAAATACGTGGTTAAAATTAATTGTTAACTTTTATTTTAAATTGTTAACATATTTTTAAGATAAATTACTCAAAAATGAGATTGTTTTGTAAGTAAGCGCTCACACACAAGCACGCGGTACTCTCACTTTCTCACACACAACATATAAATGCTCTATTGATGTCGCTTTCACGCGGATCGCATAGAATCCTTACATATATTAGAGTGACCGAAGTGTTTGAAAATTGAAAGAATTGTTGAAATAGAAGAAAAGTCAGATGAAACAAAATCAATACTTCTGTCAATGTAGTATCATGTTTTCCCCAATACAATCTCTTTATTGTTTACCGATTTTTGTTAATTGGAGAGGTGGATGAGCTTCAGAGATATGGCTATGCCCGTCTATTCAACCGTCGGAAGGTCTGGAACCCATCTTTTTAATTATCGAAACTAATGATTTTAAAACCATTGTTTCAATTCTATTTAACGAATTTGCAGATATTTTATAAATCTTTAATTTTTTAAGGTTTATTTGATAAATTTTTTTTTTTTTTAGATTTTGATAAAAAGTGGTATAAAAAGTTGTTGAAAATTTGATAAAAGTTATAATTCTCGTAAAATACATGGTTAAAATTAATTATTAACTTTTATTTTAGATTTTTAACTTCTTTTGAAGATAAATTACTCAAAAATGAGGTTGTTTTGTAAGTGGGCGCTCACACACAAGCACACGACACTCACACTTTCTCACACACAAACATATAAATGCTCTATTGATGTCGCTTTCACACGGATCAGATAGAATCCTTACATATATTAGAGTGACTGAAATGTTTGAAAATTGAAAGAATTTTGAAATAGAAGAAAAGTCAGATGAAACAAAATCAATACTTCTGTCAATGTAGTATCATGTTTTCCCCAATAAAATCTCTTTATTGTTTACCGATTTTTGTTAAGTGGAGAGGTGGATGAGCTTCAGAGATATGGCTATGTCCGTCTCTTTAGCCGTCAGAAGGTCTGGAACCCATCTTTTTTATTATCAAAACTAATGATTTTAAAATCAGTGTTTCGATTCAATTTAACGGATGTGAAGATATTTTATTAATCTCTAATTTTTTAGGGCTCATTTGATAATTTTTTTTTTTTTTTTTTGTAGATTTTGATAAAAATTGGTATAAAATGTGGTCAAAAATTTGATAAAAGTTATAAATCTCGTAAAATACGTGGTTAAAATTAATTATTAACTTTTATTTTAAATTTTTAACATCTTTTTAAGATAAATTACTCAAAATTGAGGTAGTTTCGTAAGTGGGCGCTCACACACATGCACATAGTACTCACACTTTCTCACACACAAACATATAAATGTTCTATTGATGTCGCTTTCACACAGATCACATAGAATCCTTAAGTGTATTAGAGTGACTGAAGTATTTGAAAATTGAAAGAATTATTGAAATAAAAGAAAAGTTAGATGAAGCAAGATCAATACTTCTGTCAATGTAGTATTATGTTTTCTCCAATAAAATCTCTTTATTGTTTACCGATTTTTGTTAAGTGGAGAGGTGGATGAGCTTAAAAGATATAGCTATGCCCCTCTCTTTAGCCGACGTGGAACCCATCTTTTTAATTATTGAAACTAATGATTTTAAAATCAGTGTTTAGATTCAATTTAACGGATTTGTAGATATTTTATTAATTTCTAATTTTTTTTGTAGATTTTGATAAAAATTGATATAAAATGTGGTTGAAATTTTGATAAAAATTATAAATTTTATAAAATAAGTAATTGTTAACTTTAATTTAGATTTTTAACATCTTTTAAGGATAAATTACTCAAAAATGAGAATGTTTTGTAAGTGGACGTTCACACACAAGCACACGGTACTCACACTTTCTCACACACAAACATATAAATGCTCTTATTGATGTCGCTTTCAAGCGGATCCCATAGAATCCTTACATATATTAGAATGACTGAAGTGTTTGACAATTGAAAGAATTATTGAAATAGAAGAAAACTCTGTTGAAACAAAATCAATACTTCTGTCAAAGTAGTACCATGTTTTCCCCAATAAAATCTCTTTATTGTTTACCGATTTTGTTAAGTGGAGAGGTGGATGAGCTTCAGAGATATGGCTATGCCCGTCTCTTCAGCCGTCGGAAGACCTGGAACCCATCTTTTTGATGCTGAAACTACACTCTTAAACGACGTCGTTCCTGGCTCCGTCGACTTCAAAGGCCGTCCTGTTACCCGATCCGGATCCGGTAGTTGGAAATCGGCTTTCTTCATCATAAGTACGTATTGTTTACACCTAATCCGACTCCAATTTTACATTCAATACTTTATAGCAAAAAAATGGGGTTTTTTTTTTTTTAAATGTTTGTTATTTGTTTTTTATATTTGTTAGGTGTTGAAGTGGCTGAGAGATTTGCGTATTGTGGAATAAATTCGAATTTGATAAACTATTTGACGGGTATATTGGGACAATCCACCGCTGCAGCGGCGGAGAACGTGAATACGTGGTCTGGAACGGCGTCGCTTTTGCCACTATTGGGTGCTTTTGTGGCTGACTCCTTTCTCGGTCGGTACCGGACTATTATCATTGCCTCTGGGCTCTATATCCTGGTCAGTCCAAAAATGGCATAATTATGAGCTAAACGTGTATTTTCTGTTTTGAGCTTTTAAATTACTCTAATTACATTACACTTGGCTGAGTTAAAGCTTGGTTCGTGGGTTTATAACTACTTAAGCACACTCTCCTTATAATCTGGTTTTAGGCATAATTGGTATTGGAGTAAGCGCCCTTCTAGAAATGATCCTTGATGAAGATGGGGTGACCGGGGAGGCTACTTCTAGACTTGTTCAGTGAAGTTACCTAGATGGGATATTGGTCGCTGTCAATGACGTTTTTGAAAGGAGGGATAGAATGTAATGATTCTAATTGCATCCCACATCACTAAGTTAACTTATAACCACTTGAGCATCCTTTCTCTTATAAATCGGTTTTAAGGTTGAGTTTAATCAATGTTATTGTAACATGTTATCTTGGAAGATCCGTTCATTTGATAGGAAGTAGGATGAAGTGGAAATTTATGAATTCTGAAAAAGTGTAAAATATGGATCAGTTTGATTTATTGGGTTTTCTCTTGCACCACTTGAGATATGTAAAAATTTATAGCTAATGAATTTTACTAATCTTAAAGATGTTTCTTTAGGTTATCAATTTAATATTTCCAAGAAATATAATTAAATTCTTATTGTTCAAATTTGAGAACTTAATTCTCAAGAAAGTCACTGTTCAACAAAGGGACTCGTGTAGAATAAAGAGTCCAGGGAAAAAATATCATCAAGGGTCAGCTGGTTCAATTTGACACATGGAATGAACTGGCCAGGCTTGAAAGAAAGCTATTTCTAGATGGAGTACGAGATAGACTTGTAAAGATATTTAATTGGAATTATATACCAAACAATGCATCTTTTAAGATTTATGCTTAATTGATTTGCACGAAATAATATGATAATTCATAATTCTGATATTGCCAATCCATCAAAGCATAAATATGCATTTCTCCAGGTGTCCACTTCGTACAGTTTTCAGATTGAGAAAAAGGATTGATACTTATCCGTGAAGGTTTACAATACGATTCTCCGATGTTGAAAATTTTAACGTGGAAATACATATGCCAAGGTCGTGTATTCTTCTACTGGAAAATATTGAGCCAAATAAGGATGGTTGAATGGCTTGATGTTGTGCTGTCTTATAATATATTATGAACACTCAAATGAAATTCCTTCAGCTGTTCTTTGTAAACATGGTCTAATGTTCAGCAAAGGAGCAACCAACACATACTTCAAAAGTTTTGAATTTTTTTTCATTTTTTCTGTATTTCATATTGATCTTTTTACACTTCTAATGTTTGAAACTTTTTCAAATGGTACTACTGTGTGTGTTTTGCTATAACGTAAATGCATTTTACTTGGTTGAGCTTGTGATACTTGGTCTGTTAGTTGCTGGATTTTTCTGTATCTTTACCCGTCTGTAACATAAGATGCAAGCTACAGATCTAATATAGTTAGCTAATTTGTTTACCTAACTTAAACTGAGGGAGCTTCTTATAACCACAATGTGAAAGTCCTGTGCTCATTCAAAATATACAACATAATAGAAGTTCCGATGAATTATTCTGAAAAGTTTTGAAGACACGAAAATGACCTGAGAAAATGACAATTTTCTTCCTCACATAAATTTTCTAGTAAATTCATTTGTATTCGAAACTCTCCTTGGAACAAATTAGCCTAGGACTTAAAAAATTTCTATTGATCGAATAGTTCTCGTTCTCACTTCATCAACACAAAGTCATTCTTTTCGTACATAAGTTTCTTGAAAATACTTTCTTCTGGGAAATGCTACTCATGTTCTGTTATTGTTATGGATCTCAGGCACTTGGCTTCTTGTCCCTATCTGTTGCTCTTTATTCATTCAAATCTTCCAACTGCCAAATTCCTGCAAATAACACGGCATGCTCTCCACCACAGTTTCAAATTATTTTCTTCTTCTTCTCTTTGTATTTATTTGCACTAGCACAAGGAGGGCATAAACCTTGTGTTCAGGCTTTTGGAGCTGACCAGTTTGATGAGCAAGACCCAAAAGAATGTAAAGACAAAAGCTCATTCTTCAATTGGTGGTATTTTTCCATTAATTCTGGTATTATAGTGGCTCTATTTGTCTTGAACTACATCCAAGACAACGTAAGTTGGGCTCTTGGCTTTGGAATCCCCTGCATTGTCATGTGCCTTGCGCTTATTATATTTTTGCTCGGAACCATGACTTACCGATTTCAGATACAGAGTGATGAAAGAAACCCATTTGTGAGACTTGGTCAGGTATTCTTGAATGCGGCTAGAAATGGGCAGACTACCTGGGCAGCAATATCTAAGGAAGAGGAAGCTCAGGAAATTCGACCTTATCAACGCTCTCAACAGTTCAAGTAAGTCAACTACCCTTTTGGGTATTTTGAGATTTGGAAGAAGAAAAATGCATCTTGGCCTTGCTTTTGTACATTTAAGTTTCTATTAATTAGTCTCAATAAGTGTCATGTCAATAGGTTTTGACGGGTTATGTTTTTGCATTATCTAAGTTCCATCATGATAATTTGCTAATGTTTCTTTATGAGAAATACCATTTATTAATGGATAAAATTCCCCATTATAAAAAAATTAGGTAGACATTTGACCTTCTAACCCAGGAACAACAACAAACTAAGCCTTGTTCCCGATAAATATGGGGTTAGCTACATGTATCATTTCCCTTCATTTCGACCTTCTAACCTAAAAAAAGAAATAAATTCAATTTTATTCTTTCACTATAAATCTTTTCTTTATATGATGGGAATAATGTAATCAATCTTATTTCGTTTCATCATAATTCTTTGGTTCGCAACAGGTTTCTTAATAAAGCATTGCTTGCACCCGAGGGTTCAACGGAAGAATGGAGAGTTTGTAGTATCACTGAGATTGAAGAGGCAAAGGCAATTCTAAGACTTGTTCCGATATGGACTACATGTTTGGGATTTGCCATTATGTATTCACAATCATCGACCTTGTTCACCAAGCAAGGAGTTACAATGGATCGTTCTATCATGGCTGGCTTGCAAATACCAGCTGCTTCACTTCAATCTTTTACTAGTTTTGCCATTGTTGTCTTTATTCCAATCTATGACCGCGTTTTGGTTCCTATTGCGAGGGCTATAACCAGGAAACCCTCGGGCATAACAATGCTTCAACGAATCGGAACTGGAGTACTTATATCTTTTCTTTCCATGGTAATTGCAGCTTTGGTCGAGAGGGAACGTCTGAAAACTGCTGTTGAATATGGACTGGTGGACATTCCGAAGGCAACAGTGCCGATGAGTGTGTGGTGGCTGCTACCTCAGTACTTGCTTTTCGGAATTGCAGATGTATTTACATTGGTCGGCCTCCAAGAATTCTTCTACGACCAGGTTCCGAATGAGCTAAAAAGTCTTGGTCTTGCTCTATTCCTCAGTATAATGGGCATAGGGAGCTTCTTGAGCAGTTTTCTTATCTCTTTGGTTGAGAAAGCCACCAGTGGCCCAGGTCAAGACAGTTGGTTTTCAGACAATCTTAATCGGGCTCACATTGACTACTTCTATTGGCTACTGGCCGGGCTAAGTGCTGTTGCGTTTGCTGCATACTTGTATTGTGCAAATTCCTATATCTATAACAGAAGAAACAGTCTTTGAAGTTGCATTTTGCGGTGGAGAAAGCCACCAGTGGTGTTTCACATTACCTGAATTGCGCTCATGTCAATTACTTCTATTGGGTACTGGCTGGACTTAGTGCTGCTGCATTTGTTGTCCATTTGTACTTAGAAAAATCTTATCTGTAATAGAAGAAACACACTTTGAAGTTGCATAGAAACTCTCCGAGGACAAAAATGGCTAGTAGCAATGCATTCAACTTGTATGCAAAATATTGTTCATATATGGTTAAGTCTCTCGTCTGCACGCAGGTATATCCAATATGTTCAATCATATAATTGGATTATTTGTTTCTTTCGTGTATTTTTTTCTTTCGGATGTCAGATGATGAAAAAGAATATATGTAGTCGATCTCAAATTTATTAAAATAAACACCAATACATATGGCATGATACCAGTAATTAGCATGTAGCATAGTATCTTGGTATATTGTATTATTGTAACCACTTTGCCAATTTTATAGACAATTCTTTTATTCTTTGTCAATTCAATGGACAATTTTAAAACCTAAACCACAAGTCTATTTCTAAAAATTACTCTCTCAGTCCCCAAGTATCTATCAAAATATAAATTTGACTCTAATTAAATAAAACACATTTTAGAATTAGACACTAACTAAATTTAATATCATAATTAAAGTTATTTGTACCTGCCGATTTATCAATATAAGACTTCAAAAAAATAAATAAAATACTAAAATTAAATCAAGTCGGCAAGTTATGTTTTGACTTTACTACTTTATTATTTTATTAACTGTGACAATATCGTGTTCTTATAATTTATCATGAACTATGAGGTTCTCACGCGCATCACACATGGCACATAAAATTGTTATACACTCTTGTACATAGGCTTTTTTGCACAAATGGTCCTTGACTTTTGCACTTACTGTGGGTTGAGGACCTATCGTTTCATTTTTGACAGTTTAGCCCCTATTTCAAATATTTTTGGCGACAATGGTCCTTTTCATCAATTTCCGTCCAATTCTCATTGGAAAATTTTTGATTTAAAAAGTAAAGGAAAATTTGTAGCAAAAGTCCATAATCTTTCAAAAAGTATTTAAAAGTCCCCTAACATTCTAATTCTAACACATATGACCCCAAACCTTTTTGACAAATTTACCCACAACTTAAATAAATTAAAAATAACTCCTAAACTTTTTCAAAAATACAAATAAGTCCTAAATCTTTTTATTTTTTTTACAGATTTACATTTAAAATAATAAAAAAAAATGTGTCATCAAGTCCCAAAATTTTTAATTTTGTTCACCAAAATGACATTTAAAATGTGTTTGATTAAAATCAGATTTTTTGGTAAAAGTTGATAAAAGTTGTTGAAATATGTGATTGAAAAGTTGTGAGACCTTAAAATGTGTGGTTAAAATTAATTGTTGACTTTGACTTTAACTTTTTAACAAAATCAAAATTGAAAACAAACGAGCTCTTAGAGTCTCTACAGATTTTGTCCAGTTGTCCGTTAATTAACAAAAAAATTATACCAATGATCAAAATTTGACTAATTTAAAATTTTAATTTATTTTTCATACCAATTAAAAAAAGGGCGGGGGTGGGCTGGAGATTTTGAAAAACTTTCTTTAGAGACTCTAAGAGCCCGTTTGTTTTCAATTTTGATTTTACTTAAAAGTTAAAGTCAAAGTCAATAATTAATTTTTATCACACATTTTATGGTCCACAACTTTTCAACTACACATTTCAACAACTTTTACCAAAAAATTTGATTTCAATCAAACACATTTTAAAAGTCATTTTGGTAAACAAAATTAAAAATTTTGGGACTTGATGACACATTTTTTTATTATTTTAAGTGTAAATCTATAAAAAAAAAAAAAAGATTTAGGACTTATTTGTATTTTTGAAAAGGTTTAGGGGTTATTTTTAATTTATTTAAGTTGGGGGTAAATTTGTAAAAAGGTTTGAGGTCATATGTGTTAGGATTAGAATGTTAAGGGACTTTTCGACACTTTTTGAAAGATTAGAGACTTTTATTGTAAATTTTCCTTTACTTTTTAAATAAAAAATTTTCGAACGTCAACTTTAACTAAGAATTGGACGAAAATTAATGAATATGATCATTGCCGCCAAAAATATTTAAAATAAGGGTTAAACTATCAAAAATAAAATCATAGGTCTTCAACCCATAATAAATACAAAAGTCAGAGACCATTTATGCAAAAAAAAAAAAAAAAAAAAGCCCCTTGTACATACTCAAACATAATATGTAAGGTTAAAATTTTAAAATTGGAAAATTTGCACTCACGTCCCCAAGCATTGCACTTGGGGTCCCCCATCAATTTTTATTTATTATTTTTATATTGAGGTTCCCAAACCTTCATTTTTGGTGGACTTAGATTCTTTTGCACAAATCCGTTGAGAGTGGCGTTTAAGGTGGAGTGGGTGGAGGCAGCAGAAGGTGAGAGGGGGTTGGCCGGTTGGGGATGAAGATGTTTTATTTTTTGATTCACTGTGCTTTCTTTTTTAGTTTTTTTTTCATTTATTTTTTCTTAAATTATTTTTAAAGTTATAGAGATGATTGACGGGTTAAATATTTCAATTCTCACTAAATTTTTCTAAATATTATTCATTGGCTACTGAATTATAAAAGTTTTATGAGTTGTCCCTAAATTTTTTAAAATATTTTTCAATTGCCATTGCACTTTTAAAATTTTTCGAGTTGCCACTGAATTTATTAAAATATTATTCTATTTGTCACTCACTGTTTAAAAACTTAACAGACTTGATAAACTTATTAAAATATAATCTCATCCGTCATATTGTTTGTTATATCATCAAGTTCGTTAATTTTTAAATGGCGAATAACTGAGTGATCAATGTAATAATTTTTTGGTAAGTTTAGTGAGGACTCATAAAATAATTAAAATTCTAACAACAATTGAGAAATATTCAGAAAAATTTATCGATAATTAAAATACTTAACTCGATGATTGACTTAAACTTTCCTTCTAAAGAGAGGACATGTGCACGGTACATAGTTATTTAACATAGAGATTGCAAGTGAGTCGAGTGGCTCGTGGGCTCGCCAGCTCGGCTCATCTAGGCTCGGACTATAATGAGTTCGGGCTCGTCGCTGGACGCCCCCTCACCCCCCCCCCCCCTCCTCCGGCCCAAAAAAAAAATAGGGCCAAACATGTTCGACTTAGAAAAAGACGAGCTGGCTAGTCAAGATTGCCCACAAGCCTCTGGACACAAGCCGCGATCACTTTTTTGTGACTGTTGGATGATCCATTAAATGGTCACAAAAAAGGGACCATTTGGTGATTAATTTTTTTTTCAAATTTAGATTTTTTTTTCTAGAAATACTCCATTTTAAACTCATTTTTTTCACCCATCAATCTATTATATACTCAATTCAACAATAATTCTCAAATTTCATTATCTCTCAATATTAATTTATAATTATTTATTTCAAATCTCAATATCTAAATATTAGTTTATATTTTTAATTGGAAAATTGGCGCAAATGGTCTCTAACTTTTGTCCTCGGTGTGGAAATGGTCCTTAACATTTATTTTTTGGCAGAAAAATCCTTAATCTATGTGTATTGATGCACAATTGGTCCTTATTTTATTAAAAAGACAAATATGCCATTTATTTCAATTAGAGAAAATCATAATTATATTTCTAACATTTGCAAAATGTACAAACAAGTCCAGTACATTTATTAAATAATATTAAATATATCACTATATTCATGTCAATTAAAATTTTCATAAGAGAAAAATATAAAATTATTATGATTTAAGTATATGTAATTGTTATGTGATGTGAAAAATTTGAATAAAAATTAAGTTAAATAAATAACAAAATGTCTTATATAATTTTATAACATACTAATCATATTATGTTTATTTTAAAAAAATAAAAATTAATAAAAATTAATTTACACATTATGTATTCTTTATTTTTTAACGATAAATTAAAATATAAAGAATACAGTTGGAACTCTAATATTTGTAGTTAATAAATGAATAATTCAATTAAATAAAAGTATATTAGTTCCAAGTTTGTGACAAAGTTATTTTTCTTTTTCTGTTGCAAAGATAAAATAAAATTTTAATTCTTAAATAATGTAATTACTTAATAATATAAAATTTTATTTTATTTATCATGTTTGTTAATAATTATGAGTTTAAATTTTAGTTATTTTATAATAGTTCGTAAAATATACAAAATAATTTAGTATATTATAAATTTGGTTAATAAAGTGTTAATTCAAAAAAACAATTGTTTGTTTCCTTTAATTTTTTATAAAAATTAAAAGTATGAGACCAATTTGCACTTTTTGCAAAGGTTAGCAACCCTACTACAATTTTTTTCTTTTTAAAATCAAGGGCAAATTGGTATTTTTCATCAAATAATGATCAATTGCGCACTAAAATACATAAGTTAAGGACTTATGTGCCAAAAAATAAATGTTAGGTACCATTTCCACACTAAGGGCAAATGTGAGAGACAATTTGCGCCAATTTTCCTTTTTAATTACATTTCTACTACCTTTCTATATTTCTACTCTTCTCTTTATTATTTTGTTCGAAATGGCCTACAATCGAAGTGATGATGATTTCAGTAGTCTTAATGACTGTCACTCACACGGCCCAGAAGACAGAATATGATTTGCAAACATATGACTAAAAAATATGTGCCCATGTTAAAAAAATTTTAAAAGTTTTTTTCGATGCAGCAGATGCATGTTGAGGTATATATTATCTGACTACTCCACTAGTTATCAATCATTTATATTATATTGCTAACAATTTTAATAGGTATAAGGATTTTGCTATTTTTTCTAATATTATATATGTGATGGAGGCTAAATTTGGAAAATATTGGAACGACTTGCTTATGTTATTTTCATTAGCATCTATTATAGATTCTTGACTTAACTTAAAGGGTATGAAAGTAACTACAATGGCAATTTCACAAAATTTAACGTACAAAAATCTACTAACGTGTGGTAATTTAGAACAAACTTTATGTCAAATGTATGATGTCTACATTGAAAAGGCCGGTAGGAAAGTCATACGACCCCATGTTCCAACATATACTTCGTCATCACTTCACGATAATAACTTATAGAGTTACCTTAGTTCAGTTAGGGGTAATCAACTTGAAAGTGATTATTCTTCTATTTCTTCCCTTTACCGTTCTAGAGTTAGCTAGGTATTTAACGCACGACATACTTAGTATTTTAGATGTTGAAGAGAGAGAGTTTTCATATACTACGATGGTGGAGACAAAATAAACGTCAATACCCAATTCCTTTAAATATGGCACGCGATTTACTAAAACCTCCGAGATCAATTGTAGCATCAGAGTCTACTTTTAGTACAGGTGGCATGTTATGCCTGATTTCAGGTTAATACTTAAATCCAACATATTAGAAAGCTTACTGTATCAGAAGGACTGTGATGATGCCGAAGGTCGAATATAAGATAAAGTAGACAGAATGATGTTCGAAGAATTTAAAGATTTGAATATAGAATACTTGAATTTGTAGGAAGTATTATTTGCGTACATATTTGATATTTCTTTTGGCTTATTTTAACAAAAAATTGTATACTTAACAACTTATTCGTGTACAATTTTAACTTTGCTTACGTTCAAAGTGGCTGATCCCAAACTCGAAAAAAGATAAGGGTTTTCAACTTTTAATTTTTAACAGAAAAGATTTCTCACTTTATTTCTTTTTTATTTTAAATTTCTCTGAAACAAAATTTAAAAAAAAAATCAATTCGACCAACGAATCGAGCTGAGCCACCTCCAATTTAACGGAAATATAGATGAATTATGTATAATGACCCACATTGTGACATCAACCAAAAATGTAAGTTTGGGATGTCAACATCATTATTTTTTTAGGGATCCAATGTTAACAACTTGTATAGTGTTGGGAACGTGTTTGCATATTTCCCTTAAAATACTCTATGGAAAGTGATTTCATGCGAATTATGAGTACGCATAGAATCCTTACAAGAGCATCTCCAATACACAATCCCGATCTCCTATCCCTGGTAGTAAGGAGAAAAATCACCCACAGTTGACGTGGTTGTGGGCCAATTTGAATTTATTCAAATGGAATTTCAGATTGCTTAACCAACCTCTTTAGTCCAAACCAAGCCACCCCCGAAATCCCATTTCAAAAGGTAAACCCCCAACCCCAAACTACCCACTTCCGAAATTGCATCATATTTCCTCTATACTTGATTCTGTCCTAATTTGGTGAATCAAAACCTTCGCCTCCAACTTCCACGCTAGAAAGTACTTGTCGCCACTGTGCCGTCTTCCCATTGAGCTTGGTACGTCTGTTCAATTTTTCATTTGATCCCAGTTCATAAAATTGCCAAAAAACGATTTTTGAGGGTAGCAGAAGTTTGGGAATTCTTGAAGGGTTGTTACTCTTTTTTCTTACCCAATGATTTTTGAATCACTAACAACCCTTCTAAATTCTTCAAGGAAGTTAATGCTAAAGTTGAATGGTTGTTAGAGATTCACCCAAGCTATGTCGAAGGGTTGTTAGTGATTTAGAAATCATTGAGTAAGAGGAAGGAGTAGTAACCCTTCAAGAATTTCCAAACATTTATTACCTTCAAAAATTGATTTTTGACATTTTTATGAATTTGGGAATGAATGAAAAATTGAATGGACATACCAAGCTCGAAAGAAAGGGGCACGGTGGCCGAAATTTCCAGCGATAAGGACTTTCCGGCATGGGCGTTGGAGGCGAAAATTTTGGGTTGCGAAATTAGGGCAAAATCAGGGAGACGAAATATGATGCAATTTTGGGGTGGGTGGTTTGGGGTAGGGGTTTACCTCCTGAAATGGGATTTCGGATGTGGGGTGGGTGATTTTTCTGCTACCTACCAGGTGTAGGAGATCGGGACTGCTCCAATACATTCTATAGATTTTTATCTAGGTTTCAAATCTATGTGATATTAATGTCTAATGAATAAATGTTCAAATTCAAATTTGATCTCCAATTCACATTCTACGAAATACGATTTAGGTATATTTTATATTATTAAAATAAAAAAAAATCATATTTAAATAGAAATCTAAATCTATATAGGAAATCTAAAATTTGTTAAGTTAGTATGTCTAACAGACTTCTATATCTAGAGACAGAGCTATAGACTATCTTTTTTTTCCTCGGTCACATCATGGGCAGTTATAAACGATTTAGGTATATATTATATTATTAAAATAAAAATAAAATCATATTTAAATAGAAATCTAAATCTATATAGAAAATCTAAAATTTGCTAAGTTAGTATGTCTAACAAACTTCTAAATCTAGTCAAAGCTATAGACTGTGTCTTTTTTTTTTCTTCGGTCACGTCAACTTGACGGAATCCCTATCAGCTCAGATTGGAGATGAATATTTTGAAGGAATATTTGCACGTTTCGTTCCCAACATTTGTGAAAATGTAACAAATCTTCTATTAACCTTTTTTTAGCACCAGACATATCGAACGTTTTATTTAATTACAAATCACGTCCCTATTGATAGATAATAACGGACTTTAGCCACTTCTTTAAATAAATAAAAATAAAAGAAAGCAATAAAACAATAAAAATAGGAAAAATTTACAAATGAAGTTCATAACTTTTCAAAAAGTACAAATAAATCAACTTAAAAAAGTTAATTAAAAATTCGATTGAATAAAAAATTATTCTCTCTAGACCCATCTATTTACTCTCTCTCTCTCTCTCTCTCCAGTTTTCAACTTGACCCAATCACCAAATTTGAATCAGAGCCTAACCCTCTTTGAGATGATGTCCATTAAACAGGCCCGCAAGTCAAAACCGCCTCCTGAAGCACACAAGAAGCTCTAAGAAAGAATCTTTATTGTATTATCTCAATTCCTATTTCATAACATGAACAGTGACAATGATTGGGTGATAGGTTATGTCATGCTGACGATAGCAGCACGGAAGGGAGTCGGATGGAGGAGTGTAAATTACACATGTTCTTTGTGTTGATGATCTTGCATAGGAGGGTGCTCACTGCAAAAAGCAAGTTCTTTATAGAGAAGCTCCGGCAAATGGGACTCATTCCGTTGAAATTCTTGAATGTGATGACGTGGAGGTACGTGTACATGTAGTGGTACTCTTATATTGCGAGGATTTGAAGACCAAGCTCATGGATATGGAGGTTTTGAAAATCTTTGCCTTCAGAATTATAAAAAATTCAACAACACTATATTGTCGTGGTCTAATATAAGTGTAAGTTCAATTTTTGGATAATCACACCCTCATTAAAGGTCGAGAATCGGATAAGTGAAAATTTATTTGTGGTGTTGTTTATAATATCTTTCTAAAAGTGTTGCTTTATATTCGAGCATGAGGCATTTGGTAAGAAATTTAATATTAACTCCATTGTTGTGATTCTCATAGCTTAGTTTAAAAAGTATTTTAGTTTTGTTTTTATTTGAGGACGAACAAATGTTTAGTTTGGAGGTGTTTGATAAGTGCATTGTGTGCACGCTTTTAAACTAAGCTTTCATCTCGTCATTTTATGAATTTTCTATTTAATTTGGTGTATTATTCTTTCTAATTCAATTTTGGATCCGTTTATAAGCAATTGGAGAAAAATGGACAGAAAGAGCAACAATTTAATGAATATTTAGAGAGTATGTGAACTCAATTTCACTCAATTGGAACTTGAAGGACCATTTTGGAGGCTATTGGAAGGTTTAAAGACTAAAATGATCAAACTGACCAAAATCTAAAGTTGGAGGACCAAATACACATATTTGGAGTACTTAAGCTGGGCGACCGCCCAGAACCTAAAACTAAAAGCAAAATCCAAATCAGCTTAACTAGGCGATCGCCCAGTGTAAAAGTCCCCCGCGGATTTTTTTGTTTCCCTTTTGTGTTCGACTCCAATTAGGAAATATTTTGGGACACGATTTTAACGAATTTTTTGGATCCTTTTGGACACCATTATGGAACTATAAATATGAGTTATTAACTCATAATTAGATAGCCGAATTTGGAGAAAAAAAATAAGAGATGAAACAAGAAACGAAGATCAAGATTCATTCTTTCGAAGATTGAATGAAGATCAAGATCAAGTCTTTCAAGTTTTCTTCCTATCCAAGTGATGGCTTTTATATTTTTTTTTTCTTTCTTCTTCTTAGCATGTTAGGCTAGATTATTTTGTGCTAGGACCATGATAAAACTTATATCATGAACTTTTAATTCTTTGAACCTAGTTTTTGATATTCAAGCACGTTTTTTATTTTTAATAATTGATATTGATTTTTTTCTGAAACTATATGCACAATAATTGTACGAGTTTTGTGGCTTATTTTATCATCGATAGATTAAAAATAAGTTAAACATAGTATCAATTGTCGTAAAGTCCGATAGATGATAGAGATATACCGCTATAATTTATGTGATTTTTAAATATTTACAAATTTTAATGCATTCTTGTATGTTCGCATTCGTCATAGAAATATAGTCAGGTCACATATAAGGATATATTTAATTCTACTCAATAGAGATTGTTAAAAAGATTAGGAATATTGATTTTCATAATTAAATCGTGTAATCAAAATCAACGGTTCAGGTCTAAAGAAAATTGGTATTCGTGGATTCGGGTGCCTAGTATACTTTTTTTTCTCATATTCAAAATAATTCGACGTGAACTATATATTTTGTTTGTTTAAATTATAATTATTATTTTTAGTTAATATTTTAATTCTTTCTTAGGCAAACAAATTTCAAAAGTTAATTCGATTCGGTTAACGCTAATTTGATTGTGTTGAACTCAATGTTTTAAAAGCCGACACGGGCATCAACCCGGAAAAGAGAAAGGGTCAAGGGTCAAAGGGTCGAACCGGGGTTGACCCGGTAATTTTTAAAAAAAATTGAAAAAAATTAAAATGAAAAACAGAAATCAGAAAAACAGAAAAATTGCATGAACAACTCAAAACATACATTTAGCAAAAATAATCAAATATAATCAACAAAGTAACTTGCTACTCAATTCAATTACAAAATTGAACTATCTAAATCTCTATGAATACGATACTTGGACTCTAAATCCACTTTATTATTTGTGTGATTCGTACACTTGCGGTACAAAATAAATTGCTAACATCATAGCCATACATATAAAAGGCAACAAAAATGTATTCGATGGTTAATCTACCGTAATCTTTTTCCTTTGTCGAGACTTTAGAGAAGAAAAACCTCCTAATAAAAGTAGAGGATTAACTTGCTGTCAGTCCAATTTTCCTTTAGATACTTGGTTTCACAATTTACCCGAATCGGGGTCATGTCAATTACTTCTATTGGCTACTGGCTGGACTTAGTGCTGCTGCATTTGTTGTCCACTTGTACTTAGCAAAATCTTATCTGTAATAGAAGAAACACACTTTGAAGTTGCATAGAAACTCTCCGAGGACAAAAATGGCTAGTAGCAATGCATTATTGTGCAATGCATTCAACTCGTATGCAAATTGCAAAATATTGTTCATATATGGTTAAGTCTCTCGTCTGCACGCAGGTATATCCAGAATGTTCTATCACATAATTGGATTATATGTTCCTTTCGAGTATTTTTTTCTTTTGGATGTCGGATGACAAAAAAAAAAAAAAATGTAGTCGAACTCAAATTTATTAAATTAATCACCAATACATATGGAACGATACCAATAATTAGCAAGTAGCATAGTGTCTTGGTATATTGTATTGTTGTAACCACTTTGCCATTTTTATATGTACTACTTATCAATCTAAAATAATTTCAACTTTATCAACTTAACTAATTAATTTATTTTAAAAATACTACATCGTTAATATTATATTAATTAATTTAATAATGAATTAAAATCAATTTTTAAATTTTAATTATAATTAACCGTTTGTAAATATCTTAGATTATCGCGCCCATTAAAGTGAAAATCCCCAAATGAAAGAAACTTCTCATTTATAAACCGGTACAAAATCTTTCAAAATCTTCTTCTAAAATCTCTAAATCGTAGTGCATTCTTCACAATTTTTGATCTTGGTTGAAGAATAGAGACTCCAAATCGCAGAATTACAAGGTCGAACACAGCGTCGCCTGAAGGAGAAAACATACCGGAGTTGAACGCTTCCAGTCAACGGAAAATAACGAAAGAGACAACGAACTTATTGAAGTTTAGAGTTGGTTTTGCATTTGTAACAATTTCTGTTTAATATCATTGTGTGATACAGATGTTACAAATGATATTGTATATCAATGTCTGATACAGATGTTATAAATGATATTTTGTATAACTAAATATATTACTGAATATGTTACAGATTATATTATGTTATTGTACACATCACATGTTATATGAATTAGTATTCTGTATCACTGATGTTACATAACTTACAAATGATGAAATCATGAGTTTTATTTATTAAATTTGGTATTGTGTTACATATCTATATCATACTGAAATTACACACTATCAATAAGTTTTTAGAGTCCAACGTATATATTAATACGAATTTGTTGCAGTTTAGAATTAGTTTTGCAGTTGTAACAATTTCTGTTTAATACCACAACCTGATACAGATGTTACAAATGATATTTTGTATCATTGAATATGTTATAGATTATATTATGTTATTTTACACAACACATTTTACATAAATTGGTATTTTATATGACTAATGTTTTATATTTCAATTTGTAATACAGATTGTTACAAATATTGAAATTGATAAGAACATGAGTTTCGTTTGTATTTGTTATATATATTCTGATACAAATGATATATATTTAACAGTTATAACAATAAAAGATTTTGTCATATATATATATATATATATATATATATATATATATATTTCAATGAATTTCGATTTTTAAAGATTCGATTACTATAATTAATTAACAATAAAAGATTTTATAATATATGAATTCCCATCAAATTCGGTAATTAATGATTTAGTTACTATATGTAATGTATAATATAATAAATTAAAATAATAGTTTTTAAAAAACAGTATTTTCAATATAAATGAAACAAGAATGACTTTTTAAATTATTTTCAAAAAGTGGCTTATTTAAGAAAAAATCCATTCTTTTATTCTTCATCAATTCATATCCTTCTTGGCGGCTATGGACAATTTTAAAACCTAAACCACAAGTCTAATCACCGACCATAGGGAAGTTTACTCCGCTACAAGCATAAAGAAAATACTTTTTTATCCGTCACTATATCTTCATCCTCTCAAACCAAAAAATATATATCTCTCTTAATTCCTCAATTTTTCTATATTCTTCTCCATATTCATCAAAATCAAACTCTCTCAAACAAAAATCTCTCTCTTTCTCTCTCCCATTCTTCTCAACTCCTCAACTCCTCAATCTATCAAAATCTTCTACAGTTGAATTCTACCGCAAAAAAAAAAAAAAAAAAGCGGTATACTAATTCTAAAAATTATTCTCTCAGTTCCCAAGTATCTATCAAAATATAAATTTGACCCTAACTAAATAAAACATGTTTTAGAATTAGACACTAACTAAATTTAATATCATAATTAAAATTCTTTGTACCTGCCGATTTATCAATATAGGACTTTATTTTTGTCAAAAAAATAAATAAAATACTAAAATTAAATCAAGTCGACAAGTTATATTTTGACTTTACTATTTTATTATTTTTTACAATACCGTGCACTTGTAATTTATCATAAACAATGAGGTTCTGATGCGCAAAGCACATGGCGCATAAAATTGTTGTATAGACACACTCTTGTACATACGCGCACATAATATGTAAGGTTAAAATAGGAAATATTTCACTCACATCCCCAAACTATATTAGGCAGTGCACTTGGGGTCCCCATCAATTTTTATATTGAGGTTCTCAAACTTTCATTTTTGGTGGACTTAAGATTCTTTTGGACAAATCCGTTAAGAGTGGCGTTTAAGGTGGAGTGGGTCAGTGGGTCGAGGCTGCGGTAGGTGGGAGGGTGTTGGGGATGGAGATTTTTATTTTTTAATTCACCGTGCTTTCTTTTTTAGTTTCTTTTCATTTGTTTTTTCTTAAATTATTTTTAAAGTTACAGAGATGATTGACTGTTTAAATATTTCAATTTTCACTAATTTTTTTTTAAATATTATTCATTTTTCAATGAATTATAAAAGTTTTATAAGTTGTCACTAAATTTTTTTAAATTATTTTTAATTGTCATTGTATTTTAAAAATTGTTCAAGTTGCCACATAACTTATTAAAATATTACACTATCCGTCACTCGTTGTTTACAAATATAACGGACTTGATAAACTTATTAAAATATAATCTCATCCAACATTTTGTTTGCTATATCATCAAGTTTGTTAATTTTTAAATGACGAATAATTGAATGATGGATGTAATAATATTTTGGTATGTTTAGTGACAATTAAAAAAAAATTAAAATTCTAATGACAATTAAAAAAAATTTAAAAAAATTTAGCGATAATTAAAATATTTAACCCCGATGATTGACTAAACTTCCCTTCTAAAAAGAGGACGTGCGGGGCACATAGCTATTTATCAGAAATATAGATGAATTTTGTATAATGACCCACGTTGTGACATCAACAAAAATGAAAGTTTGGGATGCCAAAATCATTTTTTTAGGGATCCAATGGCAACAACGTGTATAGTGTTGGGAGTGTGATTGCATATTTCCCCTTAAAATACTCTACAGAAGGTGATTTCACGCGAATTATGAGTGCACAAATGATCCTTATAAGAGCATCTCCAATACACAGTGTTAATCTCCTGCCCTTTGTTAGGTAGGAGAAAAATCACTCACAATTGACGTGGTTGTTCATGTTAACAAATCTTGCCATGTCAACTGTGGGCCAATTTAAATTTATTCAAATGGAATTTTAGACTGCTTAACCAACCCTTCCCCTAGCCAAATCACCCCCCTTCCCCCAAATTTGCATCATATTTCTCCTCCCTAATTCTACCCTATTTTCGTGATCCAAAATCTTCGCCTCCAACGCCCATGCCGAAAAGTCCTTGTCGCCCGAAATTTCAACCACCGAGCTACCTTCCTTTCGAGCTTGGTGTGTCCGTTCAATTTTTCATTAGTTCCCCGGTTCATAAAAATGCCAAAATTCAGTTTTTGAGGGTAGATGAAGTTTGGGAATTCTTGAATGGTTGTTATCCCTTCCTCTTACCCAATGAATTCTGAATCACTAACAATCCTTCTGAATTCTTGAAGGAAGTCTAATGCTAAAGTCGAAGGGTCGTTAGTGATTCACCCAAGCTATGTCGAAGAATTCAGAAAGGTTGTTAGTGATTCAGAAATCATTGGGTAAGAGGAAGGGGTAACAAACCTTCAAGAATTCTCGAACTTCCTCTACCTCAAAAATTGATTTTTGGCATCTTTATGAAATGGGAAACGAATGAAAAATTAAATGAACATACCAAGCTCGAAGGGAAGACGGCATGACGGCTGAAATTTTCGACGACAAAGACTTTCTGGCTTCGGCGTTGGAAGCAAAGATTTTGGGTTATGAAATTAAAAAAATATGATGCAATTTCAGAGGTAGGTGGTTTGGGGTAGGGTGTTTACCTTTGAAATGGGATTTCGGGGGTAGGGTGTAGAGGTGTCAAGACGGGGGGCGGGCCGAACCCGCATCGGCCCACCCGCCTCGACCTGGAACTGCGGGCCAGCCTGTGAACCGGGCGGGCTGTTCACGGGCCGAAGAGGCCAACCGCGGGCTAGCCCGTGAACCGTTTTGATTTTTTAAAAAAAAAATGAGCAGAAAATTCAAACTTTCATATTTGAAATGATATTTAAAAAAAATAAAAAAACAAATGGCAGGGAGCCGTTTAAAGTGAAATATGTGACAGATGCGTGATGTTTTAGTCTTTAAATATATAAATAAAAAATAGAAATTGAATTAAAAAAATTAACAAATGTGAATTTATCATTGTTATTTATTTTTTATTTAGTAATTTAACACATTTTTTGTTATATATGTAAACATTTTTTTTTGAATTACAATAAGTAACTAAATTTTTTTAGTAATTTAAAAAAAAAACAAATTTTTTATTCATACGGACCAAATCGGGTCGAACCGCGGCCCACATGGGCTCGACCCAGATGGGCCAACGGATTGGTCTGGCTCGTGTTCAATTTTTGTGGACTGGGTTGACCCGACCCGACCCGCAATCCGTCGTAGCACGGGCTTTATCTAATGTGGACCGTTACCGGGCTTCGTCAGAGGCGGGCCGGGCCCGAATTGACACCTCTAGTGGAGTGGTTTGGGCTAGGGGTTGGGGATTGGTTAAGCAGTCTGAAATTCTATTTGAATAAATTCAAATTGGTCCATATCTGACGTGACAAAATTTGCTGACATGGAGAATCACTGATGGTAGCCTGGGCTCTAACGTAGAGCCCTACCTTGAGCCCATTGAAGAGAGCCCACACCCAGAGGCCCAATATGAAGAGTCCAGTCTAGGCCCTATGGTCCAGAGCCCAAGTTGTAGACCCGGGGAGTTGGAACCTTCCTACTAGGGCTTTCGACCTTTCAATTTGAAAATATCGTGGTACCCGAAGATTATCCACGTGCATGATGATCGGCGGTTGCAACAGAAAAGATACACACGTCTACTACTCAACCTTTTCCGAGATGAGGGCACGTGTCTTCCTGATAAGTTGGGATGCCTGCCACGTCGACATGAAGAAGTTGCCTATAAATAGCAGCTTATACCCTTCCAGGTATCTTCTTCGAAAAATTCTTTGATTAAAGTCTTTAAACATAATATCTCATCACATATATCTCGTATTAATTCTTACACCGGAGTGGGAACGAGGGAGAAGAGCCCCGCCACTTCTTTTGCAGGTCACCAGCTGCGTGCGTCTCCACCATCAGGAGGAAGAGATCGAAAACTTCATTGGCGCCGTCTGTGGAAAACGTCTGATCATCATTTTTGCAACCAAAAGCTATGACAAGACCGAGAACGAGAGGCGCACACTCAGTCGAGGAAGCTCCCCCTAAAAGGACCGTAGAAGAGTCAGAATCCGAAACTCATGGTGTGGAACCGCCACCCCCTACATATGCAACTGAGGATCAGTTTGAAACCTTGCAGACCCAAATGACCGCTATGATGACTCTGCTTCAGAATCAAATCCACGCTAGTACAAACCACGTCACGTCGCCTCCAGTAGACCCTGCAGAGCATACTCCTGTGCAACTCTCACAGGAAGACCCAGCAGTACCTGTGGTCGATCGAGGGGTTCCACATTCTCCCATGCAGGACACTGTCAATCGGTCTCTACCCCCGCTACATTCTCCAACTGTAGACTTGGAACAAAAGCTGGACGAAATGTTGACCCAAAAAATAGAAAGTGCCTTGACAAAGAGGAAGGATAAGCGCCGACAAATGGTATTGGAGGAAGACCCGTTTGCTCCTGAAATCATGGCTGTACCTCTGCCAAAGGGGTTCAAGCAGCCGATGATAGAGTCATATGATGGAGTCACCGACCCTCTCGATCACCTCCGTACGTTCGTTGACATGATGAGGTTGTATGTTGCACCGGACGCAGTAATGTGTCAGTCTTTCCCTCCAACACTGCGTAGAGAGGCCAGAGACTGGGTGGCCACTTTAGCCCCTCGATCGATCAAAACTTTTGATCATCTCTCTCAAAGATTTGTGGCGTATTTCCTAAGTATCAAGAGAAAGAGAAAAACCGCCATAGGTCTAATGTAGGTTATTCAAAAAAAAGAGGAAACTCTACAAGAATATCTCGCCCGTTTCAGCAGAGCCACTTTGGGGATAAAAGACCTTCAGATGTCAGCGATAGTGACCGCCATAATGAATGGAACCCGAAATCGATCCTTTAAGATGTCCCTCTCAAAAAATCCACCAAAGTCAATGCAGGAGTTGTTGAGAAAGGGGGATAAGTACGTAGATGCTGAGGAGGCAGAGAGAGTGACTAAGAGTCTGCATGAAGGAAGAGAGCCCGAGACCAACAAGCGAAAGTCTCATGACAACCAGCGCGTGAGAGATGATAAAGGAAAGCAGAAGGTCGGGCCTCGCGACCAACCCCAGTCTAATAAGTGGCTCCCTCGACCACAGTATGAAGGTACTAAAGTTTTCACTCCTTTGAATACCTCTCGAGCCAACGTGTTAATGGAAATTCGTGACATGAGAGAACTTGAATGGCCTCAGAGGATGACAACACCGCCAAATAAGAGAGATAGGAGAAAGTATTGCTATTTTCATAGAGACCACGGACATGATACTGAGAATTGCTTTTAGCTGAAGGAAGAGCTCGAGCGGTTGTTGAAAAGAGGCTTCTTAGCTAGATATATGAAAAATGACCGTGGGAAAGAAACGACTGTAGAGTCGCCATCGAACCCACCCCCTCGGGCGGGAGTCATAAATGTCATATCAGGAGGAATAGCCGCAGGAGGAGACTCGAACTCGGCCAGGAAAAATTATGCTCGCTCGAGTGGGATGGGCTCCAATCAAAAGAAAACTAGATTCAGTCAAGGCATAACATTTGGTGAAGAAGATCTGATAGGGATGGTATACCCCCACGATGACGCCCTAGTATCGTCGATTTCGATGTAAAAAGGGTGTTTATAGACAATGGTAGCGCAGTAGATGTCCTAACTTGGGATGCACTATTAGGCTTGAAGGCGCCACCTGGAAAGTTACGACTGGTTACTACTCCTTTGCAGGGTTTTGGAGGGGCCACGGTAACTCCTGAAGGGACCATAGAGCTACCAGTCACCTTGGGAACCTACCCGACCAGCGTTACGATCGTGACAAAATTTTTGGTGGTAAAAACTCCCATGGCTTACAATGCCATATACGGCAGACCTCTCCTGAATGCCGCCAAGGCAGTGGTATCAACTTATCACCAATCTATGAAGTTTTCAATGAGTCGAGGTGTAGGATGTGTGAGGGTAGATCAACATATATCCAGAAGGTGCTACGTAGACAGAATACAGGTCCGAATGGTTGAGCCCGTAATGATGCTCGACATCGAACCATTGAATGGAAGAATTGAACCACTTAACCCAACAGAAAAGATGAAGGTGACAGATGGAAAAATGTTGGTAATCGGTAGAGGACTACCAGCTGAATAAAAGGAAAAGATGATAGCTTGCCTAGGTGACAATTTGGATGTATTCGCGTGGACTCTAAACGACATCCTAAGGATCAGCCCTACCATATCACAACATCGCTTGGGAGTCTTACCAAGATCAAAACCCGTAAAACAGAAAAAGAGAAATTTCGCCCCAAAAAGACAGAACGCAATAAAACATGAAGTACAAAAACTACTCGAGGCAGGTTTCATAAGAGAAGTACAATACCCAAAATGGCTAGCTAACGTTGTTTTGGTAAAGAAGTCCAACGATAAATGGCGTATGTGTGTGGATTACACCGGTTTGAATAAGGTCTGCCCAAAAGACTCTTACCCGCTGCCAAGGATAGATCACTTGGTAGATGCTACATCTGGCCACGAAAGGCTAAGCTTTTTAGACGCTTTTTCTGGATATCATCAAATTTCTATGGCCAAATCTGACCAAGAAAAAATTTCATTCATAACTGATTTTGGACATACTGTTATACAGCCATGCCTTTTGGCTTGAAAAATGCGGGGGCCACCTATCAGAGGATGGTGAACAAGGTATTCGGAGGACTCATCGAAAAAATAGTTGAGGCCTATGTCGATGACATGGTAGTCAAAAGCACCCAGTCGACAGATCACGTGACCAATCTACAAAAAGTATTTGACGTTTCATGACAGAACAAGCTGAAGCTAAATCCCGAAAAGTGTGTGTTTGGGGCAGCAGGAGGGAAATTTCTGGTATTCATGATCACTCAGAGGGGAATTGAAGCCAACCCGGACAAGATCAGAGCAATCATCGATATGAAGAGTCCCGTTAGCAGAAAAGAGGTGCAAAAGCTGATTGGTCGAATAGCAGCCCTCAACCAATTTATGAGCAGGGCAGCAGATAAGTGTCACCATTTTTTCAAGGTAGTAGGGGGCTCAACCGATTTTCAATAGACTAGAGAATGCGATGAGTCACTTGAAATGCTTAAGCAATCGTTACAGCAACCCCCAGTGTTAACTTGTCCCAATCCAGGAGACATACTTAGTTTGTACCTAGCAGTTTCAGAACGTGCTGTTAGCGTTGTGCTAGTAAAAGACCTTGGGAAAGTTCAGAAACCAATATACTATGTCAGTCAAGTTTTGAGGGGAGCAGAGACACGGTATAGCTTAACCGAGCATTTGGTATTGGCATTAATTGTAGCAGTTAGAAAACTGAGGCCCTATTTTCAAACTCATACAGTACAAGTCATGACCGATCAACCTCTGAAGCAAATTATCCATCGACTAGAAACCTCTGGAAGGTTATTGAAATGGGCAATGGAACTCACTGAATTCGACATAGAATTCAAGCCAAGGATAGCCATAAAAGCCCAAGCATTAGCAGATTTTATCGCAGAACTCACTATCCCTCCAATGTCAAAAAAGGGGGAAGAAGCGAGGACAGAATAGAAAATATATGTGGATGGGTCGTCTAACAATGAAGGTTCGGGGGCGGGCGTTATTTTGATAAGCCCATACTCCGAAGAACTAGAGTACTCTCTACGCTTTGGATTCCATGCCACTAACAACGACACAGAGTATGAGGTTGTAATAACTGGGCTAAGCATTGCAGTCCGGCTGGGGCTATCTTCGGTGGAAGTATATAGTGATTCACAATTGGTTGTGGGACAAATAACGGGGGAATATGAATCGAAAGATGACAAGATGGCAGCTTACCTAATGAAAGTGAGAGACCTACAGAGGCGATTCAGCAATTTTAAAATTACAAAGGTCTCCCGAAAGGATAGTACTAGGGCTGATGCATTATCCAAGTTGGCGTCTGCCAATCCAAAACACCTGCCACCAACAGCTAATGTGCAAGTGCTCTGTCAGCCAAGTATTGTAAATACAATCGAAATCAAGGAAATTAATGCAAGTGTAGCTGGATGGACTCAATAGTAGACTACATAGTGGATAATAAGCTGCCTGAAAACCCAGCTGAGGCGAAAAGGCTCAGAGCTCGAGCAGCCATGTTCACTGTCATAGACAAAAAATTGTATAAATGTGGTTTCTCGACACCTTACCTGAAGTGCCTTTCTCCAACAGAAGCCCAGGAAGTTCTGTATGAGATACACAGCGGCATATGTGGCAACCACCAAGGGGCCTCAGCATTGGCTTTCAAAGCACTTAGACAAGGCTACTACTGGCCTGATATGAAAGAAGATGCTAAGAATGTGGTGAAGAAATGCGATACTTGCCAACGACATGATAACTTGATACACGTCTCAGCGGAACAGCAGTCTGCAATTTTTGGGGTGTGTCCTTTCTTCCAGTAGGGGATGGACATCCTGGGACCTTTGCCTGTAGCTAAAGGACAAAGAAAATTCCTTCTGGTGGCTATAGATTACTTTACAAAATGGGTAGAGGCTGAACCACTAGCCACCATTACTACGGCTAAGATTCAAAGTTTTTTGTGGAAAAATATCATATGCAGATTTGGAATTCCTCGAGTAGTTGTTACTGACAATGGCAGGCAGTTTGATAATCACGGTTTCAAGGCTTTTTGCGAAAGCTACTGTATAGAGCATAGGCTGACCTCGGTGGCGCATCCCCAGGCTAACGGACAAGTAAAGGTGACTAATCGAACGATCCTATGGAATTTGAAAACCAGATTAAGAAAGGAAAAAAGCATGTGGGCTGATGAGCTACCCGATGTATTGTGGTCCTATCACACTACCCCCAGAAAACTGACCGGAGAGACCCCTTTCATGCTCTCTTTTGGGATTGAGGCTGTTGTACCAGTAGAAATCTTGAGCCCGACAGGCAGAATGATAAGTCAGTAGATCGACCCCACCGCCACTCGGGCTGAGCTTGATCTTCTGGAGGGAGTAAGAGACAAGACGGCCGTAAGAACAACAGCGTATAAGCGGAAGGCAGCCGAACACTTCAATCGATAGGTTAAACCCAGATTTTTTCATACAGGGGACTTGGTACTGAGGAATGCTATGGCAGTAGGGCACCCCCTACCAAGCTAGGGGCAAACTGGGAAGGACCATATGAGGTCATCAGGAGTATCGGAAGAGGAGCTTATAGCTTAAAAGACTTGACAGGAAAACCTTTGGGCAGGCCATGGAATGTCGAACACCTCAAAGAATATTATCAGTAGGATGCACCCATCAACAATTCTTTATTTTTCTTTTTTACAGTAAAGACATTACAAGTCTTTCCAATGTAATGTTATCTGTTGATCCCCTTAAAGGATTCCAACACTTTGTATATCAGTACTATGTTTTAAATTAATAAAAAACAGGGACAGTGGCAAATGATGAGGGGGCTAAGGAAAGGCCAGCATAGCTGGGATGTCCCGGTGCCCCTACTGAGTCATAGATTTCCACGACCTTTGGACAACTGCACAGCAAAAACAATCATGTCTACTTTGACAAAACAAAACCATCAAGTTGGGTAGAGGCATCAAATCACCCACAATGATGGGTGATAGGTCGATAAACCCATCATCAGTCACAAGTTGGGTAGAGGTATTAAATCACCCACAATGATGGGTGATAGGCCGATAAACCTATTAGTTGGTTAAAAAAAAAAATTCAGCCACAAGTTGGGTAGAGGCATTAAATCACCCACAATGATGGGTGATAGGTCGATAAATCCATCAGTTGGTTAAAAAATTCAGCCACAAGTTGGGTAGAGGCATTAAATCACCCACAATGATGGGTGATAGGCCGATAAACCCATTAGTTGGTTAAAAAATTCAGCTACAAGTTGGGTAGAGGTATTAAATCACCCATAATGATGGGTGATAGGTCGATAAACCCATCAGTTGGTTAAAAAATTCAGCCACAAGTTGGGTGGACGCATTAAATCACCCTCAAAGATGGGTGATACGCCGATAAACCCATTTAAAAAACAAAGAGGTGGTCGACGGACAAAGCAGTGTTCGACTGCAAATGTGGTCAACCACCATAATTATGGTCGACCTAAAGTGGTCAACCACCACAATTATGGTTAACCTAAAGTGGTCGACCGCTGTTGACCGACCCAAAGTGGTCGACCACTGTTGGTCGACCACTGCGATCGACCCAAATAGGTCGACCACTTTGGCCCAATTCAATGTTCAAAATCGGCCACTACGTTTAATGGAGTACAGCCAGAAAGCTTGTTGACGATAGAACGACCTAACTTAAAAATTAAAATAGAGCATACATAATTACAAACACAATTATGAATGTTTAAAGCAAGTGGATATCAACACAAGTTCTCCAAAATAGGCGATTGAGTCATGCCTACCCACATCCCGGGCCAAGAGAAATCGAAAGGCTTTAAGACAAGCATCGATTATACTCTCATATTCCAAGACAAAATAATAAGACTTTCGAAACATTGTTTTACGCCCACATCCCAGGCCAAGAAAGTTTACGAAGTCTTACAAAAACAGAGAGAGACAAAAAAACAGGCGTCAATCCGAAGGACCGCCAGCATCCCCTCTCCTAGATGTGCCGTCCCTACGACCCTTAGGAACACTCTTCCTGGAAGCCGACTCAACCGTCTGCTGTCTGGCCATGAAACGCTCGAGCCCCAAAGGGTTAAGTGACAGATGCTCATCAGCTAACCACTTCTTGGTGAGACTTATAGAAGCCTTCATCGACTCTGCTCCGTACATGTGCATGCAACTAGAAAACTCTGAGGAGGCCTTGTAGCTAGAAACAACATCTTCCTGATAGCGAGCCAGTGTGGAGCGCAGCGAGTCAATCTCATCCTCCTGTGCCTTGGCCCTAGACTCAACTAACTTGGCTTGGCTGCTCTTTTCACCTATCTCCTTCTTCAAGTTAGTAACCTTCGCTCTCAACTCTGCCTCTTGAAGATCCATATGTTCCAAATCTTCGTTCGCTAAGGCTATGGAGTCTTGCATAGTAATCATCTAACAAATGGATTCCAAAGCCAAGATCAGTCATAAAGTGGACACAAAGTAAAAATAAAAAAGAAAAGAGGGAAGAGATGAAGCATTACCCTCCTGGTGTACACCGCTAAGGTCTTGTTCACCGACGAAACCTTCCTTCCAGATAACCCAGTACGCAGGGGCTCCAGTGCACAGCTTCGAACCAATTCAAGGTCCCTGTTAGCATTAGTAGGCGAAAAACGAATATCATGGAGAGTGGTCTCACCATCAAGAGGATCGTCATCAGGCTGATCAACAGGCACATCCTTGAGGTATATTCCTCGGCCGCCTCCTTTCTCTACATTGGTAGTAGTTAGAGCCTCCTTGCCTGAGGCAGACCCTTTGCCTTTGTCTGAGATCTTCTTTCTCTTACTCGGAGCAGGATCTTTCACTGGCCCCTCATCATTAGTAGCTAAAGGAATAGAATTCAATACAACATTCAAATCATACTCGACACCTTCCATACCTGAAAAAAAAAGAAAATATATATATATAATGTGTAAAAGCAGGAAGGTTAGCGAAGGATGTGCCTACCAACGGGACGACCGATTCCCACGGTTAGCATGTTACGATCTGTTAAAACTTTATTTAGCTCCGAATCGGGAGGGTCTAAATTGATAAGCTGGTCAATTTGTTTTTGGAGGCAAGGAGTGATGTCTACTGGACTATTGAATAGTCGAATTTGAGGATGTTTCCAAAAAGTATCAAAAGGAAAAATACCAGAGACAGGCCTAACAAAGAAAAAACGGTTCTTCCACCTACTGTTCGAATTCCTATAATGAGGCACATGGAAATGGACCTGAGTGGAAAAGTATATGTAATTGTCACAGGACACTAAGCGGTGCATTTCAAAGATACACCTAAAAAGGTCAGTGAAAGGATCAATATCATGAAGGAGGCACATGTATAAAAAGTAGATGGCTAACCTCCAAGCATTTGGGGCCACTTGGCTGGGAGTTAAGTGGAACTCACGAAGTATGGCGACGAAAAATAGATGTATTAGGAACCTAAGTCCTCCATCCATACTATCTTTGTAAATCGCAACCTCGAAGGGATTGGACCCAGGAAGCCTTTCTGTGGGGAGCGGGGCTCTATATATGTGGTCGTCAAACCTATCCAATTTGTTTTCAGAGTTGTACACACTGTAACCTTTGGGAATATTAAGAGGTACTATGTGCCCAGAAGGTGACCTGCCAATTTGAATATTGGCAGAAGATGATCTAATGGGTGGCATTCTACCCCCGACTCGCTTAGCGCCAGCCGAACGATCACGCAGCTCCAAGAAATCATTCGACTAACGGGTAACCTCAGACACCGATCGACTCTCTCCTGTTTGGAATTCGTTCGACGACCGAGAAGTCCGTCGATTGATTAATTTTGTAGAACTACTGCGATCGCTCGACTGACTACTTGACCCACTACGGCTCTCGCCTGTTGAGTCAAAAGAAGATTCATTATCAGAGAATAGTACTACCCTAGGCATGGAAGTAGACAAGTTAAAGGTTACCTGTGGAAAACAAAGTCTGTCGGACTATAAAAACAAATATAGAAGTCAACAAAGGGCTATGTACCTTTTTGACTACCCCACGGTCGATTGACAAAACAAAGCGCCTAGTCAAAATGCCCTTCAGCAGGTGAGCTGCAATTCACGAAGAAAAAGACATCCCAAATTTCAAGACCTTGAAGGAGATTGTGCCAAATAAGAAAGAAAATTTGTTTGGACATAAGCATAATACTCACCTTGGTCGGTCTACCACTGTGCTTGGTCGACCGCCTTGGACAGTGAGCGGCCGGCCGACGGGTCGGCGAGTATTGACGATCCACCCGCGAAAAATTTCAAAGTTTTTTTTAGAGAGGAGAATTTTGGCAACTTTGCTTGTAAGAGAGTAAAAATGAAATAAGAAATGAGTAAAAATACCTCCCTTTATATAGAGTAAGAAAGAGCGGGAAATGAAAATTTAAAATCTTTGGATTTTAAAAGAAATGAGGGAAATGAAAGTTGAGTTGTTCACTTTTCAAATTTTGAAAATTTCAAAATTAAAACCAAGTCAAGGAGGGAAATCAAAGTTCATAAAATAAAAAAATAAAAATAAAAATAAAAAAATAAATAAATAAAAATTACTGTAACGAAAAATCCTCAAAGTGGTCGACCGACCACTGTTTTAACAGTGGTCGACCACTGTTTTCACAGTGGATTTTGTACAGTGGATTTTGTTCTTGGTCGACCATTGCGAAAACTTCCTTAGGTCCTTTTATATTTCTGTCTTTGTTATTGTTATTTAACATGCAAATTTATTATTACCTACCCTATCACAGTGTTGTGCTTATGGAAAGAAAATTTCTTTTAACTTTCATCAACAAAACAAGCTATGTTATTATAAGTATTTTATACTCATTAATGATAGCCATCACTAATGATTAGGGGGGCTTATGATGGTAGCCTGAGCTACGTAGAGCCCTACCTTGAGCCCATTGAAGAGAGCCCACACCCAGAGGCCCAATATGAAGTGTCCAGTCTAGGCCCTATGGTCCAGAGCCCAAGTCGAAGGCCCGGGGAGTTGGAACCTTCCTACTCGGGATTTCGACCTTTCAATTTGAAAATATCGTGGTACTCGAAGATTATCCACGTGCATGATGATCGGCGGTTGCAACAGAAAAGATACACACGTCTACTACTCAACCTCTTCCGAGATGAGGGCACGTGTCTCCCTGATAAGTTGGGATGCCTGCCACGTCGACATGAAGAAGTTGCCTATAAATAGCAGCTTATACCCTTCCAGATATCTTCTTCGAAAAATTCTTTGATTAAAGTCTTTAAACATAATATCTCATCACATATATCTCGTATTAATTCTTACACTGGAGTGGGAACGGGGGAGAAGAGCCCCGCCACTTCTTTTTCAGGTCACCAGCCGCGTGCGTCTCCACCATCAGGAGAAAGAGATCGAAAACTTCAATCACGTTAGCTGTGTGTTTTCATACCGTTTTTTAATTATCAAAACTAATGATTTTAAATCAGCGTTTCGATTCAATTTAACGGATTTGCTAATATTTTATTAACCTCTAATTTATTTTAGGGCTTGTTTGATAAAAAAATTTTAATAATTTTTTTAGTATATTTTGATAAAAATTAATGTAAAACGTAATTCAAAATTTGATAAAAGTTATAAATATCGTTAAATATGTAGTTAAAATTAATTATTAACTTTTATTTTAGATTTTTACTAACTTTTTAAGATAAATTACTCAAAAATTTAAAAAGAGGTTGTTTTGTTAGTGGGAAGCACACACAAATATATGTGATCTCTTATTTTTAGTAGGCAATTATTATATTGTTCATATTTAATGTGTCACTTACATATTTGATGAATTATCTTAATAAATAAATGCTATATCAGTCATCTAATGTTACAAGTGAGACATGACATTTGTCCATAGCAAGAGATCACCTCTAGGAAAATCAGCTCTTGTCCTTTGCCTTGCCTTGCTTTGCTTTGCCCACGTCTTGAGGTGTGGGCAATCCAAGATCAAACAATTATTGATTTTGGATTGCCCAGGTTGGCAAGATTTTCTTGGAGATTGCGTCCCTCACTTCTAGCTCTATTGATGTCGCTTTCATGCGAATCGCATTGAATCCTTACATATATTATTAGAGTGACTGAAGTGTTTGAAAATTGAAAGAATTATTGAAATGGAAGAAAAGTCAGATGAAACAAAATCAATACTTCTGTCAAAGTAGTATCATGTTTTCCCCAATAAAATCTCTTTTTTGTTTACCGATTTTATGAGCTTCAGAGATATGGCTATGCCCATCTCTTCAGCCGTTGGAAGGCCTGGATCCCACCTTTTTGATGCTGAAACTCCACTATTAAACGACGTCGTTCCTGGCTCCGTCGACTTCAAAGGCCGTCCTGTTACCCGATCTGGTTCCGGTAGTTGGAAATCGGCTTTCTTCATCATAAGTACGTATTGTTTACACCTAATCTGACTCCATTTTTACATTCAATACTTTATATAAAAAAAGTGGGTTTTTTTTTAATTGTTTGTTATTTGTTTTTTTAATATTTGTTAGGTGTTGAAGTGGCTGAGAGATTTGCGTATTGTGGAATTGATTCAAATTTGATAAATTATTTGACGAGTATATTGGGACAATCCACCGCTGCAGCGGCGGAGAACGTGAATACGTGGTCTGGAACGGCGTCACTTTTGCCACTATTGGGTGCTTTTGTGGCTGACTCCTTTCTCGGTCGGTACCGGACAATTATCATTGCCTCTGGGCTCTATATCCTGGTCAGTCCAAAAATGGCATAATTATGACCTAAACGTGTATTTTCTGTTTTGAGCTTTTAAATTATTCTAATTACATTACACTTGGCTAAGTTAAAGCTTGGCTCGTGGGTTTATTACTACTCGAGCACACTATACTTATATTATGGTTTTACGCATATTTGGTATTGGAGTAAGCACCCTTCTAGAAATGATCCTCGACGAAGATGGGGTGGCCGGGGAGGCTACTTATAGACTTGTTCAGTGAAGTTACCTAGCTGGGATATTGGTCGCTGTGAACGATGATTTTGAAAGGAGGGATAGAATGTATGATTCTGATTGCATCCGACATCACTAAGTTAACTTATAACCATTTGAGCATCCTTTTCCTTATAAATCGGTTTTAAGGTTGAGTTTAACCAATGTTATTGTAACATAATATCTTGGAAGATCTGTTCAGTTGACAGGAAGTAGGATGAAGTGGAAATTTATGAATTCTGCAAAAGAGTAAAATATGGATCAGTTTGATTTATTGGGTTTTTCTCTTGCACCACTTGAGATATGTAAAAATTTATAGCTAATGAATTTTACTCATCTTAAAGATGTTTCTTTAGGTTATCAATTTAATATTTCCAAGAAATATAATTAAATTCTTATTGTTAAGGGTCAGCTGGTTTGATTTGACACATGGCATGAACTGGCCAGGCTTGAAAGAAGCTATTTCTAGATGGAGTTCAAGATAGAATTGTAAAGATATTTAATTGGAATTATATACCAAACAACGAATCTTTTAAGAATTATGCTTGGTTCATTTGCACGAAATAATATGATAATTCATAATTCTGAATCTTGCCAATCCATCAAAGCATAAATATGCATTTCTACAGGTGTCCACTTTGTACAGTTTTCAGATTGAGAAAAAGGATTAATACTTGTCCATGAAGGTTTACAATACGATTCTCGGATGTTGAATATTTTAAAGTGGAAATAAATATGCCAATGTCCTGGATTCTCCTACTGGAAAATATTGATCCAAATAAGGATGGTTCAATAGCTTGATGTTGTGCTGTCTTATAATACATTATGAAAATTCAAATGAACCCCTTCAGCTGTTCTTTGCAACACAGTCTACTGCTAAGCAACGGAGCAACCAAAACATACTTCTTCAGTTTCGATATTTTTTCAGTTTTGCTGTATTTCATATTGGTCTTTTTACATTTCTATGTTTGTTTCAAATGGTATTACTGTGCGTGTTTTGCTATGACGTAAATGCATTTTACTTGGTTGAGCTTGTGATATTTGGTTTGTTAGTTGCTGTAGTTTTCTGTATCTTTACCCATCTGTAACATAAGATGCAAGCTACAGATCTAATATAATTAGCTAATTTGTTTACCTAACTTATACTGAGGGAGCTTCTTATAACCAAAATGTGAAAGTCCATGGCTCATTCAAAATATCCAACATATTAGAAGTTCCGATGAATTATTCTGAAAAGTTTTGAAGACATGAAAATGACCTGAGGAAGCAACCTGAGAAATTGACAATTTTCTTCCTCACAAAATTTTTCTAGTAAATTCATTTGTATTTGAAACTGTCCTTGGAACAAATGAGCCTAGGACTTAAAATTTTTCTATTGATTGAATAGTTCTTGTTCTCACTTAATCAACACAAAGTAATTCTTTTTCTTCTGGGAAATGCTAATCATGTTCTGTTATTGTTGTGGATCTCAGGCACTTGGCTTCTTGTCCCTATCTTGTGCTCTTTATTCATCCAAATCTTCTGACTGCCAAATTGCTGCAAATAACACAGCATGCACTCCACCACAATTTCAAATTATTTTCTTCTTCTTTTCATTGTATTTAATTGCACTAGCACAAGGAGGGCATAAACCTTGTGTTCAGGCTTTTGGAGCTGACCAGTTTGATGAGCAAGACCCAAAAGAATGTAAAGACAAAAGCTCATTCTTCAATTGGTGGTATTTTTCGATGAATTCTGGTATTATAGTGGCTCTATTTGTCTTGAACTACATTCAAGACAACGTAAGTTGGGTTCTTGGCTTTGGAATCCCCTGTATTGTCATGTGCCTTGCGCTTATTATATTTTTGCTCGGAACCATGACTTACCGATTTCGGATACAGAGTGATGAAAGAAACCCATTTGTGAGAATTGGTCAAGTATTCCTGAATGCAGCTAGAAATTGGCGGACTACCTGGGCAGCAATATCTATGGAAGAGGAAGCTCAGGGAATTCGACCTTATCAAGGCTCTCAACAGTTCAAGTAATTCAACTACCCTTTTGGGTATTCTGAGATTTGGAAGAAGAAAAATGCCTCTTGGCCTTGCTCTTGTACATTTAAGTTTCTATTGATTAGTCTCAATAAGTGTCCTGTCAATAGGTTTTGACAGGTTATGTTTTTGCAATATCCAAGTTCCCTGGTGATTATTTGCTATTGTTTCTTTATGAGAAATACCATTTATTAATGGATAAAATTCCCCATTACAAAAAATTAGGTAGACATTTGACCACCTAACCCAGAAACAACAAAAAATTAAGTCTTTATTTGGATACTTCTTAATTCATATTTTGTAAAGTAACCTGGGTATGTCCAGCATATTTGTACATTTTTTGATCTATACATATTTTTACACTTCCGATAAACAAAAAAAGAAGCCTTGTTCCCGATAAATATGGGGTCAGCCACATTAATCCTTATCTCCTTCATTTCGACCTTCTAACCTAAAAAAGAAATAAATTCATTTTTGTTCTTTTACTATAAATCTTTTCTTTATGTGATGGGATTAATGTAAGCAATATTATTTCATTTCATCATAATTCTTTGGTTTGTAACAGGTTTCTTAATAAAGCATTGCTCGCACCTGATGGTTCGAAGGAAGAATGGAGAGTTTGTAGTATCACTGAGATTGAAGAGGCAAAGGCAGTTCTAAGGCTTGTTCCGATATGGACTACATGTTTGGGATTTGCCATTGTGTTTTCACAATCATCGACCTTGTTCACCAAGCAAGGAGTTACAATGGATCGTTCTATCACGTCTGGCTTACAAATTCCAGCTGCTTCACTTCAATCTTTTATCAGTGTTGCCATTGTTGTCTTTATTCCAATCTATGACCGCGTTTTGGTTCCTATTGCGAGGGCTATAACCAGGAAACCCTCTGGCATAACAATGCTTCAACGAATTGGAACTGGAGTACTTATATCTTTTCTTTCCATGGTAATTGCAGCTTTGGTCGAGAGGGAGCGTCTGAAAACTGCTGTTGAATATGGACTGGTGGACATGCCAAAGGCAACAGTGCCAATGAGTGTGTGGTGGCTGCTACCTCAGTACTTGCTTTTCGGAATTGCAGATGTATTTACAATGGTCGGCCTCCAAGAATTCTTCTACGACCAGGTTCCGAATGAGCTAAAAAGTCTTGGTCTTGCTCTATACCTCAGTATAATGGGCATAGGGAGCTTCTTGAGCAGTTTTCTTATCTCTGTGGTTGAGAAAGCCACCAGTGGCCCAGGTCAAGACAGTTGGTTTTCAGACAATCTTAACCGGGCTCACATTGACTACTTCTATTGGCTACTGGCCGGACTTAGTGCTGTTGCGTTTTCTGCATACTTGTATTGTGCAAATTCCTATATCTATAACAGAAGAAACAGTCTTTGAAGTTTCATTTTGTGGTGGAGAAAGCCACCGGTGGTGTTTCACATTACCTGAATTGGGCTCATGTCAATTACTTCTATTGACTACTGGCTGGATTTAGTGCTGCTGCATTTGCTGTCCACTTGTACTTGGCAAAATCTTATCTGTAATAGAAGAAACACACTTTGAAGTTGCATAGAAACTCTCCGAGGACAAAAATGGCTGGTAGCAATGCAGTATTGTGCAATGCATTCAACTCGTATGCAAAATATTGTTCATAGGGTTAAGTCTCTCGTCTGTATATCCAGTATGTTCAATCGCATAATTGGATTCTATGTACCTTTCGTGTATTTTTTTTTTCTTTTAGACGTCGGGTGACGAAAAAGAATATATGTAGTCAGAACTCAAATTTATTAGAATAAACACCAATTACATATAGCATGATGCCAGTAATTAGCATGTAGCATGTAGCATGTAGCATGGTATCTTGGTATATTGTATTATTGTAACCACTTTGCCATTTTATAGACAATTCTTTTATTCTTCTAGTGTGTTTGAAAGAGCTTTTTTGAAGTCTAAAACCACTTCTTGAAGAGTAAAAGTATTTTTAGTTATTTTTATTATTGTTTGGTTAAAGTTAACAAGTACTTTTTGACCTAAAAAACAGCTTAAAAAAGTTGTTTAAGAGAAGTCCAAATTTTGAACGTCTCTTAAAAACTCTAATTGAGTTTTTACGAGAAATTGTAATTAACATTTAATGAACTTCAAAATTAACAAAATTATCATTAATATATCAAAAAAAGATATTAATTTATTTACTACATTAATTATTTATATCAAATTGTCACATCATCTATCTACACTATATTAAAAGAGCCAATCCAACGGCACTATTCATAAGAAATGGTTCTCAAATACGACGTCGTATGAGGCTTGATTTTTCTCATTCTTTCTTCAATTCATTCATTTCTCTCCCCAGTACTCTCTCTTCCCGACATGTTCTCTCATCCGCGTTCAAAAATCGTCGTCTTCGCGATAATGTGTCGGGTATTTCAGTTTGTTCCGATTTGAGCAATTTTGGCGTCAGTCGAGGCATTGTTCTAGGGTTTTTGTTCGATTGCTATTGGTCTATGCTCGAATCTGGTTTTAGGGCTTTTTTCATTTACCGTTGTTGTGTACTCCAATGTTTATCTAGGGTTTTGCTTCGCCTGTATTGTGAATGAGTATTGTAATATCCATTCCGACCAGTCAAATCTGACGTCTGTTCGTTTGTTTTGCGCGAACTTTCACTGTTAAACATCTCTTGGGATCTTCTTCCTTTTCAATTCAACTGTTAAACATCTCTACATGGGATCTTCTTCCTTTTCAATTCAAAGTCAAAGCAGGTAAGAGGCTGATATTATGTGGTTTAACTTTTTTTTTTTTAATTGTAATCATACATTTAATTATGTTGTTATTTTTGTGTTTCAAAGATCCGAAAAATTCCCAAATCTGTCTTCTGTCAGTCTGTCTTCAATATTTTGTTTGTGTTTTTTTGGGTGGCTTGTCTTAGTGTAAATACTGTATGTGTATTAGCTATATCTATGATAGTAATTTTAAATCTTTGATACCTTTTTCCTGCCCTCCAAAATTGTGGCCTTAATTCTGGTGTAAAACAGCTGACCGACTTATTCAGTGTTTTGTTGGACTCCATCCACAAGACTCAATCCTTATTTGTGAAATGATAGACTTAAGAACTTTAGAAGGGAGTGTCAATAGCTGTCTATTTGCTCTTGGTGTAGTATTTGCTTGTGTTTTATACAGGGGGACAATTTGTAAGCGTTATATGTTGTCAAGTTAAATGGAAATTATTGGCCTACATATTTTTGTTGGATGACAGAACATGTGAAATCCAATAATCATTTCATTGGACACTATCATACAAGTTTTTACTCAATCACGTGGAGAGAAATAATGTTACTTGTTTGAGTTTGCGACTTTTTCCCTAGGCAGCCTGGTCTTCTAAATAACTATGGTGAATTTGTGTGGTTTGTTTGTAAAAACTTCCTTTTCAATTGGAAAAATCTTTATTGATGAGCAGAAAATTTAATCTCATTTTTAAGCGGGTGTTTACAAAGTTAAATGCATTCTTTATTATTTTCTTTTGCAGATTTTGCCAACTATTGCTTTACTTACTAAAAAAAACTCAGATTTTGAAAATGGATCTTAGGATAATGACAAAAACTAATTAGTGTTTTTGTGTTCGGCAGCAGATGTTTGGATTGTCTAAAAAAACTAGCTTCTTTGAGCCAAATACTATGCCAAGGCATGATTGTTGAAAGTATGCTTGGTGCCCAATCTAATTGTTCTACTTGGCAAATAAAAATTTCTTGTAGTTTGTTCCTATAACTAATGCATAAGTCAATTGATGCTGGATATAAACTGTTGACTCTTCTAATTGCGAATAAATTTTTTGATATGATTTAAAGGTTGAGTATGAAAGAAGCAAACTTTAAATATTCTATTTGCTACATTAACTATAAATAGAGTTGTAATGTGCATGCCAGCCTTTGAGTGTTGTAAAACTCTGGCTACCAATATTAATCAATCATATTCATAGCAAAGAAAACTGTGGTTTTTGTGATGATTGGAATAAGATCATATAATGATTAGAAAACTGTGTCATATCAAATGATGTAATTAAAATGTTACAATCAATTTTTCCGATTTTATGTATGTAAATCATCATCGTCGCTCTTCATCCTGCTGAACATCTTATTTAAAGAAAGTGTTTTCCCTTTGGGTGAGTGTCATATGAGAGTATTATACTCTATAGCATTTGTCATTTGTCTTATTGATAGGCTGGCCCGGACTGTGCTAATTCTTTAAGTGCACAATTTTTGATTTATCATTAAATTATTTGTTATGCAAATATGGATTGTTTTAAATCCCCCCTGCTGCCTTCCTCATGTAGACTGATGGTAGCATTCCTAATACACTTGTCATTGCAAATTGTGAATTGTAAAACCAAGGGTTGCAGCAGCAGAGCACATAGGACAGGTGATATATTTACACAAATATGTAGTTTTGTATTTTTTTTATAAAACTATTCCTTTTTTATTTCTATCCTCATAGGTTATTCTTAGTGAATCTCATTTTTACTACATTTCCAATTGGTATTTCGATTATTGTCATTTCAGTTCAATGAAGAAGCTCGCTCACCATTTGTCAAGAAGTGGAAAACCATTATACTAGACAGATATCTGAATTCTTATTGTTTTATTTGATTACAGAAAATAATTAGATATAAACACTCATATATTCTCTGTTTTATTTTGTAAATTTTAATCCATTGTTCAGCTTATGTTTTTAATGTTTGGATACTTCTTTTTGCTTATATTGTATATAACTTGTAGCTCAAATGTGTTTAAAATTTTATTGCATCTTCCAGAACTTGACTATGTAGAATGTCAGCTCTTTACCTTATTTACAATTTAATCTTTTAAGTAAATAATTGTATAATAGGAAAAAATTAGTCTGTGGTATAAGACAAATTCTTATGAGAAGTATTCTCGTGGCCTGCATTATTCTCTTTATTCCCTCATGCACAAAAATGAAAGCAACTATGTGGTGAATTATTGTCATCCAGATTCAACAAAAAAAAAAAAAAAAAAAAACAATTCCCTTATCTGAGGCAAATGACAAGTTCGTCTAGTACTTACCATTCTGAATTCCTTATATCCTTTTAACATTTCCAAGTGTGTACCATCCAGTATATGTTCATTGAAACTTGATTGTACTGTGAACATAATTGTGAATTCCCCCGAACCCCCAATAAAGTCCCAGGAGAAAAGGACAAGAAAAGACATTGAACTCCAACACATCTACAAACAAGGAGGAAGAAATGGAATGAAAAATGTGGAACCATGGAACTTGACTTTTTACAGTGTTGGGTATCTAATAGCATGTGATGATTTTTTTTTGCAAGTGAATCGAATCAGAAAACTACCACAGAATAGCAAGATTGTGACCACTCACACTGACATTCCAGATGTAACTATTTACTTCTGCACATTATAGCCTACATTCTCATCAATCCTTGTGTTCATGTCTTGGTTTGGTATATTCCAGTTTTTGTGGACATTTTTTATACGGCTCAATGTCTTTGAATTGGGTTAGGTTCTCTTTTGGGTCGTCACCCTGTTTTAGGTGCCTCAGCATCTCGTCCAGATCTGGTATGTTATCCGAGGAAATGTAGACATCAATTTACTATGAATGAGTATTTTAAGTACTGGAATCATCATTAAATGGACCTTGAAGCTCTCCTGTTGTACTATACACTCTTGTTTGAATATTCTTCCTTTTGTCATTCCAAGTTGTTTCCTTATTCTTTCATGATTTCATTTTAGTTATATAGAACTTTCCTTCTTTGTTGTTTCCTGCTTAATTATCATTAGTACAGTATTTGATAATTTCTTACCCAATTTCTTGCAGGTACTAACTGGTCACCAAGATAATGCTGAATTTGCACATGTCATGTGCCCAAGAGAACCTTTTGTGCTACTAGGAGGTTAAATAACCAGTGCCTATAGATACTTCAAGATTTCATGTTATGTGTTCTATTATAATTTAATGATACTTCCAGAAGAGAATTGATTAAAACCTCTCATATTTAAAAAAAAAAAAGATACTTGAAGATTTCATGATGTGTTCTATTATAATTTAATGACACTTCCAAAAGAGAATTGATTAAAACATCTCTCATCTACATCTACACTATATTAAAAGAGCCATGCTGGTGTCACTATTCCTAAGATGTGGTCCTCAATTACCAATACGACGCCGTTTCATTCATTTTGTATTTTTTGGTATTTCCTTACAATCACAATATACTTTCTTAAGACGTACTTGTTTCTTTTTCAAACCCATTTGAGCCTGTGCAGAGGAAGCCGAAGAGTGGTGCCATTTCATTACTGATTTACTGCTGAACTTTGACGACATTTTCTCGGGTCGGAAACAAAGCTGCGAAGGTTCAAATCCAGAATCAATCTCATCTTTTGTGGCTCTCTCATCAAGTTTTGTCTCAATTCTAAACTAAGGTATGTTCTTGATATTTTTTCTCAAATGATTTTTTTGAATAAAGTTTTCAATTTTTAGATTTGAATATAGATTTAACCCATTTACACTGTATTTTAGATATTTTTAGTATAGATTTATCATTTATGCTTTAATTTCAAGAAATTTTGGAAAGAAGAAAAGATATGTTGAGGTTGTTAGAAATTGAGGAAATTTGAAAATGTGTTGTAAATTAAAGCTCTAATAATTGATTTTATTGTGTTTATGTGATACTAAATACTAGATTTGGAATGTATAAGTGTGGGTTAATGATTTTGAGGTTTAATTTTGCCATTTTAAGAAAATGCTATTTTTGTCAAAATTTTGTGGCATTGGTGCTATTTTTGTAAATTTTCTGGTTTTTGGATTTTTAATTACCAAATTTAAAGTCAATGATAAATAATGTTAAATATATGAAAATTTAAGGTTTGAAAGAGGTTGTGTTTTGGATCTGGATGTTAAAACATGTTCACAACAAAACAGTGTAGCAATGCAGTTGGACTGATTCTTCTTACATTAATCGAACTCTCCTTCTAAAATATAATTTTTTAAGACGGAGATACAAATGGCTACTGAAAATGAAGACTTTGAACTCATCACAAATGGTTGTTGTAATTGACTATTGGCTTGCTGTTTATGGATGGGAAACCCAAAGCTCGTTGATATGATAAAGTGCAACAATCATCTCCAGTACTATTCTTAGTTTTTTGGTTAATGAGTTTTTTAGTGAATAAAATGAGAATTTTGCGATAAATTTTCAAGAAATTAGAACCGTAAGTGCATGTAGTTTGTGATAGAGGAGTTTTGTTGCTTCCCTTAAATTTTGTAATTTTGGGGGATGGCAGAAGTTGAATAGGGATCTTAATTTTCAATTTTGAAACATATTTGATGGAGAAGAGTAAGATTGGAAAAAGTGGGGATATGTTTATGTTGGGTTATATGTCCAAATAGTATAATTTTGCTGTGATGAAATGACAATTTTATATTAAATAAAACTTTGGTTTGTATTCATTTATTATTGTTTCATATGTTTAATATTGAGTATGTAAACAAAGAGCCAATAATCACTTGTGATAATATAAGTTGGATACTTGCGTTGAGAAGTATAGTGTGACACAACTTATATTTTGATCATCAATAAAATTGTTCACAACTAATGTATAAGGGTTGGCGCTTTGTATCGGAAGGTTTTAGTATTGACTATTTAATCATTCAGATTTGCGATTTGTCCTTATCGTAGAAATGGATAAATGGTGACACTAGTACACTAAGAGTGTATTGAACGGATCATGTGTCGAATTTGATTATATAGCATGACCGTGCGAATAATTAAATTCTACTTGATCACTGAATATTTCATCTAAATCCCTTGACAGGATTGTGTATATCTTTTCATTAGTTTAATGGTTCTTTGATTCACCAATGGGTAAGATCAATTTAATTGATCAAATATCTCGATAAGTTGGCAGCTTAAAAATGAGCAAAGTAGAGAACACGAATTCGTGTCGAGAACTGTCGCCCTGAAAAATGGGTCGAGTGACAATTTAAGTATTTTCTGTTGAACGGTTATAAATCTGAGCTCAGTATTTAGTGACGGCTAAACTTTGACATCTGTGAATTAGTTCACAGGACCGTTGAAGAAAATGTAACTTAAAGTTAGTGAAAATAATTAGAAGGGCAAAAACGGTCATTTATGCTCATACCTAATTATCGGATCTCAAACAGGGATGAATTATATATACGGTAGGTCAGAGGAAAGTATTACACCTTCTGTAATTTTATAGATTCCGAGAGTGCAGTCTCTTGCCTTTAGTGGAAAAAGCAAAAGACTAATAATTAGAATGAGGGGTCTAGGGTTGACTAGACGGAATCTAATTATTGGAGCTTGGAAAATATATGTCTGATCAGGTCCCTGTGGTAGCTCTATAAAGTTTTGGACTTAATCATAATTACTATAAAAATTTTGGACTTAATTGTAATTATGATATAAGTTCAGGGATTACATGTGTAATTAAGTCAATCTTAAACTGATTGGACTTGGATGCAATCAGGACTCTTGTCGTTATTTGCAATCAGATCACTTGTCGTCGTTTATATCACATTGCTTGTGATATAAATTAATTCGAATGATAATTCCAATTGATTCAATCAATAAAAGAGAAGAAATTTAGCTTCTCAGTTTTCTAGATCTGACCAATCCAGAAATTAGTTTTGTTTTTTATTAAAATTAAAAGGTGTCTACACGTCGGTGTAATCCAGACTTAGGAGAATACCATAGAAGGCTTGAACGTTGGAAGTACCAAGTTCGTGAATCAAAAGCAGCAAGTTCGAGAATCAGATCCAGATCAATATCGATTATCGATTTAGGTATAATACTAATCCATTAGTATTTTAATTATAATAAATACGTGAACGCCTAACAAAGATCCTGGTTTTATGAATTAAAGAATTTTTTTTTTATTTTTCTGGCTAATTCTCGTTCCAGTTTCCAACAAGTGGTATCAGAGCGGTCTAGATCGTTCACGTGTTTGTTATATAATCTAGATCTGATATTTGCATATTCTAGTCGAGCGATGTCTATGATTATATGTTTATATGTTGATTGAATAATTGATATTATTTTAAACTGTGATCCAATTATTTTGTGGCCCCACTTGTTCATTGTATTTCGTTATTTTGAGTTTGTAACAAGATCGGTGGATTACGACTCCATCATCTTGATTTAATTTTAATTGCAAAATAGATTTAATTGTGAGCCCTAATTTGGGACTAGTTAATTTTTGTAATAATTGAAGACGGGTGAATTGGCTGACGACAAAAAAAAAAAGGAAAGGGAAAAGAGGAACCGCCGCACATATCGTCGGATCTGTGCAAAGGTGCGGCCGCACAGATCACCGGATCTGTGCGGCGATGCCTGCGCAGATGGAGATCTGTTCACAAGTGTGGGCGTGCAGATCTCGGATCTGCACGACCGAACGCACGCGCAGATCTCTCGCGCGCCGGCGCAGATCTTGGATCTGCGTGGCCAGCTCGCCTGGGCAGATCCAAGATTTGCAGCGTCTCTCCGGCGGTGACCTTTCTTCCGATTCCGCGAATCTTCGCGGTGGTAACGCGATGGGTGAGCCAAGCAGGTCCGGGATCTACGGCGCTTGGTCTCGATCTACGCGCGATGATGGCGCAACTCCGGTAGCCGAGCATATCTCCATGTTCCCTCCGGCGATTCAAGTTGGCGGCGTTATCGAGTTCCGTCCATGGTGCTTTCTCGGCGACTTAGTGGTGTTTGTTTTGGGATGAAAGTTCAAGGAAGAAGAAGACCTTGTTTGGCCACATGGATAATGTCTATTTGGCTACATGGATAAAGTCTGTTTGGCTACATGGATAATGTCCGTTTGGTACTATGGATGGCTTCTGTTTGGTTCCAAGAATAATGGCTGTTTGGTTGCTAGGTTTGCTCTTGTTTAGTTACTTGGATAATGGCTATTTGGAAACTTGGCTTAGTCAGCTTGTTTGGCAACATGTTCAATTTTTGGGTGTTTGGATCCCTTTTATTCTTGGGCTTATTTGTCAATTGGAGCAAAGTTTTGGTCTCAAGATTTAAAGTTAAATATTGGGTTTGGGTCCAATTAGTTTTTTAATTTATTTCTTGAGTCTTGTTTTGGGACACAAATAATTGTTAAATTTATTGCAAATGTATGCTTTAAATATTTGTTTGAAATATTATTATTCTATAAATCATGTCATATAGAATTAATTTTGGCATCGCTCGTGATACTTAGAATAGAATGCATTTCATTAAAATATTGATTTTTCCTCGATTAATTTAATTTAAATTAAATTTTTCTGGAAATGAAAATTTGTAATAATTAAAATGTATGTTAATTTGATTAATGTGAACAGTTGGTAATTATTTTAAATTAAAATCCATTATTTTAAAATATTGAGTGGGAGAGGATATTTATTTAAATAAAAATCCACAGTCTCCTTTTGTCAATTCATAAGCAACAGAATGCGTTAGCCTCGTGCCGGTAACGCAACGGACTCCCTATAGGAGGGCTGCATAATTCAGGTTGTTTGATTAGATTCTTTTTTGGTAAGATCGTCTAGATAGAATATAATTTGAGATCATTCTATAGATGGCGGGATTATTTTTCAAGTATTTAAAGATCTAGACAAAGGTTATACACTCAAATCGAGATTATCTTCGAACCTCCTATAGAGGCTCTCGTTTATAATCTTGGTGACCAAATAAAGCGATACTGGATTTATCTAGACATTTATTGTCAAGATATGATTTGTCTAGTGGAAGGGTCCTAGCTTAATTAGTGAACACGGTGACCTTTCCGATAGAGAGGCCTGTTGGATCACAAGGATTAAGTAGTCGTTACATTATTCTAGTTTTATGGATCTACAAATGCATTCATGCATCATATGTTAAATTCGCTGCTCAATATTAATATGCAATAATTTTGTTATTTTCAGCAAAATGTCTCTCAGTCCATTTTCAGTTATCCTAAAACAAAACCAACTTACTGGAGAAAATTATGTGGATTGGAAACGTAACCTAATGATTGTTCACACCGTTGAGAAAATTGATTTTGTGCTTGAAAAAGATTGGCATGAGCAACCCACTGAAACTGCAAGCAAGAACAAGAGAGATTCTTATGATAAGTGGGTAGCTGCAGACAAGTTGGCTCGCTGTTACATTTTGACATCAATGTGAAATGTGTTACAACAGAAGCATGACAGTCTTGAGACCTCTTATGACATAATGAAAAGCCTCAAGGACATGTTTGCACATCAAAGTAGGAGAGCTCGGTTCGAAGTCATTCGCACCTTACAGAACATCCGCATGAAACTAAAAACGCCAGTGAAGGACCATATGTTGATCATGATTAGACACTTCAATGTGGCAGAGAATCTGGGTGCAACTATTGATCAAGATACTCAGGTTGATATGGTATTGAACTCTTTATCTAATATGTTTTCACAGTTTACTGTGGACTATCACTTACACAAGATGGATATGCCATTGACTGAGTTGATGAATGAGTTGCAAAATGTGGAAAGTGGTCTTAAATCTAAAGATGGCGATACTTATGCAGCAATTGGTAGCTCCCCTGTTTCCAAGCCAAAAGGCCGAGGTGGAAAGAAAATGAAGAGAGCTAACAAGAAGCAGGAAGGCAATAAGACCAACGCAGATGGAAAGCTAAAAGGCAAGTGTTTCAAATGCGGCCAGAAAGGACACTGGAAGAAAGACTGTCCTAAAGCACTAGCTAAACAGAAGCAAAGTGCGGGTGAGTTTTTCATAACTGGGTCTTGTTTAGTGGTTGATTCTACATATTCCTGAGTTGTAGATTCTAGAACTACTAATCATGTTTGCATGTCAATGCAGATGCTTCATGAGAGCAGAAAACTCAATGAAGGCCAGTTCACTGTCACATTCGGCACATGAGCAGTAGTTTCAGCGAGAGCTGTAGGAGTAGTTTATTTTTATTTCAGTAGTGGTAGGCGTTTAATTTTTAAATACTGTTATTATGTCCCGCAGATGAAGCGGAATTTGATTTCTATTTCTTGTTTAATAGGACAAGGTTATTCTCTTGATTTTGCGCCTAATAAAATGCTTTATATTTTGATGAATAAAGCTCATATTTGTGCCGGATATTTGATGAATGGTCTTTATATATTAAACTATTCCACAAATGAAATTAATAATACTTTTGCAAACCATAATAAACAAAATACATACCATACTAGTGATACTTATCTATGGCATCTTAGACTTGGACACATCAACCTTAACAGAATACAAATACTGGCAAAGGATGGTCCCCTCAACTCAATTGAGGTCGAACCATTGCTGGTCTGTGATTCTTGTTTGGAAGGTAAGATGACCAAGATGTCCTTTTCAGCAAAGGGACATAGAGCCAAAGAAGTGTTAGAACTAGTTCATTCTGATGTATGTGGACCTATGAATACACCAGCGAGAGGGGAATATGAGTATTTTATCACATTTACAGATGATTACTCTAGATTCGGATACATTTACTTGATGACTCAAAAGTCAGAGGCTTTTAAAAAATTCAAAGCATATCGGACTGAGGTCGAGAAACATTTGAGTAAAAGTATAAAGACATTTCAATCATATCGAGGTGGCAAATATCTCTAGGGAGAATTCAGGGACTACTTAACAAAAAATGGTATAGTTTCTCAACTGAGTGCTCCTGGTACACCCCAACAGAACGACGTTTTAGAAAGAAGAAACAGGACATTGTTAGATATGGTTAGGTCAATAATGAGTTTTTCAACTCTACTTATCTCATTTTGGGGATATGAACTGGAGACAGCCACTTATATTCTTAACCTAGTTCCATCTAAGTCTGTTCCCAAGACTCCCCTGGAAATATGGAATGGGCGCAAACCAAATTTGCGTCACATCCAAATTTGGGGATGTCTGGCTCATGTGCTGAAAGGAAAGACAAAAAAGTTGGAGTCTATATTAGAAATATGCCTGTTTGTGGGATACCCTAAAGGTACCAGGGAATACTATTTTTATAGTCCTCTAGATATGAAGGTTTTTGTCAGTACAAATACAACTTTCCTAGAGGATAAATATATGAATGAACGTCAGTCCAAAAGTAGGGTTGTTTTGGAAGAAATGAGTGGGAGTAATCCCAACTCATCAATTCCTGAAACACAACCTAGTGACAGACTACCCATGTTATCGCAAACACCTAAGAAACGTTATCTGAGTAGGAGAAATGATTCATTATTTAATCCCATAGATCAAGAAAATGTTCAAGGCAATGAGGAGGTAATTGTATCACTTGAAGGTGATACCAACATTGATGAAAACGTTGCAATTCCAAATGAAGCCACGATTCAAGATCCACCGCCCCTTAGGCAAAGTCAAAGGGTCATCAAAAAACCGTCTTGGTACTTGTTTGTCGGAGAATCCAAACAGGTGATCTCTGGAAAACAAGTAGATGATCTGAATTTATATAAGGAGGCTATAAATGATGTGGATGCAGATTTGTGGAGACTAGCTATGAATACTGAGATGGAATCTATACATTCTAATCAAGTCTGGGAACTTGTAGATGCACCAAATGGGATAAAACCCATCGGGTGCAAGTGGGTCTACAAAAGAAAGAGAGGAGTAGATGAGAAGGTGGAAACTTTCAAAGCAAGGCTAGTGGCTAAGGGTTTTACCCAAAGAGAAGGTATCGATTACGAAGAAACCTTCTCGCCTGTAGCTATGCTCAAATCTATCCAGATTTTTTTATCCATTGCAGCTCATTATGATTATGAGGTGTGGTAAATGGATGTCAAGACGGCTTTTCTTAATGGTCATCTTGAAGAATGTATCTATATGGTACAACCAGACGGGTTCGTAGAACGTGGTCATGAATCTAAAGTGTGCAAGCTGCAACAGTCCATTTATGGACTGAAGCAGGCATCAAGATCTTGCAACAAAAAATTCGACGAGGTGATTAAGATATATGATTTTGATCAGAACTTCGACGAACCCTGTGTCTATAAGAAGATACAGGACAAAAAGGTAATTTTCCTAGTGCTTTATGTGGACGATATTTTACTCATAGGAAATGATGTGATAATGTCATTATCTACGAAAGCGTGGTTGGCACAACAGTTTTCATATAAAGGTTTTGGACAAAGCTAGATTTGTTCTAGGGATTCAGATCTTAAGAGATCGAATAGAACAAGCTGGTAGTTTTGTCCCAAGCTATATATATTGACAAGATGCTTGTCAGATTGCCATGCAAGATTCTAAGAAATGCAATTTGCCATTCAGACATAGAATATAACTATCTAAGGAGCGTTCCTAAAGAAACTCCTGAAGAGATATATGACATGAGTAGAATACTTTCTGCATTTGCAATGAGTAGTCTCATGTTTGTTATGCTATTGGTATGATAACTCGTTATTAGTCTAGACGGACTAGAACATTGGATGATTGTAAAACATATCCTTAAGTACCTTCGGAGAACAAGGAACTATATGTTGGTTAACTCTTTGCCATTAGGGTATATGTATTTTAAGATTATACTCTAGGGCAAGTGGGAGAATTGTTGGGTTATATGCCCAAATATTATAATTTTGCTGTGATGAAATGACAATTTTATATTGAATAAAACTTTGGTTTGTATTCATTTATTATTATTGCATATGTTTAATATTGAGTATGTAAACAAAGAGCCAATGATCACTTGTGATAATATAAGTTGGATACTTGCGTTGAGAAGTATAGTGTGACACAACTTGTGTTTTGATCATCAATAAAATTGTTCACAACTAATGTATAAGGGTTTGCGCCTTGTACCGGAAGGTTGTAGTGTTGACTATTTAATCATTCAGATTTGCGATTTGTCCTTATCGCAGAAATAGATAAATGGTGACACTAGTACACTAAGAGTGTATTGAACGGACCATGTGTCGAATTTGATTATATAGCATGACCGTGCGAATAATTAAATTCTACTTGATCACTAGATATTTCATCTAAATCTCTTGACAGGATTTTGTATATCTTTTCATTAGTTTAATAGTTCTTTGATTCACCAATGGGTGAGATCAATTTAATTGATCAAATATCTCGGTGAGTTGGGAGCTTAAGAATGAGCGAAGTATAGAACACGAATTCGTGTCGGGTACTGTAGCCCTGAAAAATGGGTCGAGTGACAACTTATTTATTTTCTGTTGAACGGTTATAAATCTGAGCTCAGTGTTTAGCGACGGTTAAACTTCGACATTTGTGAATTAGTTCACAGGACCGTTGAAGAAAATGTAACTTAAAGTTAGTGAAAATAATTAAAAGGGCAAAACGATCATTTATGCTCATACCTAATTATCGAATCTCGGATAGGGATGAATTATATATATGGTAGGTCAGAAGAAAGTATTACAGCTTCTGTAATTTTATATATTCCGAGAGTGTAGTCTCTTGCCTTTAGTGAAAAACGCAAAAGACTAATAATTAGATTGATGGGTCTAGGATCGACTAGACGGAATCTAATTATTGGAGCTTGGAAAATAAATGTCCGATCAGGTCCCTGTGGTAGCTCTATAAAGTTTTGAACTTAATCATAATTAATATAAAAGTTTTGGACTTAATTATAATTGTGATATAAGTTCAGGGATTACATGTGTAATTAAATCAATCCTAAACTGATTGGACTTGGATGCAATCAGGTCACTTGCCGTTATTTATATCACATTGATTGTGATGTAAATTAATTCGAATGATAATTCCAATTGATTCAATCAAGAAAAGAGAAGAAATTTAGCTTATCAGTTTTCTAGATCTGACCAATCCAGAAATTAGTTTTGTTTTTGATTGAAATTAAAAGGTGCCCATACGCCGGTGTAATCCAGACTTGGGAGAATACCATAGAAGGCTTGAATGTTGGAAGCACCAAGTTCGTGAATCAAAAGCAACAAGTTCGTGAATCAGATCCAGATCAATATCGATTATCAATTCAGGTATAATACTAATCCATTAGTATTTTAATTATAATAAATACGTGAACGCCTAGCAAAGATCATGGTTTTATGAATTAATGAATTTTTTTTGTTTTTCTGGCTAATTCTCGTGCTAGTTTCCAACAGTTTATTGATCGGAGTAAAGAGAAGATTTTGCTTTGTCAGAGCGATGCAAATAGCACATTAACTGGGTTATATTTGTTTCCAGATTACATCAAACGAGTTTGAATTTTTATTTTGCAAACTTTCTATTACATTGGACATCATTTACCATAAAAAAAGGAGAAAGGTTTGTAATGTGCATGTATCCTAAATTAAGAACTTTGATGAGTTTGTCATGAAGAGTTTTGATGCCCTTACCATTATGTCCTCATTTTTGGCGAATCATCAACAAGGATAATTCATAATGGTATATAGAGAGTGATTCGATATTATTAAATATTGTGCATCACGTTAATATCATATAATTGAGTCTCCAACAACTAACAATACTAGGATACAAAAGTATAAATTATTCAGTGTGTAGCTTTCCTTAAAACCTATAATCAGTATGCGGTTCTCCTTGTGCATATGCGTGCCAAGGGTAAGGATTAGTCATCTAAAGAAAGTACTAACAGAGTAGTCTGTTAAAAGTTGACTGTTTACAGATATAGAAACTATTGAAATTCTCTAAAGCAGATTGTGTGGTGGAGGGGAATAGAGATAGGGGCCCAGAGAAGGACATAAGCACAAGGGATCGCATGGTTTTGTCTATCAAACCAACCAAAATTTATAAGCAATCAACTAATTGCATACATATTCTGAAATATTAATCTCCACAATTTCTGATACCAACCTACATCATTAAAAATCAAAGAAGATAGTGTATGGTTAAACAGTAATTAAGTAAAAAATTTACCTGATGGCACAACATGAAGAATTTAACCACAACATAGAAGAATTTAACCAGATTAAGTTCAGACAGTAATCATGGGAGGTTATGTCGATTCACATTTGTCAAAAAGTTGTTGTTCTTAGAGATTGATCGGCACACCATTAAAGATTTTAATTTTTTGTTTGCTTCTTTGTTAAAAAACCTAGGAAGGCTCATGTTGCTATAGATGTTAAGGTTGTACTAATAGCCTTGATACAAGTACAATAATGACTGGTTGTGACAGTTAGTTATTTAACCCTTTTTTAATATTAACTAAAACAAAATGGCCTTTTCACCTATTGGCATTTGGCATATGTTTCTTGTAATTAGCCTACTACAGTAATTATAAGATGATTATTAAGTGAAGAAATTGATTTCTGGACATAAAAAGTTGGTGGTTTTTTGTGGTTTTATTTTTTAACCTCTTCTAAAATTGTTGGATCACAGAAAAATAAGAATCTGATTAATATTTGCTTTGTATTTGATTGAAATTCTGATTGCTGAATGTTAAGACCGACCATTTTGAAGATTGAATTTAATTTCATATGTATGCATTCTAAAAATCATTTTTCTGTTATGTGATAATTTATTAATTACTGCCATATCATAGTTATGTGTATGTTTCGCTGAATCGAACTACGTCTTTTTTATCAGCCGAATGTGAGACCTATTTCTTGCTGAAGATTGAATCTTACATTCAATTCTATGATTCTATTTGCTAATTTTCATATTAGGTAGTCAGCAAATTATTTGCTCAAGTTTAAGATTACCCTTTTGTGAATATAAAATTTTAATGCATACTTCAAGCTTTTCTTTACTCAAATTTGGTTATTTTTTACGCGGTTTGACATTTACATTAAGGCGTGAATTTATTAATAGAATAGAAGCACACTATAGCAACTTCATCATGGTAGGTTATGATTTTGTGTTAATAAATGTTTGAGACTTATGATTAAAGTTCAGTTACATGATAGTTATGGACATTTCGTTTGTTAATGTACAGATTTCACCCGAGAGCTGATTCACTTGTAGTTTTTATCATCCCGTTCGTGTTTATTGGGTGGGAGTTTGCTCTCTTTTGGAATTTTAGCGATTTTTGCTAGACGCTTAATCCCAGGGATTGAATCGTTTATTTCGTTCGGTGGGCGGAGGTTTGTCCTCTAGGTGTTCATGATTTTTATTCAGTATATGATTTACATTTATCGTCTATGTTGTTATTAAAGTTCGGTATTGAGGTTGGGTTGAGCTTGGGTTACATAAGAGTGAAATGTTGTCATGTTTGAACATCATTTACTTAAAACACATTTTCCCACTCATATGTCTTTGTATTTTGTTAAAAGTGTAGTTGAAGGTGCAAATGATGGTGATATTTTGTTCACATTAATTTTGATTTTTTTTCTCCATTATCAATGTGAGCAACTGGTTTGGACCTGGAAGCTTTCATAAGGTTGAAGGGCTCAATTAGCAAAGAGATGCCCTTGATTTTTGGACAATTGACCAAAGAGAAGTTGCTTTAACACTCGGGCAAATAAGCAGAGAAGATATTTCTAAAGAAGTATTGTTTAATATATTTAGTAAATTCTGCATTGAAAAATAGTTGTCCAAATGTGCAAGTAAACTAGATATGATTTATTTACATTCTTTCCCTCTGTGTTGATGATTAGCAGTTTATTGACTTGATGTTGCAACTTATTTAGTACTCTGGTTTAGTTCTATGACCATTGTTGTTTATTTCCCTTTAGCTACTACGAATAGGTGAGATTTAGTTACACTTGTTTAAATTGGGATGTAATAGCATCCGATATATCGTACCATAAATTCTTAACTTTCCATTTCATGTTGGAAGATTCCTCCTCCTTTTTGAGGATCTTTAAGCACTGTTCGTGTTCTTGATCTAAAAACAAAAACAAACTAAGCTTTATACTCAAAAAGTGGGGTGAATCTTTTCTTACCTCCATTTGATTCATTGCTGCTTTACAGGAGTTCATGTCCATACTGCAATCAAACGTCTTGAAGTGATAACAAGTAGTCATACACCATAATATTGCATAAAAACTTGTTGATAACCATCCTATGATACGTGGTATGTTCTATTGGATAAAATTATTGACTTACAAATTCTGTAGACAACATGAAACAGAATTTTATTCTTCTGTTATTCATTATTCACATATTTGAAGTGATGGAGAAAAAGTTATCTGATGATTTTGACGTTTAACAATTTCAAGCTATCTTGTTATCTTTTCCTCGGTAGTATGCCAATTTAACTTCCGGTAGTACAATCAATAGGAGAAAAGACTTCAATCCTGTGGAATGCACAGTGCTTTCACTTTCTTTTTGTAGATGAAACATATGGTAAGCATGATTCATTGATCCCGATTGTGAGTGATATGCAGGACAAACATGATTATAACTTGTCTACGTTGCAAAGAAATAGTTCTTTTGCATGAATATTTTGGGGTAATTATGCATTGAACTTATTATTGTCAAATTTAGTACTCTACCATGTACAACGTATGTGTGCTCACTAGTATACTTGTATAAAAGTGAAAAAAAAAATCGGCGTGTTAAATAATATAATACAAATTATACATAATATGTTTGATTTAAATAATTAATTATTATTTAATCAAATATACTAAAATAATCATGTTATTATAATTAAATTTAATAGTTATTATATGATATAAAAATATATGATTTCTTTTAAAAAAAATAATATGAGTTATATAATAATTATTTATTGTTTAGTTAAATATAATAAAATAATCGTGTTATTATAATTAAATTAATATATTAATTTTAATAGTTATTATAGGATATAAAAAAATTATTTATTTTAAAACAAATAATATGAGATATATAATAACTAATTACTGTTTAATCAAATAAATATAGATATTATACAAAAGTATTTTTATAGTTATGTAACCAAATATTCAATTTAATATTCACAGCACTTTTTGAATTTATATCCAAATATTCAATAGTTTTTTAACAAAAGCTCAACTGCTATAAGCTCTACTACAAAAAGCTCTACTCACACAGCTGTATCAAACGGCTATGGACAATTTTAAAACCTAAACCATAAGTCTAATTCTAAAAATTACTCTCTCAGTCCCCAAGTATCTATCAAAATATAAATTTGACCCTAATTAAATAAAATACATTTTAGATTTAGACACTAACTAAATTTAATATCACATTAAAATTCTTTGTACCTGCCGATTTATCAATATAAGACTTTATTTTTGTCAAAAAATAAGTTAAATACTAAAATTAAATCAAGTCGACAAGTTATGTTTTGACTTTACTGCTGTAATTTATCATAAACAATGAGGTTCTCATGCACATTGCACATGGCGCATAAAATTGTTATATAGACACACTCTTGTACATACGAGCACATAATTTGATAATATGTAAGGTTAAAATAGGAAAATTTGCACTCACATCCCCAAACAATATTAGGCATTGCAATTGGGGTCCCCCATCAATTTTTATTTATTATTTTTATATTGAGGTTCCCAAACTTTCATTTTTGGTGGACTTAGATTCTTTTGGACAAATCCGTTAAGAGTGGCGTTTAAGGTGGAGTGGGTCGAGGCTGCGGTAGGTGGGAGGGGGTTGGGGATGGAGATTTTTATTTTTAAATTACTGTGATTTCCTTTTTAGTTTCTTTTCATTTGTTTTTTCTTTAATTATTTTTAAAGTTATAGAGATGATTGACTGGTTAAATATTTCAATTCTCACTAATTTTTTATAAATATTATTCATTTTTCAATGAATTATAAAAGTTTTATGAGTTGTCACTAATTTTTTTAAAATATTTTTAATTGTCATTGTATTTTAAAAATGTTCAAGTTGCCACTTAACTTATTAAAATATTATTCTATCCATCACTCGTTGTTTACAAATATAATGGACTTGATAAACTTATTAAAGTATAGTCTCATCCGACATTTTGTTTGCTATATCATGAAGTTTGTCAATTTTTGAATGACGAATAATTGAATGATAGATGTAATAATATTTTGATATGTTTAGTGACTATTAAAAAAAAAATTAAAATTCTAACGACAATTGAAAAATATTTAGAAAAATTTAGCGATAATTAAAATATTTAACCCCGATGATTGACTAAACTTCCCTTCTAAAAAGAGGACGTGGAGGGCACATTGCTATTTAACGAAAATATAGATGAATTCTGTATAATGACCCACGTTGTGACATCAACAAAAATGAAAGTTTGGGATGCCAAAATCATTTTTTTAGGGATCCAATGGCAACAACGTGTATAGTGTTGGGAGCATGATTGCACATTTCCCCTTAAAATATTCTATGGATAGTGATTTCACATAAGAGCATCTCCAATACACAGTGCCAATCTCTTGTTCCTTGTTGGGTAGGAGAAAAATCACTCACAACTAACGTGGCTGTCCATATTAGTAAATTTTGCCACGCTAACTATAGGTCAATTTAAATTTATTCAAATGAAATTTTAGACTGCTTAACCAACCCTCCCCTCCCCTCCCCTCCAACCCCAACCCCAACCCCAACCCCAACCCCAAATTTGCATCAGATTTCCACTCCCTAAATTTTCCCTAATTTCATGATCCAAAATCTTTGCCGCCAATGCCCACGTCGAAAAGTTCTTGCCGTCGGAAATTTCAGCCACCGTGCCACCTTCCTTTCGAGCTTGGTGTGTCCATTCAATTTTTCATTATTTCCTTGGTTCATAAAGATGCCAAAATTCAGGGTAAAGGAAGTTTGAGAATTCTTGAAGGGTTGTTATCCCTTCCTCCTACCCAACAATCCTTCTGAATTCTTGAAGGAAGTTTAATGCTAAAGTCAAAGGGTTGTTAGTGATTCACCCAAGCTATGTCGAAGAATTCAGAAGGTTGTTAGTGATTCGAAAATCATTGGGTAAGGGGAAGGTGTAACACAAACCGATTTTTGGCATTTTTATCAACTGGGGAACGAATGAAAAATTGAACAGACATACCAAGCTCGAAGGAAAGGCGGCACGGTGGTTGAAATTTCCAACAAGTACTTTCCGGCATGGGTGTTGGAGGCGAAGATTTTGGGTTACGAAATTAGAAAATATGATGCAAGTTCGAAGGTCAGGGATAGGGATAGGGATAGGGGTAGGGGTAGGGGTGTACCTTCTGGAATGGGATTTTGGGAGGGGGTGGTTTGGGCTAGGGTGGGGGGGGAGGGTTAGTTGGTTAAGTAGTATGAAATTCTATTGGAATAAATTCAAATTGACCCACACTGAGGTGGCAAAATTTGCTGACGTGGACGACCACATTAGCTGTGTGTGATTTTTCTCCTGCCCACCAGGGGCAGAAGATTGGGATTGCTCCATTACATTCTATAGATTACTATTTAGGTCATACGAAAGCTAAAAGATTTCAAATGTATGTGATATTGATGTCTAATGAATAAACATTCAAATTTAAATTTGATCTCTAATTCATTCTACAAATTGTGATTTAGATATATTTTATTTTATTAAAATAAAAATAAAATCTTATTTAATAGAAATCTGAATCTATATAGAAAATCTAAATTTTGCTAAGTTAATATCTCTAACAAACTTTTAATTCTAGATAGGGCTATAGACCTTGTCTTTCCTTACCCCACCCACCGGTCTCATTAACTTGATGGAGTCCCCTTCAGCTCAGATTTGAGATGAATTTTTTGAAGGGATATTTGCACTTTTCGTTCCCAACATTTGTAAAATATAACAAATCTACAATTAACATTTTTTTAGCACCAGACATACTGAACATTTTACTTTATTGCAAATCACGTCCCTATTGACAGATAATAACGGATTTGGCCTCTATTTTAAATAAATAAAAATAAAAGAAAGCAGTAAAATAATAAAAGAAGTTTATAAGTTTTCAAAAAATAAAAATAAATCAACTTAAAAAAGTGAATTAAAAAAAATTCGATTGAATAAAAATTAGAGCATCTACAATGCACCATGTCTATTGCTTTTTAGACGTACCACATAAGCATAAATAAACAGAGTTACAAAAAACCATCTCCAATGCATACTGATAAGGACTCCGTATAGCTGATATGGCACACCAAAAAACAGACTCTGTCTAGAAGTTCGTTTAAATTTAGATGGATAGACGGAGTGACTAAACAAATTTAAATTCATCTCAGTATTTTATTAAAATACAAAGTCAGGCGAGGGAAATAAAAATTGAAGATATGCCAATTTTAAAAAAATTAATGCCGCATAAGCGGTAATATTAGTTTTAGACGGAACGTATTGGAGATGAATTTAAAATTTGAATGTCTATTCAACACACGTAATGTTACATACACTAGAAGTTCGTCTATTTTACTTGTCACGTAGACTACAATAGACGAAATCCAAGCATTGGAGATGCTATCTAAACCCATATATTTCCCTCCAAACTATATATATATATATATATATATATATATATATATATATATATATATATATATATATATATCTCCTCCCCAACTTTCTGCACAGTCCCCAATCAGACCGACTCACCAAATTTGAATCAGAGTTTGACCCTCTTCGAAATGATATCCATTGTGTTGGAAACTGGCACAAGAATTAGCCAGAAAACAAAAATTATCTTTAATTCAATAAAATTAGGATCTTTGCTAGACGTTCACGTATTTATTATAATTAAATACTAATAGATTAGTGTTATACTTGAATCAATATACAATGTTAGATCTTGATTTGATTCACAAACTTCCTACTTTTGATTCACAAACTTGGTGCTCTCAATGTTCAAGTCTTCTATGGTATTCTCCAAGTATAGATTACAATGGCATGTGGGCACCTTTTAATTGAATCAAGATCTATTTTTTGGATTGGTCAAATTTAGAAAACTAAGAAGATAAAATTCAAGTCAAATAAGACTTCAGAATTTTGTCTCTTCTCTTTTCTTAATTGTTCCAATTAATTTACGTCACAAGTAATGTAATATAAATACGGCAAGTGTTTTGATTGCAAACAATGACAAGAGTCCTGATTGCATCCAAGTCCAATTATTTTATGATTGATTTAATTACACATGTAATCCCTGAACTTATATCACAATTACAATCAAGTCCAAAACTTTCATAGTAACTATAATTAAGCCCAAAACTTTATAGAGCTACCACAGAACCTGTCCAAACATATATTTTCCAAGCTCCAATAATTAGATTTTGTTTAGTCGACCCTAAACCATTTGATCTAATTATTAGTCATTTACTTTTTCCACTAAAGACAAGAGACTGCACTCTTGGAATATATAAGATTACAGAAGCTATAATACTTTTCTTTGGCCTATTGTATATATATAATTCATCTCTATCTGAGATTCGATAATTAGATATAAGTATAAATGACCGTTTTGTTCTTCTAATTATTCTCACTAACTTTAAGTTACATTTTCTTCAACGGTCTTGTAAACTAATTCACAGATGTTGAAGTTTAGCCGTCGCTAAACACTGAACTCAGATTTATAACTGTTCAACAGAAAATACTTAAGTTGTCACTCGACCCATTTTTCAAGGCGATAGTTTCCGACACGAATTCGAGTTCTCTACTTCGCTCATTCTCAAGCTTCCAATTCACCGATATATTTGATCAACTAATTGATCTCACCCATTGGTGAATCAAAGAATCATCAAACTAACGAAAAGATATATACAATCCTGTTAAGAGATTTAGATAAAATACTCGGTGATCAAGTAGAATTTAAATATTCACACGGTCATGCTATATAATTAAATTCGACACGTGGTCCGTTCAATACACTCTAAGTGTACTAGTGTCACCATTAATCCATTTATGCGATAAGGACAAATCGTAAATCCAAATAATTAAACAATCAACACTACAACCTTCCGGTACAAGGCACCAACCCTTATACATTAGTTGTGAACAATTTTATGTCACAATATACTTCTCAACGCAAGTACCCAACTTATATTATCACAAATGATCGTTTGCACTTTATTTACATATTCAATATTAAACAAATACAATAATAATAAATGAATACAAACCAAAGTTTTATTCAATATAAAATTGTCATTTCATCAAGTAGTAAGGTAAGCTCTGATACCAATGTAAAGAATTGATGTATACATGCATAACGAAAATTAAATATTCAATTCTTTTAAACCGGATCAATCTTGTACTTAACGAGAATTTGTGATAGAAGTTTACTTTTGATGACTATCGTGAAATTTGATTTCTGATTAGATAGAGGTGCGATTTTCAATACCACAGCTGTCCAATTGTCCAGCCTCCAATGGTAATCCACACAGTAAGAACAGATCTAGACTTCCATGATCAAGAACAGATGAAAGCAGAACCTTTTTGGGATAATTGTATTTGACTGTCTTTTTCTTGTGCTAGTAAGTAATGAAAATTAACTTCTAATTTAATTTGTTGTGGCCTTTGTACTTATAGGTAGGGCTAACTCTAGCCCTAATTTTAGTCAAACTAGAACCCATCAACAAATGAGCCCCATTAATTAATCTAATTAATTAATTTGGTCCAATAAATAATTAAGTACGGCCTAACTAATTGGACATTGGACATTAATTCTTACAATTTTCCACTTGGACAAGGTCCAACTCCAAATACTCAATTCCCGCTTTATGTGAATGACCCATTAGGTCCCCATTCACGATGACAAACGCAGCAATATTCTCATCGATTTACCGAGATCGATCAATTCATATCGCCGTCCACGATTGACATCTATCAATGTGTCAAGGCAATCCATCTGAAGAAAAATGTCATGTGGTATGACAGAACCAATATATGTACGGTTACCATAGAAATATAATTCTTTCATCAAAATAACCTAATTGGTTAAGAGATATGGATCAACGTCAATCTCATTTCAACTAATTATATTATTCACCTCAATTCTTTGTTGATTTAATCTAGTTATAATTGAAATATTTTCAACTCATAACTCCACCCCGGCCGATGAAATTTATATCAACTTAAGTAGGCAAAATGCATGTTATAATCTCCTACTTTCAAAGAGTGACGAATCCTCATATTAGACATTCACAACATTCATATGATTCTCACTATACCTGTATGACGTCTTCCTAGTGACTCAAATCTTCAAGCCCCAACAAACTCTCGCCAAAGTATATTGGTCCTCACATAAGATTGTATGATGTACTCAAGTCAAAAGACCAAATCTACAACCGCGCATTAGAGATTTTACCACTGACGCTTGTATAGTTATCCATGTAGAATCTCTAGGTGGATCATCCAATGTCATGTTCTCATAACAATGCATTCATGTGTTCATTCAGAAGTCCCTATACATCTTAGCTAGTGAGATCAGCTAATTTCTTCAAAAGAAATACAATACATGCTAGTATATTCGCAATAATGATATCCGTATCTCATTATTACTATGACTAGGGATATTTCAAGAATAAGTTACTTTTAACTTGTATCTCACAATTACAACACCTTGTGATTAACAAGTTATTATGAATTTTTCTTCAAACTCTATTATTTTAAATAATAAAATTTAAGAATAACAGATCTGCCATTTCAAATGTAGACAAACATTTAATTAATCAATTTGTTCATATACCTCAATATCTAACAAAGAGTATATCACAAAATGTCTCATACAAACTAGATCCAGTCACTCAGGTATTATAATACCATCAAATTTAGCATGACTATCATGCTTATGCTGGGACAACAACTTTGTCAAAAGATTTGCTACATTATCGTCTGTCGAGACCCGTTCCACTTTATGTCATTTATTAATATTATCTCCCTGATGAGATGATATTGCCTCAATATATATCTGGATCATTGATGAGACCTGGGTTTCTTCGCTTGTGCGATGGCTCCATTGTTATCACAATACAAGTTATTGGATCAACAATGCTAAGAACTATTCCAAGTTCAGTAATGAACTTCTTGATCCAGACAATTTCCTTTGCTGCTTCTGAATTAGCTATATATTCGGCTTCTATAGCTGAATCAGTGGTCGTTTCTTATTTGGAACTTTTCTAACTGACTGCACCACTATTTAGAGTAAATACTGGGATTTGTTATCGTCTTTATCAGACAGAAAGCTGGCATTAGCATAACCTTGAACTCTAAGTTCATTTTTCTCCATACATCAATAATATGTCTTTAGTCATTCGTAAGCACATAAGAATGTTCTTGACCATGATCTAATATTTTTCACTAGGGTTCGCTTGGAACCTACTTGTGACACTCAAAGCATATGAAACATTCGGTCGAGTACATAACATGATAAATCCTATTATTGATGCATAAGGAATCATATCCATGCTATCTTTCACAATCTGTGTTTTGGACACTCTTTTGAGAGATAGATCCCATAGCCGATGGGACAGAGTCCTCTTTTGGACTCTTTCATGCTAAATCTTCTCAAGATTTTATATATGTACGTAGATTGAGATAGGTAAGTATTCTCTTAGATCTATCTCTATAAATCTTTATACCGAGAATGTACGTTGCCTCTCACATATCCTTCATGGAGAAATTTTGGATAACCACAACTTAATTGATTTTTGGCATCGGGGACATCGTTTCCTAATAATAATAAGTCATCCACATACAAAATTAGAAACACGACTTTGCTCCCACTAACCTTTTATACACACATAGTTCATTTTCATTCTTGATAAAATCAAACATTTTGATTGTCTTATCAAAATGAAGGTTCCAGCTCCGAAAGACTTGTGTTAATCCATATATGGATTTCTGTAGTTTGCATACCTTGTCTGGCTCTGTAGATTCAAAACCTTCAGGTTGTGTTACCTACACATCCTTGCTAAGATTCCTGTTAAGGAATGCGATTTTGACATCTATTTGCTAGATCTCATAGTCATGGTATGCTACTTTCGCAAGCAGAATCTGAATTGACTTAGAGGCTACTGGTGAGAAATTTTCGTCAAAGTCAATCCCTTGTATTGTAACCATTCACAACTAATATTGCCTTGTAAGTATGAACATTACCATCCATGTCGACCTTTTTAATGTAAACCAATTTACGGCCTATAGGTTTTATCCATTTAGGCGGGTCAACCAAGGTCCAAACCTTATTTTCATACATGGAGTTCATCTTGGCTTCTATGGCTTCTTGCCATCTCTTTGAGTCAACACTTGACTTCGATTCTGCGTAAGTAGTAGATTCATCTTCCTCGATTAGTAATACATTACTAGTAACCAGAAGATCGTATCTCAGAGGAAAATGAATGACTCTGCTCAACTTATGCGGAGCTAGTGTGTCATTGGGAACTGGTGGTTCTCACTTTCTCAATTTGTACTTCATCAGATGTAAGCTCAGCCATTGGAACATCTAATTGGTTAATTTTATTTGTGGTTTTCTTGAACCTCTTCAAGATCTATTTTGATCCTGCTGTCTTCTCTAAGAATACAACAAGTCTAGATATGATGACATTCATCTCGATGGGATTGTAGAAATAGTATCCTGCAATTTACTTTGGATACTCCACAAATAAATATTTATCAGATTTAGCTCCTAGCTCATCCGATTCAACGCCCTTCACATAAGCGTAGCATCCCTAAACTTTCTTGTATGAAAGATCGGGTCTTTTTCCCTTTCCATAACTCGTATGGAGTTTTATTGACCGATTTAGATAGAACACGGTTTAGTGTATAACATGCAGTGTTAAGTGTATATCTCCAAAATAATTTTTAGAAGAACTGCACGACTCACCATTGATCGCACCATATCAAATAAGGTACAGTTTTTCCTTTTAGATACACCATTTTTTCATGGTGTATACGGTGGAGTCCACTGCGAGAAAATCTCATTCTCTCTCAGATAGTCTAAAACTAATCCTTCAAATATTCTCCACCTCGATAAGATCTAAGTGTTAGAATATTTTTATCAATTTGCATTTCTATTTTTTACTTGAATTCTTTGAACTTTTCAAAGACTTCACTATTGAATTCTAATTCTTTGAACTTTTCAAAGACTTCACTATTGAATTCCACTGCGACAAAATCTCATTCTCTCTCAAATAGTCTAAAAACTAATCCTTCAAATATTCTCCATCTCGATAAGATCTAAGTGTTAGAATATTTTTATCAATTTGCATTTCTACTTTTTACTTGAATTCTTTGAACTTTTCAAAGACTTCACTATTGAATTCTATCAAGTAGATGAAACCATATCTAGAATGGTCATCTGTAAATGTGATGAAGTAAGAAAAGCCACAGTTAGCATCTTTAGATATTTCTCCATTTACATCAGTATGTACAAGACCCAAAATGTCTGTAATTCTAACTCCCTTTCCAAAAAAGGAGTCTGAGTCATTTTGGCCAACATGCATGATTCACACTTATCAAATGATTCATAATCATTTGAATTCAAGTATTCATCTTTATGTAACTTGGTGATTCCTTTTCATTTATATAACCGAGTCTGCAATGCTAAAGATTTGAGTTGATAGTTTTATCACTTTTATGCCTTGCAATTCCTCTTCCAATGTCTATTTATTTTCACAGTGAAAACACGGATCATCAGACTTAGATTTGTCTTTGCTTAACTGTTTTCCAACAGATTTAGCCTTCTTGGATCCTTTCTAAAAGGTCCATTTAGATTTCTTCTTAATGCTCTTAGATGTATCAATGGCCAAAGTTTACCCATTCCCTTGGGCTTAACAGTTTTCGGCATGTTTAGCAGCTTAAGTAGGGTCACTGAATCTTATTCATGTTGAAGTTCATAATGAACTGCGAAAAGTTATTAGGTAGGGACTGCATAACTAAGTCAACACTTAGATCGTAGTCCATGGTAAAACTCAATTGGTTTAATTTTTCACTATAACCAACCATCTCCAATACATGAGCACTGACTGAAGATCTTTTTACCATCATACCTCTTCATAACCTTTTGGATGTCTCATAATGTTCAGTCCGTGATTATACATCATTCAACTCCTTGAAATGATATATTTTGGTATAGGCATCCATATTCTCGTGCTACTTTTCTAACTCAAGTGACATACTGCAAGCATCACGTATTGTAATGTTACTATTATCACTGTGTTTTTGTAAGCCTGCACGTTCTCCGGCGTAACCTCCTCAGTAGGAGCTTCCGACAATATCCAATTTTTCTTTTTTATGCTTGAGAACAATTCTCAGAATACGGAGTCCATAAATTTGGTCTGATATGTATGTTGGTATCTAATATGCCTCTCAAACTTATATGGTTACTCATAATTCAACTATTAAATAACAAGATAGAATAATTAATTAAATGTAGAAAAATTAATTTGGCATGGACTTATATTAAAATAATTATACTTTCACTGTTTAAATTGAATTAATAACTCTCAAACATTAATCAATAGAACCGTTTAAATTCCCAGTAGGCTATGATCCCTTTTATTTTATTAGAACCTTGGGTGACTCAACAAATTCTAATAAAATATCCAGGTAGATACTTCTATCAATCACATCTCTATGTGACTCATAGATCATCAAGTAGACAATTTATTATTGCACACATCTTATGTGTTTACTTGATTGTGCCCCTAAAATTTTATTTCTTTGAGTAGCTAAAAATAAAATAAAATTTTAGTTAAATTCGACCTATTTTTTAGAAACATCAAATGTTTCATAGTGATAAACATATCCATAAGCGAACAGCCTTGAGTGACTCAACAAACTGACATCGATAATGGACTCTGATTTTTTACTATAACAATAGAAGGCACGTTGTATTAACCATTTAATACGTATTTAATATTTTGATAAATAGGGGTTTGTCTCATCATATTTATGTATATATATTAATTAACATCTAATATGCAATCAATCATACATAATAATAACAATTGTGGATGATAATGGACTTTATCTATCTAATCTTCATGAGGCAAAAAGAAGATTAGTCGGTCAATTCCTAAGAGACGTTGCATTCGTTTATTGAATTCTTAATGCAAACATCTCAATCTCTTCCTGCAATCTGTATCCTATACTACTTGCTTTCTTGTGCTCCAATTGCAACACGTATCATATACTAATTGGCATGCAGACCCAAATAAATGAACACACAGGTCCATATTAAATAAAGAGTTAAAAAACTCAATTAAGTAAATAATAGGCACGCATGCCATTTAATTAAATAATAAGCTTGCAGGTCCAACCAACAATGAACATGAATAGTTAATCATACAACTAATCACATGGTTCGAGTCCATAATCATCCACTAAATATTTATTTTAATATCTAATATTAAGATTACATTAATTCCTAAATTTGCAGTTTTGACAGTATAAGTCTAAACTTTTTAGACATCTTGGAACGGACTAGACATAATTAAATAATTAATCTAATTAAATAATTAATTTTCCAATAAAATTAAGTAATTAATCAAATTAATCAATTAATTTTATTAATAAAGGAGATTTTTCAAAAAACTTATTTTATCTTCCAATTTAAAGTTGTACTCTAAATTGAAGACAAAATTTCTATAGGATCAAAATTACAATTTTATAAAGTAATAAGTTAAAGTTTAATCTGGTCAGAAATTCAAAATATAGTTTAAAAACATTTTTATTTAATTTTGAATATTTGACCAACATTAAAATAATTAATAATCACAAATTTCCCAAAAAATTAAAATTGTATTTGAGACCATAATTTTATTTTAAAGTTTTAGGACATAATCTGTAATTTCACAGTCAATTCTTACAATTTAAAAAATAAATAGGTCTTTTATGCAATTTCTGAAATTGCATAGGAGAGCCTTTTTAAATTTAAAACCATTAGGCCTTCTTATGCAATTTCAGAAATAGCATAAGAGGCCCCTTTTATTTTTTTTTTTTTGAAATTAGGGGGTTTCTTATGCAATTTCCAAAATTGCACAAGAGGCCCCCGTCTCTAAAATTACCAAAAAAGGAAAAAAGAGGAAAGCAGAAATTGCCCTTGCAGCGCAGGCACACGACGGCGTGCCGCGACTGCGCCTAGAATTGAAGATCAGTGGACCGGTGATATTCGGGGCTGTTTTCGCTGCCGGCGCACGAGGATGAAGGTGTCGCTGCTCTTAGCAGCGGCACTGCACCAAGCAGCTGAAGATCAGCGCTGCTGATCCTCAGGTTGTGTCCAGACCATCCTTGGTCGCCATCTCCAGCGGTGACCGTCTTCCAAACGGACCGCCGGCGGTCGCCATCTCAGTCAGCGGCGACTTCCAAAGTGCCGCTGCTGTTCGCAATAATTTTTTTTTAAAATCCGTTCCTAATAAAATCTGAATCATATTCAAATTTCTAAAATTCACAAATTTATTTACTGTCAAAACTCAAATCAAATTAATATGACAATAACAATTATTATTCAATTCATCAAAGCAGTTTAACGAACTCTTACAAGTAGCAAAGTAAGCTCTAATACCAGTGTAAAAAATTGGGGGAATTTTTCTAAATAGCCTTGTCAAACAAGCTTTACAAAGAAATAGCCTAATGTTTTACAAATAAGTTGTAAAGGCCTCTTTTTTAAATAAAGTGACTAAATTGCCCTTTTAACTTCTCCTATGTCTATTTATTTCTTCGTCACTTAACCTTCCCAACAATTCTAATTTAGTATCTAGAATATCCTCGTATCTGGCTAATAATCTATTTATTATTCTAGTTTGTTCTAAATATTCTAAAGATACTGTATTTTGGATATTATTTAATTTCGTGAATTCTTATTCTAATAAATCTAATATATGATTTTCAAGGTTATCATAACCTTTTAAATTATATCCTGGCATTTAAATAATCTATATATGTAGATAATTTCTTAAATGCGTTAGGATGTTCCTTCTGAGTTATATATCCTAAAACAATTCCTTTTGATACCTCTTCTTCTAAATCTTTATATTCAGAAATAATATCTTCAATTCTTTTTATGTTTCTAGATATTTCTACAGAATTGATTCCTATATTATTTTTACATGCAAGTTCTATGTTTGTATAAATATCTTTGAGTTTAGATTGACCATTAGGATAAACTTTTTCTAATTTATTAACCAGAGTTAATAAAAACGAGATATATTTATCATTTAAATAAAATTTAAGATCATAATCAGTGGATGTGGATGCTTGTGCAGTGTTCATGAAAATAAGAACGTCAAACCTGGAATTATTCTTCAATAAAGAAAGCTAGGTTTCCCTTGAATGATCTTCTTCAAGTCTTTGTGTATAAGTGTGCGTTAATCAAAGCAAGATCTTGTCTATAGCTCATAAGGTTTTTAACAGAAGGGTCCAATATGTCTTCCGCTTATTTTCTTTTCAACTTCTTCCTTTTGCATTGATAGTTCGAGCTAACGGATTTAAATCCAAAAAAGATTCAACCCTGCCACGGAAATTTAGACAAGCTGTTTTCACCCCTTTTGTAACAAATCTTTCAGTTTAGAACCTACTTGATTTTTCCAATGACACTCCAACCACTCCCAAACAAGGCAATATAAGCCAAAACGGGAAAACAAGGAGATTTAAAGGAAATAACACAAGGTTATCTTACTACCGCCGGGGACTGGCTATCAAAGAAAGTTTTCTTTTGAAAAGAGATAATAAGAAAGCATTTCAAACACTTTTATAGAAATTGTTATGAGCATATTACAAGTACACACTTGATATACAAAAACTCAAAATAAGAAACACTCTTGGTACTCCCTATGTTTTTAGTTTAGAACTCCATAGGGATTACCTTTATTCACTCTTGAAGAAAAGAATGCAGGACTTTGGTATGATAGTAGAGAGATATAAGAAAACTCAGTGATTGTCTCCACTTTTCGATACCTTACAACTCTATATGTCTGTGGTATATAAAGACTCAGAGACTCAGATACAACTTATTTTCAATAATTGATCCTTATCAAGAAGGAATCTCCTTTTTATCTTGTCGGTAAATAGGGACCACAGCTTTTCCAAAGTGATAAGATTATCACTGTTGGTAGTGAGTGAAGGGTCCTATCCGATCATTTTTCCTTCAAAGTAGTCTGGTGGCATGTCGTCTTCATTGAGGGAGACGTGGTCCATATCTTCAATAATGCAATTCGGACAGCTATGTTCAGCATGACTCACCATAATCTTATACATTTCTTGAAGAAAGTTTGGTGATCCATCATTTTCATTATTCATTATTTTGTTGCACCAGTGGTCAAGTAGGGCCCAATCTTGATCACGAGTTTTTCTGGTACAGTTGCTGAAGATTATGTGATCTTCACATGGGTATATCCAGATATTTTCATTCTTGCTCATGGTGTCAACTAAGAAATCAAATTGGTCTTTGAATCCTTTGGCTCTTCTGAAATGTTCAATCGTCAAGATTTCTTGAAGAGTAATCTCATGGGTATTTTGACTGTTTGGATCGAACAATTTTCTTGTTAATCCAATTTTGATAACATTTTTGACTGGAATGAGGTAATGATCATAAATATCCCATTCTGGAACTGCAGAGAAGAATCTGATATAAATGTTGGTCGGTTTAGTAATTCAGACGAACTCTTCGACTGCTATTTTGATTCTTGCTGGCAGCATGGAAATTTCTCTGAGATTCTGGCTAGGATAAATACAGAGTATATTTCCAATATCATACATATGGCGAATCCAATTTGGTGGTGCTCCGGGATAGAAATTCACCTTGTTATATTTTCCATAGTTCAAAGTCTTCATCCATGGCTTATTACCAATTTCAATAAACCAGCAAGCCACAAGATTGAAAAGACATATTTTGTATTTGTATCCTGCTTCATCTTTTATCCCAAAGGATAGAAGACTGTTGCAAAGCTGGATGACATTAGTTTTGTTAATCTCAGATATATCTTGTTTAATGGCTGGTGAAGGTTGAGAGGAGGAAGCCTCCTTATTTTCTTTGATATCTTGAATATTTCGTGTAATATCTTCCTTTTGGAGATTTTCATTCTCCATTTTGTATATTTTCTCTTCCATCTCCTTTATTTTGAGTTTCATTGATTGTAACTCTTGATTGATTTGCTCCATCCCTAGAAAGGAAACCAGGAAGAAAATTATCTTTACCACGAATATATTGAATATCAAATTTGAAGTTCGCCATCCAAGATTGTATTCTAATTAATGGCTTATTAGCAACATTTGGCTCTAAATTGTTTTTAAGAAAATACTTGACTTGAGTATTATCTGTTCTAATAGTAAATAATTTTTTAATCAAATAATATTCATATTTAGTAACTCCTTTTTTGACAGCAAGTAATTCTTTTCTATTTGAGTCATATCTAGTTTCGACATCTTTAAAGGTTCCCGAAGTATATGCAACTAATTTTTCAGGACATGTTTTTGAACAATCTTTATGACATGGATAATTTTCTTCATGTTTTGATACTGCTTTTAAGACTGCTCCCCAACAATAGTCAGAAGCATCTGTTTCAAGAATAAAATAGTCATCATCTTCTGCTATAGATAGTTTAGAAAGATTAGAACAGTATTTTTTAATGTGTTGGACTCTCTTAGTATCTTTATTGGTCCAGTTCCAAACTTGATCCTTTTTTAGTTTATTTAGAAATGGCTTTTTAAGTAAAGCACACCCTTCGATAAATTGTTCAGAATAATTCAATAATCCTAAAAAGCTTTGTAGCTGTTTTTTGTTTATTATTTCGTCAGAGAATTCAAGTAATTTCTCTCCAATATGAGATTGTAACTGAATTTCTTCTTCTTTGATGATGAGTCCTAAAAACTCTATTTTTGTCTTAGCTATTTCAGCTTTCTTTTCTGAGAGTATTATTCCATGTTTGTTGATAATATATGCAAATTTTTCTAGGTGTTCTAGATGCTCTTTGTAAGTAGTAGAATGTATAAGTATATCATCAATATATATTACACAGAATTTTTTAATTGGTTTAAATACTTCGTCCATTCTTCTTTGATATATTTGGGGTGCATTTTTTAATTCAAATGGCATTACATTCCATTCGAATTGTCCTAAAGGATTAGGAGTACTAAATGCTGTTAGTGGTTTACTTTCTTCATCTAGACATATTTGCCAAAATCCACTTTTGCAATCAAACTTAGAATATATTTTGCTATTCTGTATGGCTTTTATGAGAATGTCCTTATTTGGTAGGTAATATCCATCAAATTTGGTTTTCTCATTTAGTTTCTTATAATTTATAACCATTCTGGCTTTATTTCTTTTTATTTCGGCATGGTTCCTAACCATAAAGGCTGGGCTACTATGTGGACTTTTACTTGGTCTAATAATTTTTGCTTTTAATAATTCTTTTATTTGTATATCAAATTCTTTTATGTCTTCTTGACTATATGTTATAGGCTTAACTCTAATTATGACATTTGGTTCTATTAATTCTATTTTTGCCGTTGTTTTATTTACGGACCATTTTTCTAATGGATTTTCTGAAAAGTTATGTTTGAGATTTCTTTTTATTCTTTCTAGCTTTTCATTTTCTGATTCACTTATTTGGAGGTTTATACTATTGTATAATAGTGATTTGAAATTTTCTTTTTCTATTTCTGTATAACATCCACCACGCTGGGTTGAGGATCTCTGATGATTTATTGGTTTTTGAGCTATGGATACAACTTTTTGTATTTGTGGTATAATTATTTTATGGTTACAGGGTGTTGTAAATTCAAATATTGTAGGATTTTTATATTGTGTAAATGGTGCATAATCTTCTAAGAGGAATGTCTGTCCTAAAAGAATGTCACATTCTATTTTGGGGGCATAGTAAAGTTCTCTAACTATGACTTCTCTATTTCCTAGTAAAAATGGTATATTTTCAGCATATAAAGAGTATGGTTCAAATAGGCCACTAGCTGTTTGAGCATAGTATTTCTTTTTAGGGTCTGTTTTCCAGTAAGAAGCTGGTAAAACATTGTATTGTGCTGTACATAATGTTGATCCTGTATCAAGATAAGCATGAAATGTAATTCTACAATATTCAGGTAGGTTGAGTTTTATTTCAACATAGGGACTTAATGGATTTGTTATGTTCTTTGTTATAGATTTATAACTAATCATCATATAGTTAGTAAATCTTTTCTTTTCACTAGTAATCCTTGGGATATGTTGTTCTTCAAGGTTAATTGTCACTTGTAATCTATTATTTTGAATGCTATATGGTTTGAACATATCTAAAAAGTCCATTCCTAATAGGATTGGTGCATTTGTTTCTATCCTATTGGGATCTTTATGTATAACGATAGTTATAGGGAATTGTTCTCCTCTTATATTGGTAAGTATAAGATTCATTTATACGAATTTTCTGATTTCATATTCTATCCCATGATAATCTTTATATTTATATCCTTGAGGTAAGTCTTGTTCTGGTAGAATATTAATTGTACTTCCTTGAACATGGCTTGATCCTGCTCCTGTATTTATTAGGGCAATCATTTCTTGTATTTCTCCTGTAGGTTTTATCCATTCAGATAGAATATAGAATTGTTCTTCTATTCTATGTCTATCTAATTTGGCAAGTATTGGTATATTCTTTTTCCAATAGTTTTTTGGAGTGGATGTCTCTCCTATATAGCTTTTCCTAGGAAGACTGAGACTTCTTCTAGGAGGAATTTTGCTATCATATTTCCTATTGAGTCTATAGAAACATTGCCTTGTAGATTACTGGTTTGTCCTGTTTCTCTAATTGTTTTAATTCTTCTTTTGAAATCTAAAACAAATTCTTCAGGTATTTCAATTTCGTGAGATCTGAATTTTCTAGGTGGAATAGCTTGTGCTAATTCTTCAAATCCTTCTTCAATTTTTATTTCTTCAAAGCTTCTCCTTATTTCTTGATGGTGGCTTGTAGTAAAGGCAAATATAGATCTTATAGTAAGGCTTACTGCCTTAGATTTTTCTGGCATTTCTAAACTGTCTATTTTATGATATAGATTCAAAGATATATCTATATTTTCATCTAATAGAGATACTGCAAATCCTGGTTTTAAGGTAAATATTAGTTTTTGGTATACTAAATTTCCTGAAACAGCTCCTAAAAGGGCGTCTATAGGATCATGTAATATTCTATTATCCATGCAGAATATATTGACCGGTATATCCATTCCTTGTCTAAAAAATCCTTTCATAAGAATCTGGATTCCTCAAATTTCTACATTCTTAATTTTGTTTCTAATATCGGGCTTTATTTTACTTAATTCTTCGTTTACCCATTTTCTATTTAGTATGGGAATCGTTGTAGATCCTTTTACGTTTTCTATATAAATAGGAACTTTATTATGTTTTATAACATAAATAGTTTTGTTTAGCTTTGGCAGTATATTCCAAAATGTTTTATTCTTAAAGACATCTTTTTGATTCAAAGATAAAACTTTCTTCATAATTTCATCATATTTTTCTTATTCGAAAGTAACAGTTTGGCTTACTCCTTCAATATTATCTATGTTAGTTTCTTGTATATCCATACTTTCTTCTATTCTTACTTCATTCATAAAGTTATAATTTATGAACTCATTATCTTCTTCACTTTCTATTTCACTATCGGAATAAATATATATAGTAGAAACTTCTGATTTCGTTTCACTGATTTCATAAGGTTCATATTCTGAATCATATATAGCTTCTTCGTATACCTCTAAAAATTTTGAATTGGTCTTATTTTTATGTTTATCTGGGCAGTTTGGAGCTATATGTCCTGGTTTTTGACATATAAAGCATTTACATTTTTTAATATATTCTTTCTTAGGTATCCAACATTTAGGTTTCGTCCTTTTTTTAAAAGGTTTTTTATTAGGTTTCCAATTATCTCTTCTTTTTCTAAAATCTTTCTTTTTATAAAGTTTAAGAAATTTTTTGAATTTCTTTTTCTTTTTATATTCTTTTGGATAACATCCCCATTGATGAATATGAAAGATATCTTGATTGCAACAAAGGAGTTTTTTCTTTGTCATCTTTTTTATTGCTTTGTTATCTGCTATTTCTCTACACCATTTATTATTTGTATTGATAATAAATTGTTCTCTATTTCCAAAAGTATCATTTATTTCTGGGTGAGTCATAACAGGCCTAATCTTTTCATATTCTTGGTGTATTTTTATGTTCCAAGGATAAGAAAGTTTTAGGAACATTATCTTGAGATAATTTAGTTTTTCATTATAACTCATATCTTTATTTAAAGCTTTGATATAGATTTTTTCAAGATCTCTTAAGTATCCTTTTAGCTCACACATATCACAAATTCTTAGATTTTCTAATTCTATTTGTGCTTCTAATTTTTCCCTTATTTCTTTCTCTATACTAGTTTCTTCTGCAATTTCTCCTAGAAATTGTGCTCTTAAGTATTTCTCTAATCTTTTTAATATATCCATAATTGTTTGGTTATTTAAATGTTCTCTTGTATTAGCTATCAATTCTTCTCCATATTTTATGTTACCTTTTACTTGGTTGGGGGTTTTCTTCCATAATTCTTCAACATTTCCTCTAAAGGTATGTTCAAGAAAATTGAAGGCTGTATATGTATCCCATCCTTTGCTAAATTGTATAGCAAGGCTAGAGGCTTTAACCCAAGCAGATATCTTTTTATCTTTATCTCCTGAATCTAGATCTAACCATATTCCTGTTGTTGGTATTGGTTCTGTTAGATTTTCTATAGGACTTTCTTCTTTGGTAGTTATTTTGAAGTTGCCTTTTAATTTGCTAGGACTTATTCTTCTATTAGAGCCTTCTACTTCTGGACTGAATTTATACCAAGTATAAAATTCACCTTCATCTGTCGGATATCTATAACTATCATATTCTTCGTCTTCTTTCTCTTTATTTACACCACTAGTTTGCCCTGGTCCTTCGTATCTTGGTGCAATGGGTGGAACATGGCCTGTGCAAACTGTAGGGTATATTCCTTCAGTTTTTGGTAGTGTAGTAGGTGTAAATGGAGGTTGTCTTACTGTAGGAGGGGTAGTAGAACTATTAACTCCCGTGGTACTAGTATTCATTTTAGTATTTCCTAAATTTATGTTGGCCATTTGTATTTCTAAATCTTCTAACATTTTTCTGTATCTCTCTGCATCTTCTCCAGAAGTTTCAAAGAATTTTTCTTCTAGATCTTGTTTGGTTTCATTCATCAAGTTATATACAGATTCTAGAGTTTGAGGTTCTTCTCTAGTATAGATTTTTATATGTTTTCCTGTTATTGCTGTTGATATTTTAATATTTTCATTAATTTTTAAAAGATTTTCTGAAATATCTTTTAATTGAGTATTCATATTTGGATTTAGGTTATAGGGTTCAAGTAGTTGGTAATATTTATTATTTTGTTCAAGAAATTCTTCTATTATAGTTTCTTGTTTTGTTGGAAAATTTTGTTTTACTTCATTCATCATAACAATATTTTCTTTTATTAATAATTTGTCTTTTTCTTCAAATTGAAATCCTAATCTTTTCCCAATTTCAGTAATTATTTCTTTATAATCTATTATTTTGTTTTCTATATTTATTATTCTTTCTTCTAGAGTTAAAGGTTTTCTTAATATTTTTATTTTTTCTTTTAACTCTTCTAACTCTTGTTGAGTTTTTAATAATTTTATTTGGTCATTTAATACTTCATATTCTTCAGAAAGTTTATTCCTAAAATTTTGTAATTTTTGTTTATTTGTATTATTTAATATTTCAATTTGCAGAATTTCGTTTAGAATTTCTTGATCTTCTTTTCTAATATGTTTTTCTCTAATTAATCCAAATTTATGTACCAAAAAAGTTTTTATCCAATTAATTTGTTCAATTATATTTATTTTTGATACTTTGTTATAATTATTTGACATAGTTATATTTTTAACAGGCTCTGATACCAGTTTTGAGTGCGGAAACTTAAAATCGTAATTATAGGGAACAATATTGAAACCTTTTATATGTTAAGGGTATTTTAAGAAATTCTTTATATGTTAAGGGTATTTTAGGTTTTATTTGGTCAAAGGCTTTTTTGAAAATTTAGCACTTCCTGGAGGCTATCTTAAGTATATGCCACAAAAAATTGAGGTATACATGCATAGCAGAAATTAAATATTCAATTCCTTTAAATCGGATCAACCTTGTAATTAGAGAAAATTCGTGATAGAAATTTACATTTGATGATTATCGTGAAATCTGATTTCTGATTAGCTGGAGGTGCGATCTTCAATACTACAGCTGTCTAATTGTCCAGCCTCCAATGATAATCCACACAGCAAGAACACATCTAGACTTCCACGATCAAGAACAGAGGAAAGCAGAACCTTTTTGGAGTAGTTGTATTTGACTGTATTTTTCTTGTGCTAGCAAATAATAAAAATAAACTTCTAATTAATCTATTGTGGTCTTTGTATTTATAGGTAGGGCTAACCCTAATTCTAGTTCTAATCGAACTAGAACCCATCAACAAATGGGTCCAATTAATTAATTAGATTAATTACTTTGGTCCAATAAATAATTAAGTTCGACCCAACTAATTAAACATTGGACATTAATCCTTACATGTACATGCAGGGTTACTCTTATATTGCAAGGACTTGAAGACCAAGCTCTTGGGTATGGGGGTTTCGAAAATCTTGGCCCTCTTACACGTTTCTCTCTTTTTCTTTATTATTCTTTTAACTGTTCTTAGATTATTCTTTTTCTGTTTCTTTATAGATTGCAATATACTTGGGTGATTATTTATTGTATCAATCTAGTTTGTGTGTAAGACAAAAAAATTACCAATTTTTGATGTGGAAAGTAGTTAATTGGACAATGGTTGGGTACTGGTGACGGTTGCAGTGGTGTGGTGGGGATTGGTGGCACTAGTTTACAGGAAATTATTTTAAGCGAGATTTATGTATATTTTTTAAAAAGTTATGAAATTTTCTTTATAAATTTTTCTTATATTTTGATGTTTTTGCTTTTTTATTTTTTATTTTTATTTTTGTTTATTTGGATAGGAGGTCAAATCTGTCATTTAATGGTAAAATATGGAAAAATATGGAGGGAATGAGAATTTTGTTATATAATTGAAAGGTTGAGACTTGAGAGAATTATGTTTAAAAAAAAAGTTGATGGTAGATTTGTTACATTTTACAAAAGTTGGAGATGAAAAGTGCAAATTCCTCTTTTAAAAACCTCTCTTTGGCACAATTGTTTAAGCAATATTTGACAGTTGCATTGAAGATCTTTAATTATATGAGAGAATCTGTACAGTGTTTGAAAGATTTGTTTAATAATTAAACAATGATTGAAGTAAATGAAAAGTCACCTCACGTGTTTCATATGAATCAAAATCAATACTTGAATGATATGTATAGTGATTCAATGATTTTTGAGCTCCACAGATATGGCTATGGATGCCGAAACTCCACTATTAGACGACGTCGTTCATGGCTCCGTCGACTTCAAAGGTCGCCCTGTCACTCGATCCGGATCTGGGAGTTGGAAGTCCGCTTTCTTCATCATATGTATGTATTGTGTACACTTAATCCTATTCCAATTTCACATTCAACAGTTTTTATAGCAAGAAGAAAGGTTTTTGTATTTATTATTATTTTTTATTAGGTGTTGAGGTGGCCGAGAGATTTGCGTACTATGGAATAGGTTTGAATTTGGTAAGTTATTTGACGGGTCCATTGGGCCAATCCACAGCAACGGCGGCAGAGAATGTGAATGCATGGTCCGGAACGGCGTCACTTTTGCCGCTTTTGGGTGCTTTTCTGGCCGACTCCTTTCTCGGTCGATACTGGACCATTATAATTGCCTCTGGGCTCTATATCTTGGTCAGTTCACGAAAAATGGCATAATTATTTTCTATTATATATTTTCTGTTTTGAGCTTTTAAATTAGTGATTCAGTCCCACCTTGCTAAGTCAAAGCTTATAACCATTTGAGATTCGACCCTTATAAGTCAGTTTTATAGTGAGTTCTACTCAATGTAGATGCAACAATTGATATTAGAGTAGGCTCCTTTCTAAGTGTATGTTTGTCATTGCATATAAGTACTTTAAACATTATTTTTATCCACATATTTCGTATAGGATCATTACTTATAATCTACAAAAATCTGTACCAAACATACTTTAAGAATGATCCTTGCTGTGGAAGAGAGGCGACTTGGAGAGAGTTACTTTGGAATTGTTCTGCGGAGTCACCAAACTCGGTATTTTTCTCCTACTCTAAAAGGAGGGGTATAATGTAATGGTTCTAATTGCGTTTATAACATGTTCTCTTTGTAGTAGTAAGACTAGTAACTCCCCTCTGTAGCTTGAATAATCAGCTAATTTCTGTTTAGATACCATAATAGAAGTTTGGTGGAATTATTTCGAAATTAATGAAGAATCACGAAAGGGGCTTGAGAAAACGGCGATTTTCTTCCCCCAAAAGTGCTGTAGGAATAATTCGTTTGTATTCTAAATCGTCCTCGGAAGAAATGGAGACAGGGACTTCAATTTCATGTTTCATTGAGTAGTTCTTTCTCTCACTTTATTAATGCAAAGTATTTTCTTTAAAGTATATAACATTGTTGAAAATACATTCAAATTGCTAATCATGTTCTTTGGATTGTTATTGATCTCAGGCACTTGGCTTATTGTCCCTATCTGCTGTTGTATATTCATTTGAATCTTCTGACTGCCAAATTGCTGCAAATAGCACTGCATGCTCTCCCCCTCAGTTTCAAATTATTTTCTTCTTCTTCTCTTTGTATTTGTTTGCACTAGCACAAGGAGGCCATAAACCTTGTCTTCAGGCTTTTGGAGCAGACCAGTTTGATGAACAAGATCCGAAAGAGTGTAAAGATAAAAGCTCATTCTTCAATTGGTGGTATTTTTCCATGAATTCTGGTATTATAGTCGCCCTCTTTGTTTTGAATTACATTCAAGAAAATGTAAGTTGGGGTATTGGCTTTGGAATCCCCTGCATTGTCATGTGCCTTGCGCTAATTATATTTTTGCTTGGAACTATGACTTACCGATTTCGCATACAGAGTGATCAAAGAAATCCATTTGTGAGAATTGGTCAGGTATTCCTGAATGCGGCTAGAAATTGGTGGACTACCCCGGCAGCAATATCTCAGGAAGAGGAAGCACGACGAATTCTGTCTTATCAAGGCTCTGAGCAGTTCAAGTAAGTTGACAGTCGACTACCCTTTTGTGTATTTTGATATTTGGAAGAAAAAAATTCTATTGACCTTTCTTTGGTACATTTAAGTTTCTATTGTTAGTGTTCTTGAGCATCTTGAGGACGGTCTATGTTTATGCAAGGTCCAAGTTCACTTGGGTTTATTGTGGTTGATTCATTATGAGAAATACCATTTTTCAATGGATAAAATCCGCCATTGTAAATTAGGTAGACATCTGACCATCTAACCTGGAATCACATCAAACTAAGCATTTTTTGCAATAAAATTAGAGATGGCTGCATAAGTGCTTCTTGTCCACTCCTGGATTCATTACTAGATCTAGTTAGATCCTTAGCAACGACAACAGAACATGTTAGTTTTGATCTTCTCCTACCAAGATCATGCCACTCTTGTGAACTGGAGCCTCTTTAAGTCTAAACAAAACGTGTCCGAATCACCCTAATTGTCATTCCCTTAATTTATGTCAACTGACGCCACCTTCACCTGTTGACATATATTCTCATTTAATATTTTGTCTTAGCATCTTGTTTTCCTCTACTGCATCTTACGAACATTTTGCACTTTAACAACCCAACACTCGCAACCATAGAGCATAGCAGGTCTAATCACATCTTCCTATCACACATGATTAGCCTTCTCTATTTCATTTAACCCACTCGAATTCTATGCATTACAACCTCTTCAATTCCTTCTTCCTTATTGATAAACGGACTTTTGGGGTCAATACGATCTATAGTAACTACATTATAATACATTGATATTGTTTCACTCTAAATCATTGCTTTACATGATTGAAATAATGGCATCAATCTCATTTTGTTTCATTATAATGTTTTTTGTTTGTAACAGATTTCTTAATAAAGCATTGGTTGCACCTGATGGTTCAAAGGAAGACAGGAACGTTTGTACTATCACAGAGATTGAAGAGGCAAAGGCAGTTCTAAGGCTTGTTCCGATATGGACTACATGTTTGGGATATGCCGTTGTGTTTTCACAATCATCGACCTTGTTCACCAAGCAAGGAGTTACAATGGATCGTTTTATCACGTCTAGCTTACAAATACCAGCTGCTTCGCTTCAATCTTTTATCGGCCTTGGCACTGTTGTCTTTATTCCAATCTATGACCGTATTTTGGTTCCTATTGCAAGAGCTATAACTAAGAAACCCTCGGGCATTACCTTGCTTCAACGAATCGGAACTGGAATACTTTTATCTTTTCTTTCCATGGTAATTGCAGCTTTAGTCGAGAGGGAACGCCTGAAAACTGCTGCTGAATATGGACTTGTGGACGTGCCGAAAGCAACAGTACCAATGAGTGTGTGGTGGCTGATACCTCAGTATTTGATTTTTGGAGTTGCAGATGTTTTTACCATGGTCGGGCTCCAAGAATTATTCTACGACCAGGTTCCAGACGACCTGAAAAGTATCGGTCTTGCTCTATACCTTAGTATATTTGGCATAGGGAGCCTCTTGAGCAGTTTTCTTATCTCTGTGGTGGAGAAAGCCACCAGTGGTCCGGGTCGAGAGAGTTGGTTTTCAGACAACCTTAATCGGGCTCATATCGACTATTTCTATTGGCTACTGGCAGGGCTTAGTGCTGCTGCATTCGCTGCCTACTTGTACTTTGCAAAATCTTATATCTATAACAGAAGAAACACTCTTTGAAGTTGCATTTTGTAGTGGAGAAAGCCACCGGTGACCCAGATCGGGATGGTTTTCAGACAATCTGAATCGGGCTTGTATTGATTACGTTTTCAGCCACTGACTAGGCTTAGTGCTGCTGGATATGCTGCCTACTTGTGCTTTTGCAAAATCTTGTAGAAACTCTTTGAAGTTGCATAGAAACACTCCGAGGACAAATATGCTACTAGAAGAGTAACATTGTACAATACATTCAAACTTGTATGGAAAAATTGTTTCTTTTGTGTATTCATTGTGTTGGATCTTCTTACAGAACGGACATATAATCACAAAATGGAATTTACGTTTGTTGGTGAAGACGAAAACACATATGAGGATGAACATGAAGATTGACACAATTGTTGATTCAATAGAATGACGAGTAGATTGAAATGTTTGAAATTTACAAAAAAAAAAAAAAAAAAAAAAAAAAAAAAACTGCCAAAATCTATTATTTCATCAAAATCAATTCTTATCCATACCGTAACATTGCAAGCTTATTTAGAAGGTAATAAAGGGATTGAATTGAAGGGATTCGCCAGCATGTGTTTGAGCCTTGGACTTGATGGAATTATTGAATGAATCCACATGTGTTCAAGCCTTGTAATTGATGGAATAAGTCAAGAAAGTTGCTAGCATGTATTCAGCCTAGGTTTGAGGTTCTTTCACGATTGCATCAGTAGCCTATGAGAGTGTTGGAAACATAAATACCGTTCTTTAAGTCTATGGGTTGGGTCATTCAAATGATGATGGTCGAATTCCATAAAATATTTAGTTCGATCTTACTGGACACCAATTGATTTCAATATGAGATGGTTAAAGCATTATCCTAACAATTGGTATCAGAGCTAGGGTCGTACTCATGAGTTCAAACTACAAGAGCGTCACGTTGAGGGAGGAATTGTTGGGGAACAACAATGTCGCTCTTAAGCCCATGAGTTTGTTTACTCAAATAATGCTAATCTAATGTCATAAAATATTTAGCCTGCTTTCACTGGACACCAACTGATTTTTAAATGAAATGGTCGAAGCTCGATCCTAATAGATAGAAAGAATGATGGTTTTTGAGTAGTGCTGTGATCTGATGTCGGCGCATTGACAGTGTTCCTTCACCAGATGATGTACCCAATTTACGTCACCCGGTTCCTATATTTTTATACAGAAATGTCTTTCGAGCTGTGATATCCTTATACAAGGTTCACTTTTCCTCGCTGCAAAGGGGACAAGTACTATCTTTAAACGGAAGTAAACAAAGATAGAATTAGACCGATTTGCATAATGCCTTTCTGAATATTCGTCAATGTCCCGGTTATTCACGGAACTTATGTTTTAAAGTGTTAGTTGTTACTACTGCGATTGACTTAGGAACCAGGATATTGTCTAATGCATCTTATATAGTTGTAATTTGAAATCCAAAATTAATTTTCGATAGAGCTCATTCTTCAATTGGTGGATTTTTTTTTCCATCAACGCAGGTCTTATAGTGGCTCTCTTTGTTTTGAACTACATTCAAGACAACCTAAGTTGGACTCTTGGCTTTGGAATCCCGTGCATTGTCATGTGCCTTGCGCTAATTATATTTTTGCTAGAAACTATTACTTACCGATTTCCTATACAGAGTGATGGAAGAAATGCCTTTGTGGCTAGAAATTAGCTAACTACACTGGCATTAATATCTAAGGAAGAGGAAGCTCAAGAAATTTTGGCTTATCGAGGCTCTCAACAGTTCTAGTAAGTCAACTACCATTTTGTGTATTTGGAAGAAAAAAGATAGCTCTTGATTTCGCTTTTGTACAATTAATGTATGTTTCGTATGCAGTACGAAATAAGAGTGGAAGATGTAACAACAAGATTTTAGTTTCATTTTCTTTCTTAATACGGTGCAATGCTATCTATTTCTTAGTTCCAAACATGCCATTAAGTTTCTATTGATTAGTCTCGTTGAGTTTTCTTTCGATGGGTAAACGGTCTATATTTTCGCAAATCTAAGTTCCCTCGTGTTTATTAGAAATACTATTTATTAATGTATAAAACTTACCCACTCTAAAATTAGGTGGACATTTGACCTTCTAACTTGGAAATTACATCAGAATTAAATCTTGTTCTTAGAGTATTTTCAAGAGCTTTTTTATTTTTAAAGAGTATCTTGTACGTAATACATAGTTTCTTTAGATTTAAAAAGTAAAATTTTTTACACACTCGAACAAACTTTATATTTAGCTCTTTATTTTACTTATTCTAATAATCATTTATTGTTTTCCCTCATCTTTTAATTAATATATTTTGAATAATCAAAGAAGTGGAGAATTGAAACATGCAACTTATTAAATGTAATTCATTAAAAAATACATATGGTTAAGTGGATTTGGCTCTTCAAATGTAGTGTCAAACACACTATTTATTTCAATAAGTTAAATTAAAGAATCTAATTAAACCTAATTTCAAAGATTTACTCTTTTAAGATAGAGAACATTTTACATTTAATGTTCTTAATAAATTTGGAGTCGGCTAAATAATTTTTTTTTATCTACTCTGTTCGGCTCATTACTAATAGATCTAGCATAAGATTCAAAGTAACTAGATTTTTATAAATGAGCATTTTTTTTTTATTTTATAAATAAGAGTACTTTTAGGTCTACTCAAAACATATCTCAACCACCCAAGTTGTTATTCCCTGTGTCAATACTACTTGATGGCGTATATTTTCATTATTTACCTTGTCTCTTGATTTCCGCTACATTCGTTATTACATACATTTTGTCTTTTAACAACCCAACACTCAAAAATATTGATCGTTATATCCACGTCTAGCTTACAAATACCAGCAACCTCACTTGAATCCTTCACCAGTCTTGCCATCGTTGTCATTATTCCAATCTATGACCGTATTTTGGTCTCCTCGGGAATTACAATGCTTCAACAAATTGGAACTAGATTATTTTTATGGTTTCTTTCCATGGTAATTGCAGCTTTGGTTGAGAGGGAATGTCTGAAAACTGAGCATCTTTAATGTATGTGGCAAGTAAAATAAAGGTGGAAAGAAAAACATCTTTAATGGAGTCGTGAATTGAAAAAATTGTGGTCCGATTGCAAGAGAGAGAATATAGATAAATTATAAAAAAAATTAAATAAAAAACTATTAACATACATTCTGATAGAAATAAATTATTAAAAATTAAATAAAAGAAACTTAACAAACATTTCGATAGACATAAATGATAAAAAATGTACAAGTAAAATGGAGACGGAGAGAAGAACATCTCCAATGGGATCATGAATTAGAAAAATTATGGTCTAATTGTACGAGAAAGAAAAATTAGATAAATTATAAAAAATTAAATAAATAATTATTAACACTCATTCTGATAGAAATAAATTATTAAAAAATAAATAAAAGAGACTTGACATATATTTCGATAGACATAAATGATAAAAAAATAAATGAAGGATGTCTAGCACACCATCCAAATGTGGACGATGTACTAGACATCTTCCACTTTTTTATTGTCATGTAAGTATTTTAGAATAATGTAGCACACTTTTTAGTACAAGCGACGATTACATTAGAGATGCTTTGAGTACCTGCATATGTATATACCACGGTTGGTCTCCAAGAATTCTTCTACGACTAGGTTCCAAACGAGGTACCATTGGCCCGGGTCGTGATAGTTGGTTTTTAGACAATCTTAATCGGGCTCATCTCGCTGTTGCTGGCCGGGCTTAGTGCTGCTACATTCGATGCGTACTTATCTTATATCTACAGCAGAAGAAACGGTCTCTGAAGTTGCGTAGAAACACTGCCATGACAAATATGGCTAGTAGAGGAAAAATACTGTGGATTACATTGATGATGTTTTAAAGAGAATATTTTGTGATAATCAATTGTCAATTTTGATACTAAATTTGGACAGCGTTAACCTTTCTAAAAGTTTGAGATTTTAAAGAGAGAATTTGGAAACAATTGGGAAGGAAGAGTTACGTTATGGGTCCCTTTTTTTTGCTTGTCTTTAAGCAATTTTTAATTTTCTAAAACACTCAAAATTTGTTTAATATGGCATTTTTAAAAATGTATTTTTTAAAACAAGGTTATATTTATGACATAAAACTCAAAACATATTTTTAACGTTTTCATTGAAAACACCAAAACACTCAAAATAGGGTGTTTGAATAAAATTTCTAAATTCTTAAAAAAATAAAAATTCTATTAAAATTAAATTGTAAAATGCTAAAAAAAAAAAAAAAAAAAAAAAAAAAAAAAAAGTTAAAAATAGTTCAATTCCTATTTGGTTATTTAAATAAAAATTCCTAAAAAAATTATGTAAATACCACGTCATTAATTTTTATATTTTTATTTACTATTTTGCCAATTTATTCTTTGTTTGTATTTTATTTTTGTAGTGAAAAAAAAAAAGATTGTAAGATTCACTAAATTTAAAATATATATATTACTTGATAATATATTAGCATAAAATTATTTAATTTGACTGAATAATTAAATTTATTGAATAAAATGTCATAAAATAATTACTCAAATTTTTAAACAAAAATGTGTTTTTTAATTTTCTGTTTTGAGAAATGGTTTTACAAAATAATAAACCAAACACATATTTAACAATATAAAAATAAACTTTCAAAATAAACGATTAAAAATGAATTCAAAATTCAAAACTCAAAAATTGAAACGAAAATAAAATGAATCATATTTTCTGGACTCAAATAATCATGTTGTCATAGCCATACATATAAAAGTCAACAAAAACGTATTTGTTGCTTAACCTACCGTAATCTTCTGATTTTGAGAAAGTTTCGAAGGCGAAGCCCCCCCAACCTGTATCAGAAGCCCCTTAACCATGCGGGTTGTAAATCGAGGGATGTGCACGAGATCTGAGAGAGAGTGCCAACAGGCCAACCCCCATGACAGACCCTACAATATTTTAATGAAAATTTGCCCCACACGGAAATTGAATCTGCGTTGCCGGAGAATTTCTCCCCACGTCACCTCAGGCTTTACCAACTCGTCTATTCCCCTAGGGGCAACCTACCGTAATCTTTTTCCTTTGTCGGGACTTTAGAGCAGAAAAACCTCCTAATAAAAGTTGAGGATTAACTTGCTATCAATCCAATTTTCCTTAAGAAAATATGAAGTGCTAGAAATTTGCATTGAAGACCACTCAATTTACAAGTTTGTTTTATGTGGATCACTCAATTTTGATTTCTTTCAATTTGATAGCCTATTATAGAGGTGGCAAATGGGCCAAGCGGTTCGTAAGCTCGCCATCTCGGCCCATAATTGGGTCGGACTCATTGTAGAATGAGCCAGAGCTTGAACTGAGCCAAAAAAAAGAGCCAAACATGTTTGACTCGGCAAAAAAAATGCGACGACTCGTCAAGGCTCATGGGAAATTCCAAAAGACGAGTCAGCTCGTCAAGGCTCGTGGCTCATGTCAAAGAGTCACAAAAAAGTCAAAAGGTCACCATAGTGATAATTTGTTGCTGCATTTTTTTTTTTTCAATTTCAAAATTTTTTCCTATAAATACCTCCTCTCTAGACTCATTTTTTTCACACGTCAATCTCTCAATCTATTATATACTTAAATTCAACAACTATTCTCAAATCTCATTATCTCAACATTAGTTTATAATTATTTATCTCAAATCTCATAATCTCATTTCTAATTTCTAATTTTCTAATTTTTCTACTACATTTCTAATTTTTTACTACCTCTTCTACTCTTCTCTTTATAATTTATTTGAAATAGCTTATAGTCGAAGTGATGATGATTTCAGTGGTTTTAATGATATTCCAATTCTCCGCGATATTGTTGATGATTATGGTAGATTGATTTGGATGAAATTCAAGAAGATGTCGACATACATATAACCACCGGTTGTAGTACTAAACGAAAAATAAAAAAATAAAAGACTAGGCACTGGTAGCATTTTGAGTTGGTGTCCACTAGTAAACTAATAAACAAAGTCCCTAAGTACAAAGTACATTGTAAACACTATAAAGAGAAGTTAGCGTGACAAAAGAGGATATCCACGACCCATGTAAACACTTCAAAAAGTGTGTGTTCAAATACAAAGGGTTGAAATTAAATTAGGCACAACTCCAATTTAGATATCCTGGAGCCGACTCTAGTAATACTCTTAATCTAAACAATTGGGTAATTCACAAAACCGCATGCGCCACGAATGAATGCCACAATTGGTGTCAAGTGACGAGTTCCACTGATCTTGGTAGAAAATTCTCATTTCACAAACTTCATACAAAAATATTTTCAACCCAGGTACTTATCTTTTGCTAGAAGTATTCTTCGGAAAAACACTATTATTTTATTTAATAAAAATAAAGAAAGTATTATACGTGATATTAATAATTATACCGGTATTTTATCAGAAATATTCTTCGGAAAAACACTATTATTTTATTTAATAAAAATAAAGAAAGTATTATACGTGATATTAATAATTATACCGGTATTTATCTCAAACTTATGGACATGTAATAACCAAAAAAAATACATAGCTACAATTGCACACTACATTGATAAACAATGGGCAACGTTTAGAACAATTGACTATCCTCATAATGGAGTTAATATTTTTCATATTTTACTGGGTGTTTTATGTAAATTTAATTGCAAAATGAAGATCCTAGTTTTACTTTTGACAATGTTGGCTCCAACAATTTTGTAATTGAAAAATTACTTCAACATTTCCATCGAGAATTTGATGGTATTTTATTTCGCATCCGTTGTGTATGTCATGCTTTTAATTTAATTGTGAAAAATGGGTTATAATTCATAGATGTACAATTACCCAAAAAAAAAAAAATAGTTATGACATTAATTATATTACGGTCTCACCCACTAGAAAACAAGTTTTTAGTGTTCTATGTGTTGAAAATGGACTTCAAAAAAAGTTTTTGCACTGATATAGGCCATATGAAGAATTCAACACATCTCGTGTTTGAATCTTGTCAAGGGTACTAAGATTGCATTACTGCATATTATAACGACCGACACTCACTCGGCCCAGAATATGATTTAACACATGTTTGGAGTTGCTTAAATTATAATTTAAGTTGTTTAAATTGGTCAAACATACTTTTTATCCACACATTTTATAGGATCGATAACGTGCAACCACTTTTTATCTACACATTCACCAACAACTTATATTTTCAGCACTACCAAACATGCGCTTACAAACATACGACTGTGAAATATCTACTCATGTTAGAAAATTTTGAAAATTTTTTTTAACGCAACAAATGCATATGCAGATGTATATTATCTGACTACTCTACTAATTCTCAATTATTTTTATTATATTACTAACAATTTTAATAAGTATAAGAATTTTGCTATTTTTTCTAATATTATGAATGTGATGGAGGCTAAATTTAGAAAATATTGAGAAGAGTTGCCAATGTTATTTCTATTAGCATCTATTATTGTTACCACCCGATTTGATAGGGCTCCCACGTCAATAAAGGTCCAACGAGAGCCCCATAGAGGCCCAACAAGAGTCCCATAGAGGCCCCACTAAGGCCTCGCAAACCCTAGAAATGGGGTCGGAGGCCCACCGGACGTCTTAGCACTCTCGGGTCCATAATATCGTGAGGCCCAGAGAGGGCCTCGACATTCACGACCGATTCATAGGACCTCGCCGGCCTCGTATTTACCGCAATTGACAGGTAGCAGGATATTCTGGAATGACCGGAGAAATAATTAAGGACAGATTATGTTGGATTGGCAGACGAATCCTTACAAGAAAACTGAATCACAATCTCCTAAAATCATGCAACGTGATAAACTCAAAGAAGGAAGATAATCTCAGAGATTGCCTGAGTAAGGAATGATCCCTATCATATAAGAAAGGAGGATCTGATCGGGTATCTGATTGATTTGTTTCCTAAATCAATCAGGACTCTTGCATTATAAATACAACATCTCCGGTTGTTCCAAGGTACGTTCTCTTTTACGCTTAAAATCCCACCCTAAACTCTGCTCAAATCTCTGCCTACTTGTCCCTCCCACACCTAATTATTTTCACCCCCCGTGTATTATACATATACCGGCAGTTGAATTGATTGTCGGAGTGCCAACGATCGCCGGACTCCTTTTCTCTGAAGATCTTGGTGCCTAACGATTGTCGTAGTGTGCAGGTAACATATGAGTTGGCAGAGGAGTGATTGGAGATCTGTTGACACGTGGACGTTGCAGGTTCCGATGTCAACAGATTGACGCCTTTTTTGCAGTGGGCCCCCTAACCCCATCAACCATGTCGGGTACGCGCCATTCAGGGCACGGCCAGGCTAAGGCTGCAAAGCCCGAAACCCCACCATGTACGTTTGGTCCTCTGAACGTCGATTGGTTGGGCTTTTGGTCCTCTGAATATTGATTCTCTGATTGATAGGCTTTCTGGATGCCAGTTCTCCAGTCGAACTTCCATCACACATCAGATACAGGAGTCCCGATCACACGACTTGGAAGAGTTGGGTACAAAAAGATCTAACTTACTGGAACTATGCATACATAAGGAAGCACAATGGAATGATCTTAGTACGTTTTTTATCTATATATAAAGGCTGCGTTGGAACTTGACACAAGGCAATAAATACGGATGTTCCAGGGGGATTTGGAACGCCACACAAAGGTGCCGCCTTCCCAGGACATTGAAGGCGCTAACTCTTCAGATTCTACCAAGAGTTAGTACCATTAATGCCCGTAGGAATGATTCCTTGGTCTTAAGAACGGCTATCCACGCACAGTCGTACTTATTTTTAAATGTTAGATAAGAACGTATTAATGAAAACAATTCTGGCAATTAATTCTGGAACAAGTGCAAAAGAAAACTACAAGGTTTAGTGTCCAAGTGCCTCGCCGCCTCTACGGGTCGGCACACTGCGGGCCTTCCCCCACAACCGGTGGGGGACTTTGTTCCCTGACTTCACCGGGAACGGTTTCACGCACCAAGGCCTTAGTAGGAGCCTACCGAAGGAAAGAGATGTCCCATTCTGGATGAACTTCTGCGATCCGCTCCACCAATTGTTCATTCCCAACGGTCATTAAGTAGTGAGCGAGGTCCTGATACTTAGGAGTGTCCACAAACGTGTCCTGATAGGCCTCGACTGCCCTGGCCTCGGCACCCGCACAGTCAGCCTGGACTCTCTCCAGCTCCTAATTCACCGTAGCTAGCGACTTCTCATTCTCTGTGAGGACGGTCTCCAGTCTACTGTTCGCAGTGGCCAACGCAGTCTCAGCCGCCAAGGTACGGTCCTCGGCACGCTTCTTAGAAGCTTCGGCAACCCTCTTCTGTTCTCGGGCTTCTTTCAGACACTCTTTGGCGGCCTTCAACTCAATCTCATACATGGCCTTCATGTCCGCCTCCCTCGCCACCGCAGAGTCCAACTTGAACTGGAGCCCCCTTTTTTCGAACTCCAGCTGCGCCTTTTCAAGACTCATGGCCTTCAGTTCCTCGGACAACTTAGCGGACTTAGCCCGTTCCTCGCTGCATTGGCCGTCAAAACTTTTCAGGGTACTGAACAATTCATTGGTCATGACTAGTCCCCGTATGAAGTTCATTTTCGCCATCTTCAACTGCTCGCGAACAGTGGCTTCCTCAGCCGCCTTCTCCCATTTCTGGGTCCAGTATTTATACACGCTCACCGCGATCATAGTCGGGTGAGCAGGGAGCATTTCCATCACGGAGGTTCCAGTTCTCCCTTGTGCTGGGAAATGCAGACAGGACTCTCCTGCCCAGCCGAGGAGCCAAAATTCCTAGCGCCCTCACCCCAACTCGATTTACGAGCATCCCTCATAAACCCTCCAGCATCAGCGATAGCCTTCCGCTTCTGCGACGCTACCTCACCTGTGTCCTCGACGATTCTTTTTTCCTTATCCTTGAATGGGGCGAGGCGGGGCTGGGTGAGGGGCAGGAGGACGTCGGGGGCGGTGGAGGTAGAACATTCTGGGTAGACTCTGGGACATCGGAGGCTGGAGTTTGGACAGGTCCCGATGGCATAGCATCCTGGACCTCTTGCGATGATTCACCCACTTCCCGCGCAGGCGTTGGAGCTAACGAACCCTCTCCACTGGCGGGGCGAGCGAGACGGAGCGTAGGGATATTTCTGAACCTGAAAGCTGTTAACACAAACACAAATACGCAACACGTTCAGGAAACTTTCTACCATAACACCAGTTTATCGAGGCTTGCGAGACTTACACATCAGTCCGCAGCTGGCCAATAAGTTATCGTCTTTCAACAGGTTGCCAAGACTCCTGAAGTCACTAATGAGAGCTCATACTTTATTCTACTTCGATCTCAGCTCTCCTTGGCTTCTTTTCAGGATGGGTGGCTTCTCGCAGTCTGCAAAAGCAAGCAATACATTAAGTCAGGAACTATAAACAGAATTTCACACGAATGCGACAGTATATACCAAGTTCTCCAAATTGCCGAGGAATAGACACATGGGGAAGATGGTCCTCTGGCTTAAATTTGCAGTCCCCGCCTACGAAGATGAACCTCTCCTTCCAGTTGTGTACTTTGTTGGGACTATCGGTGGCCGTCCCCCATTTCTGACCCAGCTGGGGAGAAATATTATACCAACCCGCAGATCGACAAGACCGGTATATGGACTCGAACTCCTTCGGAGACAGGTTACCTCCCTCCTCGGAAATACTCCACAATAAGTACGAAGCCACCAACTATCCCCAACCGTTTGGTGTTATCTGACAAGGGGCCAGATTCTAATCATTCAGAACCTCACGAAAGAAATGGTGCATGGGCAGGCGAAGGCCTTGCTGCATCGCGGGTTCGTAAATCGCGACAAATCCATCAAGAGGTTCGTTGGCGCATTCCTCCGGGCCCGAAGCCCTAAGTATTACGGACGCGAGGATATCATACGATAGCCGTATATCCTCCAACTCTCCCTCAGCAATCCTCGACCACGCCATAGAGGCTTCGGTGGCTGATCGCTTCAGCTCATCGTCAAGCGCCTGCGCTGCTGAGGCATCCCTCTTATCAAGTGACTCCCTCATCTCAGGCACCCCGGCGTCTTGTCCTCCCTTCTCCATATTTACTTTCGTCGAAGTGGCTGTGCATGTTCCCCTCCCACTTGTTGACGGAGTCGACGGGTATACGTCGAAGGGATCTGGATTCACTTCTCCTATGACCTCAGAGGTGGAGGACGATGAAATAAACGTTGTTGACCCACCCCTTATACTAGGTTTGTCCTAGCGTCCGACTGGTTTTGTGAGTCATCGGTACCAGAAGATATCACGAACCCTTCTCTACCCCCTGATGTTGGTGCCCCTGCTACGCTGAAACGCGTGATCAGGTATAACTCCCAAACCGTAGATTCAAGTAATAATCACAAAAACAAACAACGAAACAAATCACAGCAACTCTTGGCGCGCTTACCTCAGAAAAGCAGGTAGAAATGTTGCAACACTTGGAATTTTTTCTTTTTTCGGCAGCACACTCGCAATACTCACTACAGGCACGTAAACGAGAAGAAATTGTAATGAAGGAGGGCGCCAAACTTTATAGGTTGAGCCATTCCATTCCCCACCGTCCACTTTCCACAGGTTACATCTGAACCGTTGACCAATGGACACGTGTATGGCTCGGTGCATCAGGTGGAAAACGAAATCCTAAGCGTTTCTTAAAACACGGAAGCACGCGCCTTACTTGCGCCCCCATTCCCCGCTACGCGCTGCGGGCATTAAATATATACAATATCTCACTCATGATGGTCTGGCCACGGATTGAAAGAATCCCACCAACCGCAGACAAGTCACCAAATATGGATTTTTTGAAGCCCTCACCCGTCATAAATGTTCGGCTTCGGACTTAGGGGACTAATATACACATTCAATTTTGGTTTGCTCAAGGTTTGCGCAATGTGGCGAAGACCGAAGTAAAGTTCAATCCATAGCTCAATTTGGCGAAGACCAAATGTTCTTCCCTCAACCTCAAAAGTCCCACGCTCATTATAAATAATAGGCTCGGACTTGGGGGACTATTGTTACCACTCGATTTTGATAGGGCTCCCACGTCAATAAAGGCCCAACGAAAGCCCCATAGAGGTCCAACAAGAGTCCCATAGAAGCCCCGCTAAGGCCTCGCAAACCTTAGAAATGGGGTCGGAGGCCCATCTGACGTCTTAGCACTCTCGGGTCCATAATATCGCGAGGCCCAGAGAGGGCCTCGACATTCACGACCGATCCATAGGACCTCGCCGGCCTCGTATTTACCACAATTGACAGGTAGCAGGATATTCTGGAATGACCAGAGAAATAATTAAGGACAGATTACGTTGAATTGGCAGACGGATTCTTACAAGGAAACTGAATCGCAATCTCCTAAAATCATACAACGTGATAAACTCAAAGAAGGAAGATAATCTTAGAGATTGTCTGAGCAAGGAATGATCCCTATCACATAAAGAAGGAGGATCCGATCAGGTATCTGATTGATTTGTTTCCTAAATCAATCAGGACTCCTGCATTATAAATACAACATCTCCAATTGTTCCAAAGTACGTTCTCTTTTACGCTTAAAATCCCACCCTAAACTCTGCTCAAATCTCTGCCTGCTTGTCCCTCCCACACCCAGTTATTTTCACCCCCCGTGTATTATACATTTACCGACAGTTGACTTGATCGTCGGAGTGCCAACGATCCCCGGACCCTTTTCTCCAGAGATCTTGGTGCCTAACGATTGTCCTAGTGTGCAGGTAACATACGAGTTGGCAGAGGAGTGATTGGAGAACTGTTGACACGTGGACGTTGCAGGTTCCGACGTCAACAATTATGAATCTCATACTTAACTTAGAGAGTATGAAAGTAATTATAATAACAATTTCACAAAAATTAACGAACAAAAATCCACTAACATACGGTAATTTAGAAAAAAAACTTTATGTGAAATATATGAGGTCTACGCTGAAAAGGCCGGTAGGAATGTCAAAAGACCCCATGTTCCAACACATGCTTCGTCATCACTTGATGATGGGAGTTACCTTAATTCAATTAAGGATAGTCAACATGATAGTAGTTCTTCTTCTACTTTTTCCATTTCCTGTTCTAGTGATATACTTTTAGAGTTATCTATATATTTCACGCACGACATGCTAATTATTTTAGATGATAAAGAGAGAAAATTTTGATATGCTACGATAGTGGAGATAAAATGAACATCAATACCCAATTCTTTCAAGTATAGCACACGATTTACTAACACCTATGATATCAACTGTAGCATTAGAGTATGCTTTTAGTACAGATAACAAGGTTCTATGTGATTTGTGTGATTTCTAGTCATGACTTAAAGTTGACATATTAAAAAGCTTACTGTGTCTAAAGGAATGAAAGGATGCCGAACTTCAAATCCAAGATAGGATGAACAGAATAATGTTTGAAGAACTTAAAAATTTGAATTCATAATATTTGAATTTGTAGTAAGTATTATTCGAACATTTAAACTAAGCATTTATCTCGTCATATAGTTAATTTTATACTTAATTTAGTTTGTTGTTCTTTATATTTCAGTTTTGGACCCGTTTGTAAGAAATTGGAAAAGAATTGATGAAAAAGCAATAAATTGGGAGAAGACTTAATTACACTCAATTGGAAACTTGAAAGACCAAATTTGGAGGTTATGAAAAGTTGGAGGACTAAAGAAGACAATATGAAAGTTTGAGGACTAAATCGGAGGCTATGAAAATTGGAAGGACCAAATTGCTAGAATTTGAAAGTACCAAGGCCAAGCAACATAACGCAAAAGCAGAAAGCATTTCATCTCTCCTGGGCGATCGCCCAGTCTATTTCTGAAACTGGCTTTTTATTTTCCTTTTTAGACTTCTAGTTCGATTAGGAAACGTATTGGCCGCGGATTTTGTAATCTTTTTGGGGTATTTTGGGGTACCATTAGGATAGTATAAATAGGAGTTATTAACTCATAACGTGTGTTAAAATTTTGGGAGAAAAACATTAACCGGAGATCAAGAATTGCTCTTTAAAGAATCCAACGAAAATCAAGAACAATATGTCATCCTTTTTGAGTTTTCTTCTTCTCCGAGTGATGAATTCCATATTTTCTTCTCCTTTTTATTTTTTTATTATTAGTATGCTAGGCTAGTTTAGTTAGTGCTAGGATTACGATGAAACTTGTCGTTTAAATTCTTTTATCTAAAGACTTGGTTTTGACGATTTATTTCAATATAGTTTTGAATAATTAATTTTGATTTATTTGCATCTACAATTATATACGTAGTAATTGTATGATTGTTGTGGTTTGTTTTACTATCGAAAGATCGAAAGCATGCTAGACGTTGTTTTAATTATCTTAAAGTCCGATATGGGATAGAAATATACCGATATGCTTTAGGTGATCTTTAATTATCCACAAAGATCTAATGTTTTCATTTGTATTCGCATTCGTCATATAGATATAGTCTAGTCATACTTATGAATATGTTTAATTTTATTCGAGAGAAACTGTTAAACAATCTAGTGATAATGATCTTCATAACTATCATATTTTGTCAAAACCAAAATTCGAGATAGAAGAATTAACAACTATAAGTGAATTTAGAATCATAATACTCTCCTTTCTTCAAGTTAAAGTAATCTTCATTAATCTAATTTTCATTTATTTGAATTATAATTAGTTAATTATTTTTAGTTCAGATTTAAATTAGATCTTAAACATAAAATATCCAAAGTTTATTAAATTTGGTTAAGGTTAGTATAATTACAACTAAATTATCTAAATTCCTGTGAAAACAATACTTGGAGTCAACATCCACTTTATTACTTGTGCGATCCGTACACTTGCGGAATTATTAAACACATAAAATCGATTGACATGTAAATATATGATATTTCTTTCGTCTTACTTTACCCAATAATTGTACACGTAACAACTTATTCGTGTATAATTTTAATTCCACCTACGTTCAAAGTAGCCGGTTCCAACCCCGAAAAAATAAAAAAGGTTTCCAACTTTTAAGTTTTAACAAAAAAAATTTCTCATACTTTATTTTTTTTTATTTTTAAATTCTCCAAAAAAATATTCAAAGTTGAGAGAAGAAAAAAACGAGCCGAGCTCCTGGGCCGCTTGGCTCGGCTAGTTCGGCCCATGAGCCAACAAGTCGAACCGAGCTCCCATTCTAGGGACGAGCTGAGCAAGGTGGGCAACGGCCGAGCCGATTGCCACCTCTAGGTGAGACGACTACAAATGAACAATTTTTACATACAATTTGAATGTATTACACTATTTCTCCTCTACTAGCCATATTTGTCCTGGCAACGCTTCTATGCAACTACAAAGACTGTTTTCTCTGTTATAGATATAAGATTTTGCAAAGTACTAGTAGGCAGCGAAAGTGGCGACACTAAGCCCAGCCAGTAGTCAATCTGAAAACTGTCTCAACCCGGTAAGCTGGTGGCTATCTCCACCATAAAATGCAACTTCAAATACGGTTTCTTCTATTGTAGATATAAGATTTTGCAATGTACAAGTATGCAGCAAATGCAGCAGCACTGAGCCCGGCCAGTAGCCAATAGAAGTAGTCGAAATGAGCCCGATTAAGGTTGTCTGAAAACCAACTGTCTCGACCCGGGCCACTGGTGGCTTTCTCCACCACAGAGATAAGAAAACTGCTCAAAAAGTTCCCTATGCCAAATATACTGAGGTATAGAGCAAGGCCGATACTTTTTAGCTCATCCGGAACCTGATCGTAGAAGAATTCTTGGAGACCTACCATGGTAAATACATCTGCAACTCCAAAAATCAAATACTGAGGTAGCAACCACCACACACTCATTGGCACTGTTGCTTTCGGCACGTCCACAAGTCCATATTCAGCAGCAGTTTTCAGGCGTTCCCTCTCGACTAAAGCTGCAATTACCATGGAAAGAAAAGATAAAAATATTCCAGTTCCGATTCGCTGAAGCATCATAATGCCCGAGGGTTTCCCAGTTATAGCTCTTGCAATAGGAACCAAAATGCGCTCATAGATAGGAATAAAGACAACAATGGCAATGCTGATAAAAGATTGAAGTGAAGCCGCTGGTATTTGTAAGCTAGACGTAATAGAACGATCCATTGTAACTCCTTGTTTGGTGAATAAAGTCGATGATTGTGAAAATACAATGGCGTATCCCAAACATGTAGTCCATATTGGAACAAGCCTAAGAACTGCCTTTGCCTCTTCAATCTCAGTGATACTACAAACTTTTCCGTCTTCCTTCGAACCATCAGGTGCAAGCAACGCTTTATAAAGAAACCTACCAAAAATAATATAATGAAACAAATGAGATTGATTCCATTATTTCAATCATACAAAGCAAAGATTTAGAGTAAAACAATATCAATGTATTCTATTATAATGGATTTATTATACAGCATCATATTGTCCCCAAAAGTGATTGTTTTAAGTATGTAGGTCTGATTATTAATAAGGAAGAAGCAGGAATTGAAGACGATATAATGCATAAAATTCAAGTTGGTTAACTGAAATGGAGAAGTGCTACTATGCGATAGGAAGATGTTTAGACATGCTATGCTCTATGGTTCTAAGTGTTGGATCGTTAAAGGACAAAAATAAAATGCTCATAAGATGAACGTAAGGAAATCAAGATGCTAAGATAGAATTATACTTAATTGGACAAGAAAAGAAACGAGAATATATGTCAAAAAGTGAAAGGTGTGCTGATTGAGCGTAAATTAAGGGAAGGACAACTTGAATGATTGGACATATTTTGCATAGACCTAAAGAGGCTCCCGTTTATACGAGTGACGAGATCTTGATAGGGCAAATAAGAAGAGTGAAGGGTAGATCAAAACTAACATGGTCCGTTGTACTTGTTAAGGATCTTATACTACATCTAATAATGAATCAAGCATAGTGGACAAAAAAAGATTTATATAGCAAACCCCAAATTTATTGAAAACTTTCTGTTCCCAAGGTAGAAGGTCAAAGTTGTACCTAATTTTACATGAGGAATTTCATCCATTAATAAACGGTATTTCTGATAAAGAATCAACCGCGATAAACATGATTGAAGTTGGATAACATAGACCGCCACACCCTATCGACAAGACAGACACTTCACAGGACTAATCATAATGTACCAAAGCGAGGTCACGGAGTAATATTTTATTTCCAATTTTGTATCAAAACAAAAAAAGGTAGACGACTTACTTTAACTGCTGAGAGCCTTGATAAGGCAGAATTCCCTGTGCTTCCTCTTCCTTAGATATTGCTTCTGGGGTAGTCTGCCAATTTCTAGCTGCATTCAGGAATACCTGACCAATTCTCACAAATGGGTTTCTTTCATCACTCTGTATGCGAAATCGGTAAGTCATAGTTCCAAGAAAAAATATAATTAGCGCAAGGCACATGATAATGCAGGGGATTCCAAAGCCAAGACCCCAACTTAGGTTGTCTTGGATGTAGGTCAAAACAAAGAGAGCCACTACAATGCCTGAATTCATGGAAAAATACCACCAATTGAAGAACGAGCTTTTGTCTTTACATTCTTTTGGGTCTTGCTCATCAAACTGGTCAGCTCCAAAAGCCTGGAGACAAGGTTTATGCCCTCCTTGTGCTAGTGCAAATAAATACAAAGAGAAGAAGAAGAAAATAATTTGAAACTGTGGCGGAGAGCATGCGGTGCTATTTGCAGCAAAATGACAGTCGGAAGATTTGAATGAATAAAGAGCAGCAGATAGGGACAAGAAGCCAAGTGCCTGAGATCCATAACAATAACAGAACACGATTAGAATTTCCCAGAAGATTAATATTTTCAAGAATGTTGAACTAAACGAAAAGAATGAATTTGTTTTGGTGAAGTGAGTGCGAGAACTGTTCAATCATTCATGAATTTGAAGTCCTTGGCTCATTTGTTCCAAGGACAACTTTTAAAATACAAAAGAATTTCCCAGAATATATTTGTGGGAAAGAAAATCGTCACTTTCTCAAGCCGGTTTCATGATTCTTTAAAATTTTACACAATTATTCAACCAAAATATTGGATATTTTGAATAAGCCCCGGACTTTCACATTTTTGATTTTTCTTATTGAGAAACTCAATTTAAGGTATCTAAACATAAACTAGCTGCTTATATTAGATCCATACATTGCTACTTATGTTACAGGGTTAGTTACTAGTACAAAGAGCATGCATTAAAAAATTTGAAAAAAAATAGATAAAAAAAAAAAGACGAGCATTACAGAAAACTCTCTGATTTTCGTCACTACATAGAAACATAAAGCTTTATCCATTTCTACTTCGCGATAAAGAGAAAGTCAGTTGTTTGTTAGAGCTATTTCAATCTACAGAATGATTCAGTCAAAAATGACTTCATATCATCATATGTAATAATACACCCCGAGCTCGATGTCATCTTTGAATCTACAGAACAAATCTTCCGCATGGCTGAACCCCAAAATAAACACTAGCGAGCACAATTCAAAGAAGTCGATAACTAGTCATCGTTCAATCAAGTTCTTACTGAAAACTGACCTGATTACACATGGAACCAGAGAGGGAAAAATATAAACAATTGAAGAAAGAAACTAAGATATCTTAGAAACACAATAACTCACAAATGCAGAAGAGAAAAAGACATCAGAATGAAGGTGGAACCGCATGTTTCGCTAAGCTTAAAAAGTTTACTTATAATTAAATAAGTAAGTATTAAAACAAATAATTATTTTTATTGGTCATAGTTGGAAATAAGTTACTTCTTGTGGCAGTAAATCAAAAGTTACTTTCAAAATAAGTAACTTTTGTCTAGTTAAATGTAAGAAAAAAGTAACATACTGGGGGTGAGTGAGAGATCTTTATTTTCTAATTCCCAGCTCTATTTCTACACTCGGGATCCTGCTTCGTCTTTGCGTGTTTAACATGACCACTATCACAAAACACAGGTTTATTTTTCCCCAATGTGAAAGCATACGTACAATGAGTCCGAAGACACAGAAAACTCAAGCAACTAACAGACCAAGTATCACAAGCTCAACCAAGTAAAATGCATTTACATCATAGCTTAAGAGGCACAATACTACCATTTGAAAAGTTATCAAACTTAGTATTTTAAAAAAATTAATAGGAAATTTAGATCCAAAAAACTACCAATTTGATCGGTCAAAGTCAATGACTCAACAAGAACATCTAACTTGAAACTGAAGAAGTAATTCTTTTAGTTGCTCTGAACTGAACAGTAGGCTGTAATGACAAATAGCCAAATCAAGGAACAGGTTCAGGAAGTTTTCATTTGAGTATTAATGATGTATATATTATAAGAAGACACAACATCACTATTTTCCAACCATTCTTATTTGGATCTTAGGGTGCGTTTGATTGCACCACATTTTCCATGAAAAAAGCCTTTTTTCTACCTATTTTCCAACTAACTACGTTTAATAGCCACATTTTTCCATGGAAAAAGCATTTTCCCACCTATTTTCTAACTACCCGTTTGATTGATTTGTATTTTTTTCAAAGTAAAACGTTTTCCCATTTACCTTAAAAATGCAACATTTTCCTTGAAAACAATGAAAATATTTTACTTATATTTAATAACCTCAAAAACATTAGATCCATTTGGATCTTTCAACTTTGTAATTAAATAAGTTTATGTTTATAAGCCTTTTTGAATAAAAGAAATTTTATTTATTGAATTCTTCTACTTCTCTATTTGTTTCCATGCCAAAAAATATACTGTACGCATATGTTCAGACAGTGATCAACAGGAGTACCGCCAGGACAAGGGGTCCATTTTGGAAAATACTGATCAAGTCATCACAGTGAGGCAGAATATATTTCCAGGACAGAAACGCAAAGAGGAATACCCAATTTCTTACTATAATAAATTGGGTATTCCTCTTTGCGTTTCTGTCCTAGAAATATATTCTGCTTCACTGTGATGACTTAATCAGTGTTTCCCAAAATGGACTCCTTGTCCTGGCAGTACTCCTGTTGATCACTGTCTGAACAGATCCGTACAGTATATTTTTTGGCATGTAAACAAATAGAGAAATAGAAGAATTCAAGAAATAAAATTTCTTTTATTCAGGAAGGCTTATAAACATAAGCTTATTTAATTACAAAGTTGAAAACAATGAAAATGTTTTCTTTGGGGTGGGGGGGGGGGGGGGTATTTTCATTTTCCTTGAAACAATTTCTTGGCAATTCAATTCCCTAAAATTTATTTTCTTTCCACCCAAATTCAATGCTTGTAATCAAACGCACCCTCAGATTTTAGCAAAAGGCTTCCCCAAGCTTGGGGTATTTATTTTTAATTGAAATTCAACATCCAAGACTTGTATTGTAACCTTCACGGTCAAATATCAATCCTTTTCCTTAATCTGAAAATTTTAACTGTACGAAGTTAATGGACACCTGGAGAAATGCATATTTTATAATTTATGCCATAGATCTATTGACAAGATCATAATTATGAATTAACATCATTTGGTAAAAATGAAACATAGTGTGGTATTTTATTCAAATTAAATGCCTTGACAAGTTTATCTTAATCCATCTGGAAATAGCTTCCATTCAGGCTCGGCCAGTTCAAGCCATGTGCAATATCGAACAGCTAACGCATGTTATATTTTTTTTCCCCCAGGATTGTTTAGTTTATAAGAGTCCCTTTGTTTGACAGTGACTTCTAGAGAATTAAATTCCTAAAATTATTGACAAATAACAATTTGAATATATTTTTATTACATATTAAATTGAAAACCTAAAGTAACATGAGTAAAATTCATTGAAAATATTTTCTTGCATATCACAAGTGGTGCAAGAGAAACACCCAATGAATCAAACCCATGCTCATATTCTACAATTTTTGAGAATTCATAAATTTCCACCTTGCTTCTTGTCAAATGAACGTATCTTCATATATAATTTGTTTCAACCACATTGTCGAGAGCTCGCCCTTAAAACTGGCTTATAAGGAGAGGGTGCTCAAATGGTTATAAATCCACATACCATTAGACAGAGATTATAAACCAAAATTGATTTATTTGAGCCGAAATTTTTGACTTTTCAAACTACTTTTAATATGAAATGATAAAATTATTTTTAATCAACAAAATGCCATTTCAAAATAGATTTCATCTTAAAAATGGATTGAAAAGTCAACAATTTCGACTCAAATAAACCAACATTAGTTTGTGATCTAGTTAATAATCTCCATCAAACGGGTCCCAATTTTAAACTAGGCGAAATGTGATGCAATTAGATGTGTTACCTTCTTCCCCTTCTTCTTGGACTTGACGTCCACAGTAGCCTATATTCCCAACTGTTTGACTTCACAAAACCAATCTCGAATTCACCCTATCGAGGTTGGCCTGTCTCCAACCTGAATCATAAGAAGGGTGTCTACTCTTGTATAAATTTTTACAAGGATCAGCTTATGAGGGTAGGGTAGTCAAGTGTCTATAAACCCATGAGCCAAGTTTCAAGGTATGTATACTGAACGCAATTAGAGGAGTTACATAATTTAAATGCTCAAAATAGAAATTATATGTTAGCGAAAAGTACGCCATATTTAGTGTGAGCTCTTTGTACTGACCAGGATATAGAGCCCAGAGGCAATGACAATGGTCCGGAATCGACCAAGAAACGAATCCGCAACAAAAGCACCCAAAAGTGGAAAAATCATTGATGTGCCGGACCACGCATTCACGTTCTCCGCCGCTGTTGCGGTGGATTGGCCCAATGGACCTGTCAAATAGCTTATCAAATTCGAACTTATTCCATAGTAGGCAAATCTCTCGGCCATTTCAACTCCTACAAAACATAAATAACAAATAATTTTAAAAAAAAAATCCTTTTATGCCATAACTTTTGAATGAGAAATTGGGTAAAAATTTTAGTGTACCTATGATGAAGAAAGCGGACTTCCAACCACCTGATAAGGATCGAGTAACAGGGCGGCCTTTGAAGTCGACGGAGCCATGCACGACGTCGTTTAACAGTAAAGCATTGGCATCTAAAAGGTTTGTTCCGGCGGCTGAAGAGATGGGCATAGCCATATCTCAGAAGTTTCAACAACCACCCCTACTTGACAAAAATTGGTAAACAGGAAAACAGATTTTAATCGAAATAGAATATTAATATTTTAAAAAACAAAACGAGTCCAATTGATTTTTTTTTTTTAATCGAATTGATGTGATTGTTCATCGACTTAAATCATCCTTTCCCACTGCCAGGATTTCAAAGTTTGTATATCTATATCTATATCTATATCTATATCTATACTATAATATAAGTGTCTATCACCTATTTACTATTCACCCTTCAACCAACGCGACGTCGTTTTGTTAATTTAGTATTCCTAATTTCGTCCAAATCTCACCATTTTGTCCTAATTTTTTGACACTTTTTTATATTAAATTAATATATTTGGCCGCAATTTTTGACTTCTTCATTTTTTCTTTTCATTTATTTATTTTAATATACATATATTAGTGTCTTTTAGCCGTCATTTTTGACAATTTTTTTAAACATTTTTTTTAATCTTCAAAAACTGAAGTATGTTTTATTTATTAGAAAGGAGCCGCTATTGTTGACTTTTTGTTCGTTTTCTATTTATAAATTTAGCTTTGTTTTTATCGTGGTTGGCCAAATTTATTTTGGATTGATTGTCGAGTCGCTCGAAAAAGTTTGTTTTGGCCATTTTTTATTTAATTTTTTCGAGTCACTCGACATAGGACAATTTTTTATTAAATTTTTTTTTTGCTGTTTTTCGAGTTACTCGACAAATTCCATTTGTACCATTTGTTCACTTAATTTGTTTCAATTTGCACTTTGAGTCGCAACATGTTAAATCTGTAATTAAACTACTCCCAATCTTTATGTTTTATTCAATTTTTTATCATGTTTTTGTTTGAGCTTATAAATAAATTTTATAAAATTATTTTTTTCTCTTTTGTTGTGTTTTTTCTCACTTTTTTCTTTCTTTCTTTAATCCCAATGTGTACAATTTGCTTATAACATTAAGTAAAAAAAAGATTGGTGAAAAATTGAATGAAAATCTGGACGCATATGTGAATAGTAAAAGAAAAAAAATAATAGCATTTTTTTTAGATTAATCTGTAATATTATAAGATAAAATAAAAAAAAAAGATTAGTAAAAATTGAATGAATACGTGTAAAAGGAAAATAAATAAGGACAAAAAAATTAAAGAAATAAATTTCTGATTCGCACACACCACAATAATTTGGCCGTCTTTCACTTATCTAAGTAATGTAATTCTGCTGAAAATAAAAAAATGAAAAATAAAAAGGGGTGGGGCGGGATGGATTTTTGAGGAAGATGAAGTTATTTTGTATTTTTTAAAAGTTACAGGACTTCATTTACAATTTTATTTTATTTTGTTGTTATTAGTTTTTTTTTTTTATTCAAAGGCGGGGGATGGCCAACACTAAAAAAAAGTTAGGGGTAAATTTGTTATAAATTGAAAAGGTTGTGTACCAAAAGTACAAATTAAAAAAAAATTGAGCTAAAAGCCCACACAAAATAATAATAAAAAAAAATCCAAAAGACTTACTCCACAAAGTCATTAATTAAAAAAAAAAAATTTAATTTCAAAGACTTTGTCGAGGAAGTTAAAAAAAAAAAAAAAAAATTTAAACACTTTGCCACTTTGTCAAGTAACTCAACAAAGTGGCCAAAAAAAAAAAGTCACAGTTTCCCACTTTGTCGAGTAAATCGACAAAGTGTCAAAAAAAATAAAAAGTAAAAATTTCAATAACTATGTCAATAACTATGCATTTGCTCAATCTAGCAAGCTCCTCAACATACTGATGAACCTGCCCAGGCTTGCAAGGTTTGCAAATAACCTTTACAGTCTCATGCTTCTTCCAGTGAACGTGCATATTGAGAACAACACCTCCAAATACTCCTCGTCTCCCTACTGGACAATAATTTTTCTTTTTCTCACCAGTACGCTTTAAGTAAAACCTCTCCGCTTCAGTCAATATCTCAGGATCATACGTTTCCTGTGGTGCTTTAGGTACGTCATATTTCCTCAGTTTCTCAATCAACCATTCTTCCTTTCTTTTCGCCTGAAAGAAAAGGTGTCATAGTAACAAAATCAAGGCACGAGCATAAAACAAAATCCCAGAACTTCGTCCCATTAACTGCATTGAGCTGGCGTCTTTCCTTTTTTTTTTCTTTCTTCAAAGCTGCTTACAAGGTTTAGTTCACTAACCTTTTCAAGTTTGTATCTTATTCTGACTTCTGGACTTGGAGAATTCATTTTCTTCTTCGCTTTTAATCTGAAGAACCTAAGTTCGTTTAGCTTAGCTTTCCTCGATATTTTAACCCGTTTCGAAGTCTTCTTTCCTTTCTTTTGAGATCCTCCTTTAGCAATCTGATTTCCAATGTTAAATCTGACGACATCTTCATCAGTCTTCAGCTCAATTGATGCATTACTCATATGTCTAGCATGTCCCAGCTTCAAATAAATATTGTGTGGCTCAAATATATACGATCTTTTAACAGTTGAAGTGTTTGACAAAAGAGATCCATGGGAACATAGTGGGAGAAATTTCTCCAACTTATAGTTCCTCGAATTAACACATCCGTCATGGCAAATAAACCTCGCCAACGAAGTGACTTCTGATAAAAACGAAGGAGTGGAAATGCTTCTTACAAACCAATCATACCAAATCAAAGATTCTCTGCATAAGGACACAACACCCCTCATGAAGACATTTGAAATAAGAAAATAGGATTGAGTAATGATCATATCCCACAAGCACATGACTGGCATACAAGTGCTAATGCATGAAAGATCTTTAGTTCTAATATAAACCAAAAATCATGATCATTTCATATAAATAAATGATCACGAATCTCTTTCAGAGATAAAGTAGCACCCAATAAATCAATCTAAACAATAATTATTTTGTAGGAACTGAGTGTAGAATTGTCAAGTGTTATCCAAGAAGAATACTAATAACGAGATGTTTGGTCATGCAGAAAAGTGTCTTCTCTAGCTGTTTTTCTCGGCAACACACATGGACATGCTATCGGGAAAGAAGCTTAAAAACCTGGCTAGGAATGAAAATATGGACGCATATGTGAATAGTAAAAAGAAAAAAATAATAGCATTTTTTTAGATTAATCTGTAATATTATAAGATAAAATAAAAAAAAAAGATTAGTAAAAATTGAATGAATACGCGTAAAAGGAAAATAAATAAGGACAAAAAAATTAAAGAAAAAAAATTCCTGATTCGCACACACCACAATAATTTGGCCGTCTCTCACTTATCTAAGTAATGTAATTTTGCTGCACCTTATACATTAAGTATTTTTACATAATTCCAGTTGGAGACGATATCCCTATGAGTTACCTAACCATTGGCTTTGGTTTCACATAATTTCATGTTATATAACTCAAGTTATGGACCATTTTGTAAATTGCGACAGCATGAATCCAAAAAACTGTCTTGGATGTTTCGGTGAGCATTTTAGTATGTTGAAACATGCCGTCGGATTATCAAATTTTTATATGTGGTAGATACATGGGTATTCTACGTTCTTTGAAAATTTCATATTATTCGGTGATCGTTTTCTATGTCAAAGAAATTGTTTTTACCCCATGACTGGGTGAATTGTTTCTCCAAACTGAACTTTCTGTTGACCAAATCAAAAATATGATGTACCTTATATATTAAGTATTTTTACATAATTCCAGTTGGAGATGATAGCTCTATGGGTTACCTAACCATTGGCTTTGGTTTCACATAATTTCATGGTATATAACTCAAGTTATGGACAATTTTGTAAACTGCGAACGCATGAATCCGAGAAACTGCCTAGGGTGTTTCGATGAGCATTTTAGTAAGCCGAAACATGCCGTCGGACTATCAAATTTTGATATGTGGTAGCTAAATGAGTATTCTATGTTCCCTGAAAATTTCACATTTTTCAGTGATCGTTTTCTATCTCAAACAAATTTTTATTACTCCATGACCGGGTGAAGAAATTTTAGTAACACTGCCCTTATTTTGAAAATTTTATTCACCTGGTCATGGAGTAACAAAAAATTATTTGACATAGAAAACGATCACCGAATAATACGAAATTTTCAGGGGACATACAATACTCAGGTAGCTACCACATATCAAAAATTGGTAGTCCGACGGCATGTTTAGGCATACTAAAATGCTCACCGCGAAACCTCCTAGGCTGTTTTTCGGATTTATGCCGTCGGCGTGCCGGAATCGCTATTATAAACCAATCAAAAAACTTTAAGCAGTGTAAATATCTTCTTAAAGTTTTGTGGACCTTGGTTTTGTGGTAGTTTTAGTGGATTCCCATGTTTTGGTTACACGTTAATGATGTGAAAAAACTTCATGTTTCTCTAATATGCAGTTTCTGTTGTCCAACTGAAACATTTGCTGCACCTTATATATTAAGTATTTTTACATAATTCCAGTTGGAAACGATAGCCCTATGGGTTACCTAACCATTGGCTTTGGTTTCACATAATTTCATGTTATATAACTCAATTTATGGACAATTTTGTAAACTGTGACAGCATGAATTCGAAAAACTATCTAGGATGTTTCGATGAGCATTTTAGTGAGCCGAAACATGCCGTCGGATTATCAAATTTTGATATGTGGTAGCTACATGAGTATTCTATGTTCCCTGAAAATTTCATATTTTTCGGTGATCGTTTTCTATGTCAAATAAATTTTTTTTAATCTATGACTAAGTGAAGTTTTCAAATTTTTTTTTTTTTTTCCGTTTTTCGTACTTTGTCGAGTTACTCGGCAAAGTCATTTAATTTTTTTTTTTTTGAAATTTTTTTTGACTTTGCCGAGTAACTTGGCAAAGTCATTTGAAATCTTTTTTTTTCTTTTTTTCTTTTTTTTAGTTGGGTGGCTTTTTAGGTTTTTTTTTTTTTTTTTTTTTTTTTTTTAGTAATTTGCACTTTTGGTCCACAACCTTTTTAATTTATAACAAATTTACCCATAATTTTTTTTTAGCATTGACCATTCCCGGCCTTTGAATTTTTTTTCAAATTTTATTTTGTCTTCCTCTTTAAATAAACAAAATAAAAACTAATAACAACAAAATAAAATAAAATTGTAAATTATTTTTACTGGACAACATTTTTTTAAATTTTTCCTACATATGTTTTTTATTTTGGAATTTTTTTTCTTTTTTTGGGTTTTTGTCGCGTTAGTCGACAAACTTGTTTTTAAAAATAAGATTAATGTTTAATATTATTTTGTCCAGTTACGTAATAAAGTTAATTTTTTTTTAATGACTATGTCAAGTTACTCGACAAAGTATTTTAGAATTTTTTTTTTTACTTTATCGAGTTATTTGACAAAGTCTTTATAAAAAAATTCAATCAAAGATTAACTCGAAAAAGTCTTAATTTTATTTTTTATTTTTTAATTGTAACTGGACAAATTGTTGTCGAGTTACCCGATAAAGATTTAAATTTTTTTTTTGTAACTCGTAAAAATCTTAATCTTTTTTTAACAAAAAAATAAAATCAAATGGCCAAAATAAGGTAGTGTTACTAAAATTTCTTCACTTAGTCATGGATTAAAAAAAATTCTTTTGACATAGAAAACGATCACCGAACAAGATAAAATTTTCAGGGAACATAGAATACTCGTGTAACTACCACACATCAAAATTTGATAGTCCGACGACATGTTTCGACTTACTAAAATGCTTACCGAAACATTCTACTGGAATAAGAAGAAAACAAAAAATGAAAAAAGTCGACAAAAATAAATAAATAAAAAAATTGGGCTTTGTCTGGAAATTTTTTTTTTTTTAACCTTTGTCGAGTTACTTGACAAAAAAAGAAAAAAATTAATTTTTTTCCCTTTCTCGAGTTATTCGACAAAAAAAAATAAACATTTTTTTCTACCAAAAAATTCAAAAAATTAAAATTTTTTCCTCTTTATCGAGTAACTCGACAAAAAATTTTTTTAAAAAATTGTCAAATTGGACTTTGTTGAGTAACTGGACAAAATGATATTAAACATTAATCTTATTTTAAAAAAAAAAGTTTGACGACTAACATGACAAAAACCCAAAAAGAGAAAAAAAATTTCAAAATAAAAAACATATTTAGGAAAAATTTTAAAAATGTTGTCCAGTAAAAATAAAATATTTAAAATTTTATTTTATTTTATTTTTATTAGTTTTTATTTTGTTTATTTAAAAAGGATGACAAAACATAATTTGAAACAAAATTCAAAAGCCGGGGATGGTCAATGCTAAAAAAAAGATTATGGGTAAATTTGTTATAAATTAAAATGATTGTGGACCAAAAGTGCAAATTACAAAAAAAAAAAAAAAAAAAAAAAACCTAAAAATGCCACACAACTATAAAAAAAAAAAAAGAAGAACAAATTATTTTTTTTATTCCTTCTTGTCGAGTTACTCGACAAGAAATGAAGGGAAAAAGAACTTTCCCTTCATTTCTTATCGAGTAACTCGACAAGAATAGATCAACATTTGAGATTACTTATGCAGATCAAAAATTAGTGGATAAATATGGATTTCTGAATAACTTTCAAGATCACAATTTTGGAGGCGTCCAATTACTTCCAAATGAGCCATTTTCAAATAATACAGCCCCTGGTTCTTTTGTGGGTATTGAGGATGACTATCTCATGGAAGAAGACATGGAAGATAAGACACATATACTTCAAGAGTCTTTTGATCTTTAAGCGAAAGAGAAATCTTTCTATCATGCAGACGTTAAAATGATCTAATCATATAAGGTGTCTTTGCTGTGATCAACACGGTATACAACTCAACACTCGCAAATATACAATGTTCAATCAATGGCAGTTAAACCTGTAATGTTTAGAGGCCAGTAACCAAAAGTAAAGAAAACCTCAAATATCAAAACAAAGCATGTTGAACCAGCTCTAAGTTGCAATTACAAATGGTTTTTTTTCCATCAGAAATCACATTTGCAGCATTTCTTTTAACTAACCGTATACATACATATCAATCTAAATTGTTTCTATCAGCTGTTGCAAATAAAATCAAATTGTATTCGTATGCAGGTTTCACTGGTACTCCAGATATTTTGCAATGTTCTATGCACAAACATGATTTATATTTTATAAAGAAAAAGAAAAATCTAAACTTACCCATTTGGTCCAATTCAATAACAAGTTGCTCCACGCCAAGCCTCTTAAACAATGATTTCACCTTGGAAGAGTACCTTTGCCACAAACCACACTTCAAATCTCTCGAGCAAATATTTAAATATGAAGAGGAAAAAAAAAAAGGTAACCCGAGATTCCACCTTGCATAAGAAAAGCAAAGAACAAGAGAAAAGCCTAAAGCAATGATAATTAGTTAAAAGATAGCACTTACTAGCACCAAGTTTTGGAGTAAACTACGACTGGGTTCTCAGTGACAGTTTTCTTCACACTTTCCTCTATGGTTTCCATTGGCCTACATTTCTTCACCACATTGCTGGAAGGGAAGGTGGTCCCCCAAGGGTTCGGATTACTGGCGTAGAATTTCCTCAACCTGGAATTTTTTTTCTTTCTTCTTGTCGAGTTACTCGACAAGAAGAAGGAAAAAGAACCAAATTTTTTTTTTCCTTCATTCTACTCGATAAGAAGAAGAAGAAGAACCAAATTTACGTGGGCTTTCGGTGAGCATTTTAGTATGACGAAACACGCCGTCGGAATATCAAAATTTTATATGTGGTAGCTACATGGGTATTCTACGTTCCCTGAAAATTTCATATTGTTCAGTGATCATTTTCTATGTCAAATAATTTTTTTTTACTTCATGACCGGTGAATTGTTTCTCTAAACCGCACTTTCTGTTGACCAACTCAAAAATCTTCTACACCTTATATATTAAGTATTTTTACATAATTCCAGTTGGAGACGATAGCTCTATGGGTTACCTAACCATTAGCTTTGGTTCCACATAATTTGATGTTATATAACTCAAGTTATGGACAATTTTGTAAACTACGACCGCATGAATACAAGAAACTGCCTAGGATGTTTCAGTGAGCATTTTTGTACGCCGAAAAATGCCGTCGGACTATCAAATTTTGATATATGGTAGCTAAATGAGTATTCTATGTTTCTTGAAAATTTCATATTTTTCGGTGATCGTTTTCTATATCAAAGAAATTTTTGTTACTTAGTGACCAGGTAAAGAAATTTTAGTAACACTGCCCTTATTTTGAAAATTTTCTTCACCTGGTCATGGAGTAACAAAAAATTTTTTGACATAGAAAACGATCACCGAACAATACGAAATTTTTAGGAGACATATAATACTCAGGTAGCTACCACATATTAAAAATTGGTAGTCCGACGGCATATTTAGGCATACTAAAATGCATACCGAAACCTCCTAGGCAGTTTTTCGGATTCATGCCGTCAACGTGCCGGAATCGCTATTATAAACCAATCAAAAAACTTTAAATAGTGTAAATATCTTCTTAAAATTTTTTGGACCTTGGTTTTGTGGTAGTTTTGGTGGATTCCCATGTTTTGGTTACACGTCAATGATGTGAACTTGAAAGGTTTTGCTAAACTTCATGTTTCTCTAAGGTGAAGTTTCTGTTCTCCAATTCAAAAATCTGTTGCACCTTATATATTAAGTATTTTTACATAATTCCATTTGGAGACGATAGCCCTATGGGTTACCTAACCATTGGATTTGGTTTCACATAATTTCATGTTATATAACTGAAGTTATGGACAATTTTGTAAACTGCGACAACATGAATCCGAGAAACTGCCCAGGATGTTTCGGTGAGTATTTTAGTATGCCTAACCATGCCGTCGTACTATCAAATTTTGATATGTGGTAGCTACCTGAGTATTCTATGTCCCCTGAAAATTTCGTATGGTTCGGTGATCGTTTTCTATGTCAAAGAATTTTTTGTTACTCCATGACCGGGTGAAAAAATGTTTCAAAATAAGGGCAGTGTTACTAAAATTTCTTCACCCGGTCATGGAGTAACAAAAATTTCTTTGACATAGAAAACGATCACCGAAAAATATGAATTTTTCTAGGAACATAGAATACTCATTTAGCTACCACATATCAAAATTTGATAGTCCGACGGCATGTTTCAGCTTACTAAAATGCTCACCGAAACATCCTAGGCAGTTTCTCGGATTCATGCATTCGCAGTTTACAAAATTGTCCATAACTTGAGTTATATAACATGAAATTATGTGAAACCAAAGCCAATGGTTAGGTAACCCATAGGGCTATCGTCTCCAACTGGAATTATATAAAAACACTTAATATATAAGGTGCAGCAGATTTTTGAGTTGGACAACAGAAACTGCAACTTCTTTATGGCGACGAATTCTTGCTGGGTGTGCGAGTCCTGGGGAAATCGATTCGCGACACGGGTTCTACCAAACACATGGTTTCTTTGGTATCTGATGGAGTCTCCAACTATGCCAAAAAACTCCTTCAGGTAATCTTTTTAGCCCTTTTTTCTTCCATTTTAACGTTAAAAGCAATTGCATATGTTTTTTTAATATGTGAAGTTCTTGGTTAGTTCTAAGATGTTTATGGTGCTGGAAACTTTGTTGCTTTTGAATTGGATTGGAGTATTACTGATCCTTTTATATGGTGGATGGAATTGGGAGCTTAGAGTCCAAAGTTCACATTTAATTGTGATTTTTAATATTATGACTCGATTTCGCGGGTTAAACTTCATTCAAATTGCACATATTATGAAGTTTTAAACCCCGAGGTGGTTGACCTAACAGACAAGAGTGGGGTGATAAAAGTTCTTTCCTTGTTGATTACAATTGATAAATTTAAATTTGGAGTAGAACAAGCCAACATAGGTTTTCCATGGAAGAAGGGGTTGGGCGGAGTAGGGACTGAATAAGATACTGGCCTACTCACAATCCAAAAAAAAAAATTTTGTTTTTTTTGTTTTTTGTGACTTTGCCGAGTAACTCGGCAAAGTCAAAAAAACAAAAAGACTTTGCCGAGTTACTCGGCAAAAGTCAAAAAACAATTTTTATTTTTTTTTATTATTATATAGTTGTGTGGGTTTTGAGGTCATTTTTTTTTTTGTAATGTGCACTTTTGGTCCACAATCTTTTCAATTTATAATAAATTTACCTATAACCTTTTTTTTAGTATTGGCCATCCTCAACCTCTGAATTTTTTTGCAAATTTTGTTTTGTCATCGTCTTTAAATAAACAAAATAAAAACTAATAACAACAAAATAAAATATCATTGTAAATATTTTATTTTTATTGACAACATTTTTTTTAATTTTTTCTAAATATGTTTTTTATTTTGGAATTTTTTTTTTCTTTTTTTGAGTTTTTGTCGCGTTACTCGATAAATTTTTTTTTTTAAATAAGATTAATGCTTAATATCATTTTGTTGAGTTACTCAATTGAAAATTTTTTAACTTTTTTTTTTTGTCGAGTTACTTGATAAATGGGAAAAAAATTTAATTTTTTGGATTTTTTGGTAGGAAAAAAATGGTCGAGTAACTCGACAAAGGGAAAAAATATTTATTTTTTTTGCTTTTTTGGAAGGGAAAAAAAAAATGTCCTTTTTTTGTCTTTGTCGAATTAATCGACAAAGCCCAATTTTGTTCATTTTTCCAATTTTTTTTTTTTTTGTTTTGTTTTTGTTTTGTCGAGTTTTTCTATTTTTTTCTCCCTATTTTGGACTTTGTCGAGTTACTCGAGAAAGCCCAATTTGAAATTGGAATTTTTTTTTTTTTTAAAATGACTTTGTACTTTGCCAAGTTACTCGGCAAAATAAAAAAAAAAAAAAAATATTTTTTTGTTTTTTTTGACTTTATCGAGTAACTCGGCAAAGTCAAAAAAAATTTTGTTTTGTTTTTTTGACTTTGCCAAGTTACTCGGAAAAGTCCATTTTTTTTTTTTTTTTTTTTTGTGGGCTTTTAGCTCATTTTTTTTTGTAATTTGCACTTTTGGTCCACAACCTTTTCAATTTATAATAAATTTACCCATAACTTTTTTTTTTAGCATTGGCCATACACAACCTTTGAATTTTGTTGCAAATTTTGTTTTGTCCTCTTCTTTAAATAAACAAAATAAAAACTGATAACAACAAAATAAAATAAAATTGTAAATATTTTATTTTTACTGGACAACATTTTATTTTATTTTTTCTAAATATGTTTTTTATGTTTGAATTTTTTTTCCCTTTTTTGGGGTTTTTGTCGCGTTACTCGACAAACTTTTTTTTTATAAGATTAATACTTAATATCATTTTGTTGAGTTACTCAACAATGGTTCAAATGCTCTCGACAAATACATACCCAAATTAAAAATTTAACAAAAAAAAAAGTTAGTTTAAAATACACACCCCAATATAAAAATAAAAAAAAAAATTCAAAAAAGTTCAAAATGGGCTAAAAGCCCATTTTGATTTTAAGTGGAGAAGTGGGGGTTTGACCGGTTTGTCGAGCACCCACATACATTTTAAAAAATATATATATATTTAAAAAGCAAATTTGGGTGTGTGTATGTCGAGAAACTCGACAAACACACACTCATATCAATCAAAATGGGCTTTTGAGCCCGTTTTGACTTTACATATTTTTTTTTAATTGTAACTCGACAAATTGTTGTCAACTGCCCGATAAAGATTTAAAATTTTTTTTTTTGTAACTCATAAAAATCTTAATTGTTTTTAACAAAAAAATAAAATCAAATCAAAATCAAATAGCCAAAATAAGGTAGTGTTACTAAAATTTCTTCACTTAGTCATGGATTAAAAAAATTCTTTTGACATAGAAAACGATCACCGAACAAGATGAAATTTTCAAAGAACATAGCTCGTGTAGCTACCACATATCAAAATTTGATAGTCCGACGGCATGTTTCGGCTTACTAAAATGCTTACCGAAACATCCTACTGGAATAGGGAGGAAAAAAAATGGAAAAAGTCGACAAAAAAATAAATAAATAAAAAAACTGGGCTTTGTCGGGAAATTTTTTTTTTTTTTTTAACCTTTGTCGAGTTACTCAACCAAAAAAGAAAAAAAATTAATTTTTTCCCCTTTGTCGAGTTATTCGACCGAAAAATTAAAAAAAAATTTTCTACCAAAAAACCCAAAAATTTTTTATCCCCTTTATCGAGTAACTCGACAAAAAAAAAGTTAAAAAATAGTCAAATTGGACTTTGTTGAGTAACTGGACAAAATGATACTAAACATTAATCTTATTTGAAAAAAAAAAATTGTCGACTAACGCGACAACAACCCAAAAAAAGGAAAAAAAAAATTCCAAAATAAAAAACATATTTAGGAAAAATTTAAAAAAATGTTGTCCAGTAAAAATAAAATATTTACAATTTTATTTTATTTTGTATTAGTTTTTATTTTGTTTATTTAAAGAGGAAGACAAAAAAAAATTTAAAGGTCGGGGATGGTCAATGCTAAAAAAAAGATTATGGGTAAATTTGTTATAGATTAAAAAGGTTGTGGACCAAAAGTGCAAATTATGAAAAAAAACAAAGCATAAAAGGCCATACAACTAAAAAAAAAAAAAATTAAATGACTTTGCCGAGTTACTCGGCAAAAGTAAAAAAAAAATTTCAAAACTTCACTTAGTCATGGATTAACAAAAATTCATTTCATATAGAAAACGATCATCGAATAATATGAAATTTTCAGAGAACATAGAATACTCATTTAGCTACCACATATCAAAATTTGATAGTCCGATGGCATGTTTCGGCTTACTAAAATGCTCAGCGAAACATCCAATGTAGTTTCTCGGATTCATGCTGTCACAGTTTACAAAATTGTCCATAACTTGAGTTATATAACATGAAATTATGTGAAACCAAAGCCAATGGTTAGGTAACCCATAGGGCTATCGTTTTCAACTGGAATTATGTAAAAATACTTAATATATAAGGTGCAGCATATTTTTTAGTTGGACAACAGAAACTGCATCTTAGAGAAACATGAAGTTTAGCAAAACCTTTCAAGTTCACATCATTAACGTGTAAACAAAACATGGAAATCCACTAAAATTACCACAAAACCAAGGTCCACAAAAGTTTAAGAAGATATTTCCACTACTTAAAGTTTTTTGATTGGTTTATAATAGCGATTCCGGCACGCCGACGGCATGAATCCAAAAAACAGCCTCGGAGGTTTCGCGGTAAGCATTTTAGTATGCCTAAACATGCCGTCGGACTACCAATTTTTGATATGTGGTATCTACCTGAGTATTCTATGTCCCCTGAAAATTTCGTATTGTTCGGTGATCGTTTTCTATGTCCAATAATTTTTTTTTACTGCATGACCAGGTGAATAAAATTTTCAAAATAAGGGCAGTGTTACTAAAATTTATTCACCCGGTCATGGAGTAACAAATATTTGTTTGACATAGAAAACAATCACCGAAAAATATGAAATTTTCAAGGAACATAGAATACTCATTTAGCTACCACATATCAAAATTTGATAGTCCGACGACATGTTTCGGCTTACTAAAATGCTCACCGAAACATCCTAGGCAGTTTCTCGGATTCATGCGGTCGCAGTTTACAAAATTGTCCATAACTTGAGTTATATAACATGAAATTATGTGAAACCAAAGCCAATGGTTAGATAACCCATAGGGCTATCATCTCCAACTGGAATTACATAAAAAGACTCAATATATAAGGTGAAACAGATTTTTGAGTTGGACAACAGAAAATACAGCTTAGAGAAACATGAAGTTTAGCAAAACATTTCAAGTTCACATCATTACCGTGTAATCAAAACATGGGAATCCACTAAAACTACCACAAAACCAATGCCCACCAAAGTTTAAGAAGATATTTACACTACTTAAAGTTTTTTGATTGGTTTATAATAGCGATTCCGACACGTTGACGGCATGAATCCGAAAAACTATCTAGGAGGTTTCGGTATGCATTTTAGTATGCCTAAACATGCCGTCGGACTACCAATTTTTAATATGTGGTAGCTACCTGAGTATTATATGTCCCTTGAAAATTTCGTATTGTTCGGTGATCGTTTTCTATGTAAAAAAATTTTTTGTTACTCCATGACTAGGTGAAGAAAATTTTCAAAATAAGGACAGTGTTCTCGACAAACATTCTCTTTTTTATTTATTTATCCCGTGCTCCAGTTTATTAACTATCGAGTTACTCGACAAGGTTTTTTTAATTTTTTAGTTCTTATTTTCCCCCTTTTTTATATTATTTATTGTTTTTATTTGTTTATTAGTTTTTATATATTTTTTTGTCCAGTAACTTGACAAATAACTAATTTTAATCTTTCAAATAATATACAAATAAACAAAAGTTTTTATTCATAATAAATAAGAATAATATTTAGTTTATCGAATAACTCATGTGGAGTTTTTTTTTATGTTTGTCGATTTTTTTTTGGTTATTGTCGAGTTACTCGAGAACAAGATCCATTCATCACCAATAATAGAGTTAAAAACACGCACATATTGCCATAGTAGTTTTTCCAATCAAATTTGCAATAAACTGCAAAAACCAAATATCATTCACACCATCCAGTCTTTGACTCAGAACTGCTAAATAGTACTTCATAAAGAATGTCATCGTTGCACTATATTCAATTGTCCCGTGGAAATCATCATTTTAAGCATAAGTCTTCAGTTTCAAGAAATAGAGAGAAAATTCAGTTTTGAACCACGTGTTGTGATGGAGATTGCAGGCCTTTGGGCTTCCTTTTGCGCATTCCCTTTGCTTTTCTTGCCGTTATCATCTCCCTCATCGGCATCGTTGTCTGAATCGTCGGGTATTTTTTCTGGGATCCTCTCTCTCTACTTTTTAATTTGAGTAATTTTGGTTGATTTTGATTAATTTATATGTGTATGCATAGGTTGCTGTTGAGTTGAATATGCGTGAAGGTGTTGGTGGAGCTGGCGCTGGAGTTGATCAAGGCCCATTTTTTCGAGCAGCTCAACAAAATGTGAGTCCCATTTGTCATTTTGTCGAACTGCTCGACAAAATGTGAGCCACAATTGTCGAGCAGCACGACAAAATGGAAGTCCATTGTCGAGGAGCTCGACAACATGGGATTCCATATCCATTTTGTCGAGTACCTCGACTTCCAATATATATTTTTTTCTTTTCTATCTTGTTTTTTTTCCCTCTAATAATTCCCCTTCTTAAACCCACTGCTGAATTCTAAGATTGTTGGGAATTAGTTTATGTTTGCATTTGTGTTTCAGGGTGCTTTTTTTTTTTTTTTTTTTTTTTTTTTGCAAAAAATTATCTGTTTCCCATATTACTTTGCTAAGGCTTTGATTCATATATTACATAGACTGGATTGCATGGAGAAATGTAAGTAGTAAACTCCATATCCTACTGAATATCTTCAGATGCAGAGTCCAATTATGAAAATAACAATTTCCACATATGATAATGACTTTGACCAAGAAAATGATACTTCGATCACTTGCAGTACTCGCCCATTGCCGAATGTATGTGTTCTAACTTTGCAACTGCAGATGATAATTGTCTTCCTCAAACATCACAATTGGTACATTATCAACTTATTTGAGGTGCCACCTACAGATGGAAGTCTCAATGGATGCGTATGATTAATGTATGTGTGAGAAGGAGAAGAGGTCCATCCTTGAGGTACCTAACCTTTAGTTCCATTACAATTCTTTAACACGAGCAACGCCAAACAGAACTTCAAGTCAACCCACATTTGCAGGAGATACTTTCTCCCGAAGCTTTGCAATTCAAGCCTTAAATGATTTGGAGTGACGGATTGAGGGCTCTAATTCTAAAGCTACCGAATAGGACTCCTTCGTTGCTTCAAATTGATCCATAGCCATTAATGTGTCAGCATGGCAAATATAAGCCTCATGGTAGTTGGGGGCAAGAGTCTAAGCCTTTGTAGCATCTTCAAGTGCCCCAGTTGTGTCTCCTGTTGCCAACCTTGCAGCAGACCTGTGACAGCAAAGCTTGATACTTATTTCTTGCATCACTAGGATCACTGTGAAAACTTCAGATGAATTGAGAAATTTTGGATATTTATGGAAATCTAGGCTTTAGAGAAGGTTGAAGAGAGTCTATATATAAAGAAGTTCGAGTTTTTGTGCTTGAATCAGGGGTTCTTTTCATTGCTGTAAAAAGTACTAGAAATGGAAAATACAACAGCTTCTGAAGAATAATGAAATTATGCTCCAAACAGTTAGGGAATCTTGTACAGATTTTTTGCTCTCTCACCAAGGTTTCTCTCAAAATCGGGTCGGGTCATGTACATAGCCAATTTAATATGATTCGTGTGTTGGATTCGATTCAAGAAGGGTATTTGATTATTTTGTTGTTCTAATGATTTCGTGGATGAACTGTATTGATTGAAGAAGCATATTATTTGGTAAGTTGATTTAGTAAATAACCGTTGTTAGTGGTTTTTTGAATTGATTTGTGCATGATATTTGGTATTGTGCTGTTTTTCGTAGGATCGGCTACCTTTGAAAACATAGGTCACTTGTCTTCAGTTTTTCCACAAGTGAATACATGGGTACTAAGTTTTCGTGTGGCACTTGAGTCTCAACTGTAGAATTCCGTCTATTTTTGTAGGCTCGGCTGCCTTTGAAAACATAGGTAGCTAATGTTTAGTTTTTCCACATGTGAAAACTTGGGTAATGTGTGGTTTGAAGCACTTGAGTCTTGATCGACAAATTCCATCCATTTATTCCCTTAAAAAACAGACCAGTGTTTACCATAAATGAACATGAAGGTAATGTTTTTTATAGTGGCATTTGAGTCTCAATCGAGGTAGTCAACTTAGGCATTGGCATGCTTAATGGTAAGTATTTTTGTACACTTTGGCTGCAGTAAAATAAGTGATCATTCCAGAAGAATAATGATGAAAGATGAAAGTGAAGACTTGAGGCTTAGATTCCTGGGTTATGGCTTTAGTGTCAAAAGCCTCAAGTGTTTTTTGCATACTTAGAAAGAAAAGTCTCTTCCTCACCCACCCTTCAAATATCTATTTTCAAGGATAAGATTGGTATTATTGAAATTTAAGTTGTTGAAATGAGTAAATACAAGCTCCCACAACACAGATAGAATATTAATAGTTTGGAGCAAAATATCTTCTTATTGAGGTCTTGATTTATGCTTCATTCACATTACAATCTTGTACAAAACAAAAAATTTAGATTCGTGGAGAAAATCTTCTACCTTATTGCTGTAGAAGTGTTATCAGTGAACTGTTTTGCACTTTACTCATCAAACACAGATGAAGAAGTACAACTGGCCTTCAAATCCTAAATCAGTTCAGATCCCTTATGAAATCTTTGCTGGTAACTGGTCAACTAATACGTCTATTTGCAACTGGATTGGTGTTTCTTGTAGCAGAAATCGGCAAAGAGTCGTAGCATCAAATCCTTCTACTGTTTCTCGGAGAATTGCATCTCTGGTTACGTTCCACGAGAAATGAAAACAGAGATGCTTTGAGAAGAAGATTATGTACAAATGTTGAGAAGAAGTTACTTAGAGGTGAGTTTTAGAGGTGAGTTTTATTTACTGCTTTAAAAGTATACGAGTTCTTCTTTTTGTGATGTTGCTCTCTAATAGAAATTACTGCCATGTTGGTTTGGTCTTTTCAATTAAGAAGAACAAGTTTGTTTAGTGGGTTACATTGGGTTGAATAGCAAATTATTAAAATATGTTACATATTATAAATAAAAAAGAAGAACAAATTATTCAAAAATTTAACTTTCATTTTTTCGTCGAGTAACTCGCGAAACTCAAGTTTCATTTTACCACGTTAGTCCACCTATTGAAAAGATTGATTTTGTATTCCATTTGTCATCGAGTAACTCGATAAACATAATTTCAGGTTTGTCAAGTTACTCGAGTACCTTAAAAAATACAAATTTTTCAATTTTTTGTTTTATTTTCCTATTTAAATTATATAATACACTTAATTTTTTTAATTTTTTTCTTTTGTCAAGTTATTTTATAACCAACCCAATTAAATACAATTATGTATGTGCTTCATTAATGAAAAAAATTAAAAAATCAAAATTTCATATTGACAAGTTCGTACAACAATCATATTACAACATACAAAATAAACTAAAAAATTAATCTATTAAATAATTTAAATAAAAATTTTAAATAAAGAAAAATTATACATCTAATTACTTTCTTGAATAACTCAGCAAACTCGATTTCGAATTTGTCGAGTTATGCAATACAATGAATAATAATTTCTTTTACATGAATAACATTTTATATTCTATAACTTAGTATAATATGTTATAATAAAACAACTACTATAAAACAGATTTATGTATGTTATAATAAAACAACTACTATAAAACAGATTTATGTATTATTTTCAATGAAGATAATATATCATAACTAATTTCACAAAATATAAAAACATAGTAAAGTAAAAACTTATTCTAATAAATAATTATTTTTTTTAGAATTATTATATCAAATTGCATTCATTCATTATGATATATATTAAATTTATATTATATATATTCTATTTAACTATGTTACAACAAATAATTCACTAAATAAAATTTTGTATATGTTTATTTATCAAATTACTCAAACAATTCAAATTTTCATATTAACGACTTTGTCAAAAAATAATACAACAAATAAAGAATAAATTTTTTTTTTAAAATATGTTACATATTTTAAATACAAAAGAAACACAAATTAATCAAAATTCTAAATTTCATTGTTTTATAGAGTAACTCGAGAAAGTCGAGTTTGATTTTCTCGAGTTACTTCAACTATTGAATTTATTGATTTTATATCCCATTTGTCATCAAGTAACTCGAAAAACATGATTTCAGGTTTGTCGAGTTTCTCCAATAGCTTCAAAATTGCACTTTTCCCATTTTTTTGTTTTATTTTCTTATTTAAATTATGTCATACACTAATATTTTTTGTTTTTTTCTTTTTTCATATTATTTTTTTACCAACTCGTGAATCTCATATTTTTATTTATCATGTTATTTTTTGCTTCATGTTATTTTTTCTTACTACATAAATTAATCATGACAAAACAAAATATAATATATTGTATTAATTAATTAAGATATACATAAAATTTATACGATATATATTTAATTCTACTATGTTCTAATAAATTATACACTTAATAAAATTTTATATATGTTTTATTTTTCAAATTATAATTTTTCTTAAATATATTACATATTTAAAATATCAAATACAAAAAACAATCATAAGTTTAAATTTCCTCCATTTGTCGAGTGATTCAGGGAACATCAGTTTCTTATTGTCGAGTTACTTAGGCTATTGAATAGATTCATTTTCTTTCCCATTTCAAATCGAGTAACTCAACAAACATGATTTCCAGTTTGTAGAGTTTCTCAAGTGGCTTAAAAAATGCACATTTTTCATTTTTTAGTTTAATATTTTTTTAAAATTATGTTATAAACGTAATTTTTTTATATTCTTTCTTTTCTCATGTTCATTTTTAAATATATTATAATAAATATATAAAAACACTTTTATCACATACATTTACATATATATTTATAGAAATCATTTTGTTTCATAATTACTATTTACAATATTCTTTATAAAAAAATTTATATTAGTATTTATGAAAATACTTTTTAAATAAATATGTAATAAATTTTATCATAATTTATACAAACATTTATTTAATATCGATTTCTTATAATAAATTGATTATAATGATTAAATTACTACAATATTAATTTCATTATGTTATAAAATAATTATAACAATTGTTTATTAGAATATGTTATAGTAATTGCTAAAACAAAAGTAAATATAATATATTGTATTAATTCATTATCAAATATATGAAATTTATATAATATATATTTTATTATACTTTGTCATAATATAACGTAGATAAAAACAATATATATGCTTCATTTTTCAAGATACATATAAAATTAATGGATATACTTCATTTATCAAATAACTCCACAATTCCAAATATGAAAATATCGAATTTATCAAATCTCATATAAAAATAAACAATTACCAAAAGATTTAATATACCAACTAATTTAAATAAATAAAATATATAAATATAACAACAACTTTACAACCTAACACATTCTCGATTAACCAATTTAATTCATTTTTCAGTTTGTCAACTCACTCAATCTATTGACTATATCAACTTACTTCAAAACTTATCATCAACAAAAAATTTTTTCTTTTTTTTTTAAACATACATAAGTCATACAAATAAATTTTTTATACACGTTCTTCACAATAGTGATCAACCACAAAATTTTAATACTCTTTCCTAATTTATGAGGCTAAAATAACACTAACATTTAACTAATTTATCAGCCTAAAATATTCTTTTCTAAACATACAATTTTTTCCTACACGTTTCACTGACGTGCAACGCACGGCCTTAAAACTAGTATATATATATATATATATATATATATATATATATATATATATATATATATATTTTTTTTTTTTAAACTTTGCCGAGTTACCTCGTCAAAGTCATTTGGAATATATATTTTTTTTCTTTCTTTATTTAGTTGTGTGGGCTTTTATCTATTTTTTTTTTTTTGTAATTTGCACTTTTGGTCCACAACCTTTTCAATTTATAACAAATTTATTCATAACTTTTCTTTTGGCATTGGCCATCCCCGACATTTGAATTTTGTTGCAAATTTTGTTTTGTCCTCCTCTTTAAATAAACAAGATAAAAACTAATAACAACAAAATAAAATAAAATTGTAAATATTTTATTTTTACTGGACAACATTATTTTTTATTTTTTCTAAATATGTTTTTTATGTTTGAATTTTTTTTTTCTTTTTTTGGATTTTTGTCACGTTACTCGACTATTTTTTTAAAATAAGATTAATGTTTAATATCATTTTGTCGAGTTACTCAACTAAGGTCCAAATGCGCTCGACAAATACATACTCAAATTAAAAAATTAAAAAAATAATAAAAAGTTAGTTTAAAATTGGCTAAAAAGCCCATTTTTATTGTTTGGGGTGGGGTGGGGTGGGGTGGGGTGGGGTGTGTTTGTTAAATACACACCCTAATATAAAAAAAAAATTAAAAAAAGTTCAAAATGGGCTAAAAGCCCATTTTGATTTTAAGTGGAGAAGTGCGTGTTTGTCGAGTTACATTTAAAAAAAAAAAAAATTAAAAAGCAAATTTGGATAGTTTCTCGACAAACACACACTCATATCAATCAAAATAGGCTTTTGAGCCCATTTTGACTTTACATTTTTTTTTGGTTATATATATATATATATATATATATATATATATATATATATATAATCCTGAAAATCTTTGAATTGTAAGGTAAATTTTTTATATTTTTTTTTACAGATTATTCTAAATAAATGATGCATATGTTTAAGAATCAAATTTTTTTTTACCAAAAGAAAAACAAAAGAGTGAATTAGTCAAATAAGCATATTCATAATCAGATGAAGATACATGAAAAATGGAGACAATTCTTAGTTATTATGATCTATTAAGTTTCAAGAAAAACTCACTATCCATGTTGCTGCATTGGGAGATGTGATTCAATAATTTTTTCTATCTCATATTAAGTGTGTATTAATTATAATATGTTGGTTCTCTGTTTTTAAGTTGTAAGAATGCTTAGTGCACACAATTTGTTATTCTTGACCTATATTGATGAACATTAGTTCGTAACTTCCGACATGGTATGCAAAAGTAGCATCAAGGTGAAACTTCCTTGTAATTAAAATGAAATTTTTAATCATAATCACTGTTTTTCTATAAAAAAGCAGAAAGTTATCCTCTTTGTCCAGAATTAGATGTTTAACTTCACATTTGAAAATATTTTCAACAATGGTTCTTCCTCAAATCAGATGTTCTTTTGACACGTTACTTTATTAAATTGAAGCAATTATTATCTTCAAAATGGAAGAAATGTACACGTGCAACGCACGGACTTAAAACTAGTATATATATATATATATATGTTCGCACCAATCAATAGAGTATTTTAAATTGAAAATTTCGCTACTACTTTCAAACGGCTAAATTACACCACAGGTCAGTGAACTTTGACTATACTATGCAACTAGATCACTAAACTTCATTTTAGTAGAATCGCGCCACTATAGTTTAATTTACAAACAATCAGTCACTTCTTTTGAGTTTCATCAGTGAGACTGGTGACATATCTATCAAAGCCAACTCAAATGAAGTGACCTAATTGCCCGTTAATTAAAATATAGTGGGGCTTGATTGCATTAAATTGAAGTTTAATGATTTAATTACAAGTATGATGACCGTTTAGTGACCTCTAGTGAAATTTTCCCACACACAAACGTTGGAGCAAGTTTCAATATTACCACGATCACTCGCTAAATATATTAACACTACATTTTTTTTTTATAAGTGTATCACATTTTAATTGTAGGAATAATTGTATATTTGATCTCTAATCTTTCAAAAATATTGGGAATATTCTCCTAACCTTTAAAAATAGCATCAGACATTCTCAACGTTTGAAAAACTTAACATGGTAGGTCTTTCATGACGAAATTGTCATTTTCTTTAAATAAATAAAAAAAACAAAAAACGAGAAAAAAGAAAAAAAATGATTAAAAACTAACCAAATATACCCCCAAAAAGTAAAAGAAAGAAATGTGCTTAAAAAAATAAAAATTAACAAAGAAATCATCTTCTTTACTAAACATCAAAATTCAAAATCCACCACCATCCCCAAAAACCCAAAATCCAAAAACAATACATACCTCAACTTTGCTTTGAGACAACCTTAGCAACAGGGGTAGCTTTAGGAACCAATTTGATTTCTTCCGGCGGGATTAAAACCCCATCGATTCTCTGAACGGAAATCCTACTGTCTGTATAAATATCAGGATCAAACAAATATGCAGAGCCTTCTCCTTGCCCAAATTTCACTAACCCATTAGCCTCTTCAACCACCAATTTATGAGGTAATCTTAGGGTATCATATCTTACCTTCATGAATCTCTTCACTGAATTGTACATACTTTCCTACGTTTGGTACTTGGGAATCAGATGATAATACATTATTTTGCTCTGAAGCCCCTGATTCGCTCAATTGATCTGTAGTTAACTTGGCCATGGCCTCGTCATTTTGGTGCCAAAACTGTAAGCACATAACCTTTGGGTATCAATCTTCTCATTTCAAAAGCCAATGATGTGAGGTTGACCAGAATATCAACCATTTCGTTATAACCGCCGTAATGCAGGAGAGTCTGAATGAAGTCCTTTACATGACTCTCCTCGTCGAAATGATGGTGGGGTCCGCCTGGCCCCGGAGCATGTGCAGGAGCCAGGGATGGATCGGGAGCCATTGCGTCGAAAATCTGCAAAATTGGAGGTAGTGGATTTTAAGCATGTGAAGTTAAGGGATGGTGGTGGATTTTGGATTTTGAAGTTTGATACAAAAAAATGATCTCTTTGTTACTTTTTATTTTTTGAGTGCATTTCTTACTTTTTATTTTTTGTGGTACATTTGGTTAGTTTTCAATCATTTTTTTCTTGTTTTTTTTTATTATTATTTAAAAGGAATGGCAATTTCATCATTAATGACCTATCATACCAAGTTTTTCAAACATTGTTGATGTCTAGTACTATTTTTAAAGGTTAAGAGTATATCTCCAACGTTTTTGAGTTTTTTTTAAGGTTGGATACCAAATATGTAATTATTCCTTAATTGTATGAAAGGTTCATATTATATGAAAGATTCATAAACTTTACTCATTATCACATTTATATCTTTAACTTTTTTTCGTCACATTTTTTTCATCAACTTTCTATTAATTAGCACATCTTCTTTATGATAAGCTTCATAGGGTATTTCTGTCGAAGTGCAGGTAGTCCGCATCTTCACAGACATATCTATTTCACCAAACCTCTTTCAGAGACAGTGCCCAGATTAGTACGCCTTTCATGAGGGTCGAAACTTACCTGACAAAGAATTTCGCTACCTTATGACGATTTTTGTCTAAAATTTTTGCTAAAACAGAATAAAATGACTTATTTATTTCTCATATTTTAAATAAGTAAAAAATTAAATAAATACAAAATTACGACAAAATATTTGTCTCTTGTTTTAAAAAATACTAATAGAATTATTGAATAAAAATTGTCACTAAAGACAAAATGCTATAATTAATGGATGGTTAAGGATAAGATAATAAAAATCAAAGACACAAATATAATAATAAATAAAAATCAAAAATATTTAATACAATTAAAACATAGTTCATTTATGGAAAAAAAAAAAAATATGGTGACAATATTACCACTCTTACCCTCCTTTCAATGATAATCACTACTCTATAAGACCGACGGAATTCATGACCTAGCCAACGAGACTTGTGACCTGATGGACAGATTAGTCCAATATATATATATTGTTTGCTACTATTAGTGCTTGTCTGATTTCATTAAATTTCTAGCTTTTAATAGAATTGGGCGAGGAAATTTCAACAAAAAAAAGTCAATGTTGGGTTCCACCTCTGCAATTGCATTCAACAAAGTCCATGGTCATTATTTGGGAATACCAATATCTCAAAAATGCTCTTCAAATATTACATAAAATGACCATAGTACCCTATCATCCTCATAAAGACAAGTGCAATTGCGTGTACATCTCACCAACAATAATAATTTATCATAAATAAGAACAATTTGAAAATTATAGATGCATTTTTTGTCAACAATGACGTGCACAATGTCAAATCTCTTGAATTGACTGAATAAAGTGACATTTTTTGTAATATCAAATACCCAAACAATTGTGCTCAAAAAATCTGAAATCACAAAATCGATTTTAGACACATACTAATGATTTGCTGTTTTCAGTTTTCAATTTTACAAAATACTCAAAACTTGTTTATTATGTTATTTTTTGAATTATTTTAAAAAATAAAATTAAATTTATAACACAAAACTATAAACAATGTTTTTGACGTTTTGAATGTTTTTAGTGAAAATATGGAAAACATTTTTTAGATATTAAAGGATGATTCAGTACAATAAAGCTTAATCCAAGAATGCACAAAACAAAATTTATATAAACAAAAATTCTAAAAAACAAAAAATACAAAAAATACAAAAATCTAAATTCTTAAAAATAAAAATAAATATTTAAAAAAAATAAAATTATAAAATACAAAATTCTAAAAAAGTAAAAACTACAAAAAATTATTTAAATAAAAAATTTATATAAACAAAAATCCTAAATTCTAAAAAAATATAATTCTAAAAAAAATAAAAATTCTTAAAAAAATAAAATTATAAAAAATAAAATTCTAAAAAAATTTAAAATTTTATAAAAATGAAAATACTAAATACTAAAAATTAATTCAAGACCTTATTGGTTATTTAAATAAAAAATAAAAAAAATAATTTAAATGGAAATTGATTAAAATTATCAATCCATGTCATTAATTTTTATTTTTTATTTTGTTTGTATTTTATTTTTGTAAAAAAATATTATAAGATTTGCTAACTTTAAAATGTATATATATTATTTTATCATATACTAGTATAAAATCGTTCTATTTTACTGAATAATCAAATTCATTGAATAAAATGATATAAAACAATTTCTCAAAATTTCAAATAAAATGTATTTTCCAGTTTTCTATTTTCAAAAATAGTTTTTTGAGAATGACAAACCAAATACATTTTCAGCAATCTTAAAATACTCAAAATATAGAAAACTAAAAATAAATTCAAAACTGAAACGCAAAGAAAACATATCCCAAGATTCTTTTAAAAATATATAAAATTTGATTTTAGCACCCCAAGAAGAATCATTTTGCCAAAAATATAAGTTAGATTACGGCAATGTTAATTCATTAGTTTTGATATCGATTACTGATGGAATGGTCAATTCAAGCAAAATAATGTAATAGGACTTCTGACCAGAAATTTTATTCCATGGGATCATGTATTTGTTGTACATTGTGTTAAATCTTTGACTTGGTGGTGATGGAGTGAGACTTTAAATTTATTGAAAATGATGATTAGTTTGTTGTCATTTCTCCTTAATTATACTTTTACTCACCTACACGACTTCGCATTATTGATCTGCCATGCGTAGAACAATCATCACATGTATGTTATGAGACGATAACATTACAAGGTGATTGTTATGAAGATTAACTAGCTGCAGAGGAAGAATCACAGTGGAAGGGACCAGCTCAGGAAGATGATCTACAGTGAAAGGGAAGAAGAAAATAAGCTACCGGGGAAAACCATATTAATTGAAACTCTTATGTATTAGTCAATAGATAAACATCAATTTTTTTTAGTTAATTGTAACTTATTTTTTGACGCATTTTTCTAAAATATAAGTAGCAAAAGTATGTTAGTCTTATTGTTTTAAGATATAAGCACGTTTGGCTTAAATTAAAAAATTTGTTTATAAGTAAATTTAAAATAAATAATTCACTTGTCACACCAAACATAATTTGTATTGAAACTTGAATTAAACTAAATTTTAATTAAATCTAAACAATTTTATGTTGGAGCTTGGGATTCTTGGACTAATTTTTTTTTTTTTCAAAAAAACAATTTAAATTGGAGACTTGGGCTTATGCCATTTTGGATTTATATTATTTGGATTATGTATTATGACTATTCACAAAATGAGTGATTAGTGTCAATGAGCAAAAAATAAATAAAAATAAAAATAAAAAATTACAGGCCAACCCGACTAGCCCAGCGGGCTAGACAAGCCAGGCCAGGCCAGGTCATACATGCCCGATTTTATTTGGGCCAAGGTCAGCCCAACCTAAAATTTGGGTTATATGGGTCAGTCTGCTGACCGATCCGATATTGCCACTTCTAACTATATATAAGAAATGAATGAGAAATATGAATCTATAGTTGCTATGCTAGCTAAAATAAGTATGTCTAAAGATAAGCATGTGGAAGGGCTTAATGTAGGATCAGCTTCTGAAGAAAGTGTGTTGGGTAGAAGATATGGTGGTGACAATAGAGCAGGGATGAATGGAAGTGATACCAGGATGAACGACAAACTACTTAAAATTAATTTCCCTCAATTTTGTGGTGAAAATCCAAGAGAGTGAGTGACGAAAACCAATAAATATTTCCAATTACACCAAATACCGGAGGATTTAATAGTGGGCATAGATGAAATGTACTTGAATAGGAAGATAAATGTTTAGTTCCATGGATTTCTATCTAATCATCCAGATGCAGAATGGGGACTCTTGACCATTGAGGTGTGCATAATGTTTGCTGAGACAACTAGGGAGGAAATGGTGGAAACTTTCAGTAAAATTAGAAAATATGGTGAAGTTATTGAAAATATGGAGAAATCTAAAGAGTTGAAAGCTCAAGCTATGCAGACTTTGCCTAACTTACCTAAATCCTATTATATCAGTATCTTCACAAGTGGATTGAAGGTTGAAATTAAATTCATGGGCAAAATGATCAAACCTTCTTCATTGACCCAAGCCTTTGAGATAACATTGTTATAGGAAAACCACCGTAATGGCCATCAATAAAAATTCCAAGACACACAAACCTTACACTCACCCTAAATTACCAGACTCAGAACATTCAGACTCCAAAAGACCGAGCCAACGTTTTCCTTATAAAACCCTTACCCCTGCTATTTTGCAAACCAAAAGGAACTTGGAACTTTATTTTAAGTGTAATGAAAAGTACACACTAGGACATGTTTGTAAGAACAGAATGTTGAACTACATATTAATGGCTGAGGAGGAAGATGATGAGGCATTGGATGATGTGTTAGCTGAAGAAGAAGATATGGAAATCATGCAGATTTCTCTCAATGCATTAATGAGAACCCTTATCTATAAAACCATCAAAATTCCAAGGAGAATCAGAGGCAAAAACATATATATTTTGATAGATTGTGGAAGAGCTCATAGCTTCATAGGTGATAATTTGGTGCAAGCTCTTGGGTATCAGAATGATAATAACAGGTCTCTAACTCACAGCCAATGGAAAGAAGTTGGACAGCAAATCTGTGAATCAACCTATTGTTTAGCAGATGCAAGAGATGGAGTTTCAATACAAGCTGAGATCCTTAAAACTTGGGGGCAGTGACATGGTTCTAGATGTCAATTGGCTGAGCCAATTTGGGCCAGTAACATTTGATTTCAATGAGGGGTACATCGGTTTTATGAGTAAAGGAGAAAGGGTAACGCTTTGTAGTGGAAATTTTGATAATAAGTTTGAACTAATCATTGGCTCTCAATTGGAATCCTTACTAGTCCAACAACCATATGGATTAGTGGGGCAACTTAAAACCATTTTGGAAGATGAAGCAACAGAGACCCCAGAAGAACTGAAGCCCATCTTAATTGAGAGCTTAAAGGCCTGCCTCCAGATAGATTACATGACCATCATATCCCATTCAAAGAAGGAGTCCAGGCTTTTCAGATTAGACATTATAGATGCCCATTCACTAGAAAAAACTGAGGTAGAGAGGCTGATAGAAGAAATGCTAGCCACTGGAATTATTCAATTAAGTTGTATTACGTTTTTTTAGTTGTAATAGGAGAAAACACGCTTTTTATTTTGCCTTGCTGTTATATGTAAGAGATGGAAGAGAGATAATGGCCATTGATTGAAATGTTTAACTGAATTCTCAGTGAAAATTCCTTCATTCCATCTCTCCGTCTTCATCTTCTTCATTTTCTTCACTATTCTGTTTTTACCCATTATGTGATGCGAACCCACGAAAAATTGAATCTTAGAAACCACAAAAGAATTGATCAGAACCCCAAGAAAGTTAAAATGTAGTCGCAAGAACTTGACCCGATGATCACTTGAGCCAAAGAACCAAAATTATGAACACCACAAATGTTTGCAAAAATCTTTGATGAGTTTTAAGTTGGTTCAATTAAGAACTCAGAATAAAAGTGAATATTCACTTTTTAATTAATCTCTCAAAATAAAAGTTATGATTGTTTACAATGAAAAGTGTTTAAATAGTAAACATTAAAGAAATCCTAATTTAATTAGAAAATATAACTAAAAACTGATTAAAATATAGTTTTAAACAAAAAAGAAAACAAAAACTGTCAAAAATTGGATTTCCGCCGAAACTGGCCTCCAAACTTTGTTTTGTGCTTATTTTGGTCCTCCAAACTTCCATTAGCCTCTAATTTGCCTTCAATATGGTCCTTAGCACTTTGGATCGCATCATCCCTTCTTTCTCAAAAGGATTCGACCTCGAATCTTCACCTGCATCAAAGGGGAGAAGAATGCCTTCCGTCATCATACGAACCCAAACTCAATCATCAGGCTTAAAAATGAATCTGCAGCCTTTGTTAGCTTTAATTTGATGTCTTTGAAGCTCATTCGTCTCATCCAGATTACTTCTATAGGTTGGTCATTTTGGAAGAACAACTCCAAGTATAAAGTAAAGTTGATGTGCAATGTCTCGAATATGTGATAACCTAATAGACATCCCATCTGAAGATACGTCATCCAATTCTTGCAGTAAAAAATTTGGCAAATTGGAGGAGGGATGGGGTATTAGTTAGTTTTGCTAATTACAATCTCGTTGTTTTCCTCCATTGTTTTCTTTTCTTGTGCTTCTACCTCGCTTTTTCTTTTTTGCTGCTCCAAATCATCTATCTTAATTTGTGCATGAAGAGCATGCCTCGCAAATAGGACTTCACCTTCGACAGGGTACTCTACACCATCATCATCCAACTCAGACATCTCATCACTATCACTATCATTCTCAGTCTCCACTTTTTCATTGTCATGCAAAATCACTACCCTTTTTGTTTGGACATTGTGATGCAATGTGCCCGGATTTCAAATATTTAACATATTTGATATCCCTATTCTTTGAAGGTTGGAAATCTGACTTGAGTTTATTGTTGCTAGTGACATCATCTTTTTTCTTAGGTGGTTCGGCCTCCCATTTGAAACAGCCCTATTACTCACATCATTACTATCCCACTTTGGTTTCCAAGGGTTAGATCCCAAAGAAAACCTAGTTGCCCCTTTTCTTTTCAATTGCCTATCTATCTTCATAGCCATGTGCACCATGTCCTTCAACTCTATATAATGTTGTAATTCAACTATATTGACTATATCCCTATTTAATCCACCCAAAAATCTGGCCAAAATGGCCTCTCTATACCCCTCGACATTAACCCTAACCATAGCCATCTCTATCTCCTTATGGTAATCATCTACACTATTTGAACCTTGAGTAAGGCCTTGCAATTTTTGATAGAGGTCCTATAGTAATGACTAGGTACAAATCTCCTCCTCATGAGAGCTTTTAAATCACCCCAAGTTTATACAGGTCTCTCATGATTTCTCTTCCTAATTGTCACCAATTGATCCTATCACATGATAGCATACTCAGTGAACTCAATGACAACTAATTTAACATTCTTTTCTTCTGAATAAATATGGCAATCAAATATTATTTCCATTCGAATTTCCCATTCTAAATTGGTTTCAAGGTCATTCTTACCTTGGAAGAAATGTATTTTCATTTTAATATTTCCAAGGTTTCTATCTACCCCCATCTTGACCTCTATAATCCCCTCATTAAGGTGACCTTTCACGCCTATCTCCTATACGGCTTATTCTACCCATCTCAACCCCATAATTATAATGATCGTCATCCTCAAATTCAGCCATGGGGTTATGATCACGCCTATCATGTTTCCTAATATTAGGAATCCCATGTTGTTGCTCCCTTAGTAAGGTTGTAATCACCGTATCATATCTACCCATCCTATCCATCATCTCTTTATTACTATCCCTCATCACATCAAACACCATTTTCATGTGCTCAAATTGTTGTTGCATGGCTTTTAAAAGAAAGAATTGGTTGTTCCCTTCCTTAGGTGTTGATACTTCATTATTAGACATTTTGGGATTAAAAAAAAAAGGGAATTAGGATGGAAAGAAAATTTAACCTCACGTGTTTACACTCGTGTTTCACTCTATATGGTTTTTTCTCGACAATAAATTCACAACTCTTGCATTTTACCTCTCTTTGTGTTTCTTATTAAGTTTTTTAAGGAACTAACTAAACTCAATCAAGAATTCAGTCCTCGTAATGTTCAAGAACAAGAGTAAGGAAATAAAATACATCGAGAATATAACACAAAAGAATAAGATTTAAGTACCGAATGATAATATGACACAAAAATCTAAAAAGAATGTGTTTTTTGACTTTTCTTGAATTATCTTTTAATTTTCGTTTTTTTCCAATCCAATGCAAGAAATGAAAAAGAAGAATCACAAAGCAAGAACTAGAAATAATTAACTTTGATGCCTGAACAGATTATGCACAAACAATTCTTGAAGAAGATGAATGACGAAAGAGAAATATTTTTTTTATATGATTTAAGATGAATTTGAAGGAAGTTAAAAAGAAAAATTTAGAACCTAATTTTAGATCCAAAGCTCTGATACCAACCGATACGAACCCCTGAAGAATTGAATTTTGGAAAGAATTGATCCGAACTCCAAGAAAGCTAAAATCTAGTCATAAGAACTTGACCCGATGATCACTTGAACCAAAGAACCAGAGTTATGAACACCACAAAGATTTGCGAAATCTTTGATGAGTTTTATGTTAGTTCAATTAAGAACTCGGAAGAAAAGTGAATTCTCACTTTTAAATTAATCTCTCAAAATAAAAGTTATAATTGTTTACAATGAAAAGTGCTTAAATAGTAAACATTAAAGAAATCATAATCTAATTAGAAAATATAACTAAAAACTAATTAATAAAGTTCTAAACGAAAAAGAAAACAAAAACTGCCAAAAACAGGATTTTCGCCGAAATTGGCCTCCAAACTTTGTTTTGTACTTAGTTTGGTCCTCCAAACTTCCATTAGCCTCTGTTTTGCCTTCAATATGGTCCTTAGCACTTTGGATCGCATCATTATGTATTTGAGCTTATTTATCTTAAATTGAGCTCGGAGTTCATATAATACAATCCATTTGCCTAATTTTGAGTGAGATTCGCCATTGAAAAAGTTTTATTCATTACAGTGATGCAGATGATAGCAATAGAAGTTTTTCCATTGAACTTTGTACCATAGTGTTCATGTCAGGCCCGATCTACTACACCCAGGTAGGCAGCTTATTCGGCCCACCTGTTGAGGTGTCAGCAGGTGGGCCGTTCATGATAAATGACCGTTCATGATAAAGTAGATACTTTATCATGAACGGCCCACCTGCTGACACCTCAGCAGGTGAGCCGAATAAGCTGCCCACCTGTGAGCATTAGAACAAAATCCGTGTTCATGTATGTATTTTTCTTTTAATTTGGTAATTTTAGAATTTGATGAACAATAGTTCAAGCCTTTTTATTTAGTTAGTTAGTTGTTTCATTTTACTTATGGCGTGAGGGTATTTTGTGCATTTAGTAGTCGTAGAGTTTTCAATTATTTCATAGTATTTAAATTTTGTTGAAACACTTCATTGCTTTTTAATTTTTTTTGGAGTCATTGAATGAAAATGTGGAGATTTTCTCCCAAAACTGATCTTCGGCCGACAATAAAAAGAAACCAATGTCACGTCTCAATTATACTGCTTCTACAATCGAAAGCACACTTGTCTCGTAGTATCTACTCCACATTTTGATTTAGTAGACAACTACTTTTAAATTTATTTATTGTTCACTTATATTTAATTTAAAAAAAGTAATTATATTCACACAATATTTTTTATTAATAACACCACATTTTAATTATAATAAAAATTAACAAATATTGTTCATTTTCTTATTTGTCTCCAACTATTTTTTATCACATTATTATCATCAACATATTAATTTGCACATCTTATCTTTATTTTTTATACTGGTTTATATCTAAAAAGTTAATTAGAATGACGTGAAAAGATTATTTTGCCTCTCGTATTTTAAAATAAACAAAATAAATAATAAATATAAAAATTTGACAAGATATTTGTCCATCATTTCAATACACATTAGCATGATATTTGAACAAAAATCGTGATCACGTGAAAATTAATTGAAAATTAAGAGAAATTGTCGCGAATGGTCTTAATCTTTGCCCTCATTGCAAAAATTGTGCATAACGTTTGTTTTTTTGGCACATAAGTCCCTAACATATGTGTTTTTGTGCGTAATTAGTCCTTGTTAGATAAAAAAGACAAATATCATCTTAGTTTTAATTAGAGAAAATGTGATTGGATTTCTAACATTTGTAAAAAAATACAAATTGGTCCGATACTTTTATTTTTTATAAAAATATATTAAAGAAAAATAAATTTTATTTATTTATTAAAATTAACACTTTATTGACAAAATTGATAATATATTAAATTATTTTGTATATTTTACGAACTATTATAAAATAATTAAAGATTATTTTAGTTATTAATTTTATCTAACATGTTGTTAGTATATAATTTTATCTAACTTATTTGTTCATATTATGAGATTAAATTTTAGTTATTTTATAATAGTTCGTAAAATATACAAAACAATTTAGTATATTATCAATTTGGTCAATAAAGTGTTAATTAAAAAAAAGTCTTTAGTTTCATTTAATTTTTTATAAAAAATAAAAGTATGGACCCATTTATACTTTTTGCAAAGGTTGGCAATCCAATTGCACATTTCCCTATATTTATATTTTTCATCAAATAAGAACTAATTGCACACTAAAATACATAGGTTAGAGAATTTTGTGCTAAAAATAAATGATAGACTATTTTCACACTGAGAGCAAAGATTATGGATTATTTGTGCTAATTTCTCGAAAATTAATGATAAAAATAAGACGACGCAGTATACTTTATCTCCACTGGAACAGACTAAATATGTATTTTGTGCAACTTATGTATCTCTATGTAATATTTGACTATCTCTAAAATCACCACTCAACTAGTGGTCAAAGCCTTAATAGTGATCTCCCAACATAATCGTTGTACGAATGCCAAGTGTCGATATCACCCAATAGCAATTGAGTCTCTAAGTTTTTGCCTAACATAAATATAGTTAGGGAGGGACTAGAAATTTTTTTACTTCACATCCATCTCACATGGACGGCCACCTCAACCGAACAACTCGTCAAAGTTGGACCTAGGAGAGCCACTTAAGACCATAACATATATTCGCACTTCGCTTTGTCAAAAGGGCACCCAACTGTTCGGCACAATTCAAAAATATTACAACATTTATATAAGTTCTAAACGTCACATAAATATATCTTATGCAAGTCCTTAACCCACCTGACTTCATTTTGAAAATGGTGATGTAATCTGATAAGTACATTTTGTATATTTATTCGGACTTTAAAACTAAACTTTTATATCGTTACTTTATAGATTTTCTACTTAATTTATTTTATTTTATTTTCTATTTCAGTTTCGGACATGTTTATAAGCAATTAGGGGAAGAATAGTTGAAAATAGAAACATATTAGAAAATGATTCGGAAGTACGAGGATCAAATTTCACTCAATTGAAGCTTGAAGACTAAAATGAGAAAAATCTCCTAACTTAAGTCACACTGGTGAAATCAACAGATAAATGAGAAGAAATTGAGTTTTTTAAGTAAATATCAAGAGACAAATATTGGAGGACGATGAAGAAGATAAAATTAATAAGTTTAAAGTTTATTGGACAGACAATGAAGAGTTAGAAACAAATGATCAAACACCTAAATGCCAAATAATCGAATTGAGAAACTACCAATCGAAGCATATGGGAAAATTAGAGCACAAATTTTTGTATTAAATTTTCACAAGGTAAATAACATACCATTGAAAAGATAATTGAATTACAAGTCCAACACTTTTTACGGATCTCAATTTGGAATTTTCTATAAGAAGTTATGGCCGTTTGAAAAATAGCACATATTTAAAAAAGTAAAGCTGGGCGAACATCGTTCTTACCAACAGAGACCAAAAATGAAGTTTGTGCAATTGCTCGGGAATGTACTGGACGATCGTCCAGTGTAAAAAGTTCACCCGCGGATTATGTTACCTTTTGAGTTCGACTTCAATTAGAAAACTTTTTGGGACGCGATTTTAATGATTTTTTGGGATTCTTCTAGGCACTATTATGGAACTGTATATATGTGTTCTAAACTCATAATTAGAGAGCATAATTTTGGGAGAAAAACAAGAAAATAATCAAGAAACGAATATCAAGATTTATTTTTTCGATGATTCAACGAAGATCAAGATCAAGTCTTTTGAGCTTTCTTCTTCTCCGGGTGATGAATTATATTTTTCTTTTTGTTTTTGTTTTCTTCTTCTTAGTATGTTAGGCTATTTTTTTTTTTTTTTGGTTTAGGATTACGATAAAACTTGTAGTTCAATTCTTCTATTTGAAACCTTGATTTTTGACGATTTGCATTAATATGGTTTTGAATAATTAATTTTGATTTATTTTCATGTACAATTATATACGTAATAATTGTATGATTATTGTGGTTTGTTTTACTATCAAGAGATTGAAAACATGCAAACATAATTTTAATTATCTTAAAGTCTGATAGGGGATAGAGATATACCGCTGTACTTTATGTGATCTTTAATTATTCATTACAATTTAATGCATTCTTGTGTATTCGCTTTCGTTATAGAGATATAGTCGGGTCATACATATGAATATGTTTGATTTTATTCGAAAGAAACTATTGAATAATATAAGGGTATTGATTATCATAACTGGTGTATTTTGTCAAATTCAAAAATCCAGATAAAAGATTTAACAACTACAAGTGAATTCAGGATCCTAATATTCTTATTTCTCATATTCAAAGTAATTCAGCATAAGCTTAATTCTTATTTGTTTAAAATATAATTAATCAATTTTTTTTAGTTAATAATCTAAATAGTTCTTAGTCACCCAAACTTCAAAACTTAAATCGATTTAGTTAGGGTTAATTTAATTGTGTAGAACTATCTAAATCCATGTGGATATGATACTTGGACTTTCAAATTTATTATATTACTTGTGCGATCCGTACACTTGCTGTACAAAATAAATTGCTTACACAACCTTCAAATTCATTAGACTAGATGGAAGTAAAGATTGGTCAAGCGATATTTCGATTAATAGTGCATTTCACATATTTGAATTGAGCAAACTACTATAAAGTTCCATGATCACACTTATAACCATAAGTTGTACACGCAAGTTGTTAAGTATGAAAATACATTATTTATATGTGATGAAAAGAAATATCGATGAGATGACTATCACACTTATGAAATGTTGAAGACCACAGAGGAATTTACTCATAGTTTGTTTAATAAAGCTTTTTTTTTTTTTTTTTTTAAACAGTGGGTCTTGTGTCGATAAGAATTGTAAATCATACAGAATTTTAAATACTAATATTTAATCATCTTATAAGAGCATCTCCAATATATTTCGTCATTGCTTTTTAGACGTATCACATAAGCACAAATAGACATATTTATAAAAAACTTTCTCCAATACATGCTAACGAGGAATGTATCTAGCTGATGTAACATATAAAAAAATAGACTCTATCTAAAAGTTCGTCTAAATTTAAACGGACTTCTAGACAGAGTGACTTATCAAATTTAAATCCAATTAAGCATTTTATTTATTAAAAAAAAGTCGGTTAACTTTTATTTTTTTTATTTTAAATAAAATTAATACTACTATATTGGTTTTAGACGGAACTTATTGAAGATAAATTTTTAATTTGACCATCTATCATACCACATAGACTTCAATAGACAAAGTGCACTGGATATGCACTCCCAAACATATTTTCAAACCCGTATTATGTTAATACACCCAAATCTACTTTAATCACGACCTAGGGATTTTCACTTCTACTGACTCAAAAATTCACTATACGTCTATTTTCACCTTCTCTATTTTTTTTTTTTAAATTTCCTTAATTCTCTCCTTTCCAATTATCTTTCTCTTTACCATTTTTTTTCAAATCTTTCATTCTCAACATTGTTTTCTTATCAATCTCTATTTATTTTTTTACAGTTAAATTCTTTCGATAATCGATATACTAATCATATATCCACTAAATTTATCCCACTCAAATTAATACTGTGTATCGAAAGTTTTAAAAGTTTATTACAGCCCCTAAAAGACGATGACTCAATCACCGAATTCATTATTAATATTAGAGTAAGTAGTGTACACTTTTCGTTTCTTCGCATTCACATAAAACTTCATCTTCTAAACAATCACATCAAGTGCGTACACTTTTTCGTTCCTTTACACAATGAAATGGTGACCGAAAACAGATAAACAATCACATCAAGTGTTTCATATGAATCAGAAAAGACAATTTCTCTTATATTGGAGATTCATCTTGCAATCTTGAAAGAGACTTACACATTGGAGTCTGGAAACGATGACTGAATTATATAAACAATCACATTACTTGTTTCATATGAATCAGAAAAAAAACTATTCTACATAGGGGTGGGGTGGAGTAGTTGTTGAGCTACAGAGAAATGCCGATCTCTTCAGCCGCCGGAACTCACCTTTTGGATGCTGAAACTCCACCTTTAAGGGACGCCGTTGATGGCGTCGTGGATTTCAAAGGCTGCCCCGTTACACGATCCGGATCCGGTTGTTGGAAGTCCGCTTTCTTCGTCATAAGTACACCAGATCCTACCCAATTCCCCATTCAACAGTTTTTAGCAATTTTAAATTTTTGTTATTTTCTTTTTTCTTTTCCAATTTGTTAGGTGTTGAAGTGGCTGAGAGATTTGCCTACTATGGAATAAGCTCGAATTTGATAAGTTATTTGACGGGTCCATTGGGCCAATCCACCGCAACAGCGGCGGAGAACGTGAATGTCTGGACCGGAACGTCGGGGATTTTGCCGCTTTTGGGGGCTTTTGTGGCCGACTCATATCTTGGTCGATACCGAACCATTGTCATTGCCTCTGGGCTCTATATCGTGGTCAGTCCTAAAAGCTGACATTATCACATACTCTAAACTCTAATCTCAACCTATATAGCTAAGATAAAACTTGATTTGTGATCTTATAACTACTTGAACACATAAGCTAGTTTTATAGACGTGTTAGACACTATGTGATTGTAACAATCGGTGTTACACTCAATTTATGATTGATTTTAGACTCTAACTTAATTTTCAATTAATCAGTAGTTGTTTAGGTGTTTGTTGAACTTAAGAAAAATTGCTTATAAAAAAATATGTACCATTTGATGGCAGATTTTGAGAATGTGCAAAAAGATAGTTTCTTAGATTTTGTTTTTAGCTCATTCAATTTAAATATAATTAAAATACCAATTTTAACCCTAATTAATTAAATTAAAGTCTTTTTCTACATTATAAACTACACTTTTATTTTGTAATTTTATAAATTTTGAGATTTAATAGATAGGGTCTTGATCTCCTACCCACTTATTATACTCACTTATAATGCCCATGCTGAGGTGACATCACATGATTGGTAATTCATGGTCTCACACTCATTATTTTTATCAATCATGTAATGCCACCTCAACGTAAATATTATAAATGGGTAGGAGATAAAGACCCTTAATAGATATTATTATTTTTTATTTTAAAATAAGTATAGCGAATAGCGTGTCTTTAAAAAAATATTTGATAATTTTCATATTGTTATAAAAGTAAAAATATTTTTTCACAATAGTACCAATAATAATAATAATACAAAATAATGTTATTATAATTAATGTTTATTTTAGTAATTGTATATCGACACAACAATAAATCATTTTGTTTACCAAATGTTAAAATGCCAATTTGGAAACATATATCAATTCTAAAACAAAAATTTATAAAACACTTAAATGATTGTTTACACAACTCATTCCTTCTTCAACTAAACAAAAGTTGATTCCTTAAAATCACAGCATTACCAAACCAATCCAAGCCCTAAGTAAGCACTCTTGTACGAGTGATCCTTGTTGCAGACTAGGCGATTGGGGGAAGGCTACTTCCGGCGTGCTTTTGTAAAGTCATATAGCTCTGCGTCCCACATGGCTAAGTTAAAACTTAGTTTGTGGCCTTATAACCACTTGAGTGCCCTTCCCATATAAGCCATTTTTAAGGGTGACTTCTGAACAATGTGGTTCTAACATACTATCTTTTTAAGATCCATTTGTTTGACACGAAGTAAGGTAAGGTGGAAAATTTTGAATTCTCAAAAATTGTAATATATGAGCATCTGTTTGATTCATTGGGTTTTCTCTTGAACCACTTGAGATATGCTAGAAATTATAGTTAATGAATTTTACTCATCTTAAAGTTGTTTCTTTAGGATTTCAATTTAATTTTTGAAAAAAATCAAATCAAATTCTTATTTGTCAAAAATTTTGACAATTTTAATTCTCAAGAAGTCACCGTCCAACCAACGGACACTTATATACAATAAAGAGACTTGGGAAATAGAAAACTATTACGAGTGTCAGCTCTTTCAATATACACATGGCATGAACTGGCCGTCCTTGAACAAAAGCTATTGCTTGATGGAGTTACAATGTAGACATAAAGATATTTAATTGGAATTATATACCAAGCTACAAAATTTTTAGGAGTTGTTATGCCTGGTTCTTTTGCTTTAGATAATGTGATAGTTCATAATTCTGATCTCAACAATCGATCAAAGCATAAATATGCATCACTCCAGGTGACACTTTGTACTGTCAAAAAAAAAAAATATTCAGATTGACAAAAATGATAGACACTTGTCCATTAAGGTTTACTATACAAGTCTTAGATGTTGAATTTTAATGTGGAAATAAATATTCCAAGGTTGTGGAGTCATTTACTGGAAGCTAAGATCCAAACAAGGATGGTTGAAAAAGCTTGATGTTAAAGATGTCTTATAATACATCATTAATATTCAAATGAATTTTCCTTCACTTGTTCTTTGGTTTGGCTATTTGTCACTACAATCTACTGGTAAATACGGAGCCACCAAAAGAATTACTTCTTAGTTCTTCAGTTGAAAATTAGATGTTCTCTCTGTCTTTTTTTGGATCAAATTGGAAGCCTTTTGGCGCTATGTTTCATATTTTTCTATACTTTCTATGTTAAACTTTTCAAATGGCAGCATTGTGCTGCTGTGTGCATGTTGTGATGTAAATGCATTTTACTTGGTTGAGTTTGTGATACTTGTTACTGGATTTTCTGTATGTTGTGGAATTTTGGATTCATTGTGAAGATGCACATTTTTGTGTTTTGTCATACTGTTTGTGTTAATTATACGAATACGAAGTGGGATTTTATTTTGCATCACTATTTCTACTTGCGGTATGCATGACAATTAAAAATTTAGAGGCCTGTGATTTATATTTTCTTTTGCCAATTTTTCAATACAAGTACACATCAATATTTAAAACTCGGTGATGCATTACAAGACTGATTTAGAGCTGTATGCTTCAGTTTTCCACATATGACCAAGGGTGAAGCCGAAGATTCAATATTTTCCTCCACTTAATAACAAGCTGAAAGCTATTGAGTCATTCTGTTCATTCGAAACCTACCATGTAATTTTGTGCTTGAGCATATTAGGAAGATACAAATAATCCATTGGAAGACTTGTCTTTATGAAGAGCTCCTGATGCAATGATTCTTGAAAATACATTTCTTCTGGAAAATGCTAATCATGTTCTGTTTGGATTGTTATGGTTCTCAGGCACTTGGTTTCTTGTCCCTATCTGCTGCTCTTTATTCATTCAAATCTTCCAACTGCCAAATTACTGCAAATACCAAGGCATGCTCTCCGCCACAGTTTCAAAAAAATTTCTTCTTCTTCTCTTTGTATTTATTTGCACTGGCACAAGGAGGGCATAAACCTTGTCTTCAGGCTTTTGGAGCTGACCAGTTTGACGAGCAAGACCAAAACGAATGTAAAGACAAAAGCTCATTCTTCAATTGGTGGTATTTTTCCATGAGCTCGGGTATCATAGTGGCTATCTTTGTTTTGAGCTACATTCAAGACAACCTCAGTTGGGGTCTTGGCTTTGGAATCCCCTGCGTTGTCATGTGCCTTGCTCTAGTTATATTTTTGCTTGGAACTATGACTTACAGATTTCACATACAGAGTGATGAAAGAAACCCATTTATGAGAATTTGTCGGGTATTCCTGAATGCGGCTAGAAATTGGCAGACTACCCCGACAACAATATCTGAGGAAGAGGAAGCTCAAGGAATTCTGCCTTATCAAGGCTCTGAGCAGTTCAAGTAAGTCGACAGTCGACTACTGTTTTGTGGATTTTGATATTTGGAAGAAAAAAATTCTCTTGACCTTTCTTTGATACGTTTCAGCTTCTATTGTTAGTGTCATTGAGCGTCTTGTGACAGCCTACTATTAATGGAACTAGTTCACTTGAGTTTATTAGTGGTTGATTCATTATGAGAAATACCATTTTCAATGGATAAAATTTGCCATTGTACATTAGGTAGACATGTGACCTTCTAATCTAGGACCACAGCAAACTAAGCCTTGTTCCCAATAACTTTGGAGACGGCTACATAAATGTTTCTTGTCCACTCTTAGATTCATTACTAGATCTAGCTACATCTTTAGCAACGACAACAAACCATGTTAATTTTGATCTACTCCTCCCTCTCTCTTCTGACTTCTCATACCAAGATCTTGTGTAACTCTTATGAACTTGAGCCTCTTTAAGTCTACACAAAACGTGTCCGAATCACAAAAATTGTCATTCCCTTAATTTATGTTCAACCAACGCCACCTTCACCTGTTGGCATATATTCTCATTTGTTATCTTATCCAATCTAGTATAATTGTTATCTTATCCAATCTAGTATAATTCTATCTTAGCATATTGTTTTTCGCTACATGCATCTTAAGAGCATTTTGCCCTTTTAACAACCCAACACTCACAACCATAGAGCATAGCAGGTCTAATCACATCTTCCTATCACACTAGCCTTCTCCATTTCATTTAACCCACTCGATTTCTATGCATTACTACCTCTTCAATTCCTTCTTCCTCATTGATAAATGGACTTTTCGGGACAATAGAGTCCTCTATAGCACCTACGTATTATTATACGTTGATATTGTTTTACTCTAGATCTTTGCTTTACACGATTGAAATAATGGCATTGATCTCATTTTGTTTCGTTATAATATTTTTGGCTTGTAACAGGTTTCTTAATAAAGCATTGGTTGCACCTGATGGTTCGAAGGAAGACAGGAAAGTTTGTACTATCACAGAGATTGAAGAGGCAAAGGCAGTTCTAAGGCTTGTTCCAATATGGACTACATGTTTGGGATATGCCGTTGTATTTCCACAATCATCGACATTATTCACCAAACAAGGAGTTACAATGGATCGTTCTATCATGTCTAACTTACAAATACCAGCTGCTTCACTTCAATCTTTTATTGGCCTCGGCATTGTTGGCTTTATTCCAATCTATGACCGTATTTTGGTTCCTATTGCAAGAGCTATAACTAGGAGACCCTCGGGCATTACAATGCTTCAACGAATCGGAACTGGAATATTTTTATCTTTTCTTTCCATGGTAATTGCAGCTCTGATCGAGAGGGAACGTCTGAAAACAGCTGTCGAATATGGACTGGTGGACGTGCCAAAGGCAACAGTGCCAATGAGTGTGTGGTGGCTGCTACCACAGTACTTGCTTTTCGGAATTGCTGATGTATTTACCATGGTCGGTCTCCAAGAATTCTTCTACGATCAGGTTCCAAACAAGCTAAAAAGTTTCGGCCTTGCTCTATACCTCAGTATATTTGGCGTAGGTAACTTCTTGAGCAGTTTTCTCATCTCTGTGGTGGAGAAAGCCACCAGTGGCCCAGGTCGAGACAGTTGGTTTTCAGACAACCTTAATCGGGCTCATTTCGACTACTTCTATTGGCTACTGGCCGGGCTTAGTGCTGCAGCATTTGCTGCATACTTGTACTTTGCAAATTCTTATGTCTACAATAGAAGAAACAGTGTTTGAAGTTGCATTTTGTGGTGGAGAAAGCTACCAATGTCCCACATCGAGACGGTTTTCATACAACCTTAGTTTGGCTCATATATTATCGACTACTTCTATTGGCTACTGGCTACGTTTAGTGTGGCTGCTTTCACTGCTTCTATAACAGGAGAAACAGTCTTTGAAGTTGCATTACAGTAGAAGAGAAATATTGTGCAGTACATAACTTGTATGTAAAAATTGTTCATCTGTGGTCAGCCTCGCCTACATGCGTAAGGCATGACCATAGATTTTATTTAATGGCATCATCTGATATTTGTTGTACATTGTGTTGAATCTTGTACATAGCAGTGACGGAGGGAGTTGAACAACAAAATAATTTTTATAGTCGTCTTTAAATTTATTGAAAATAATGATTAGTTTGTTGTCATTTGTTGTTGACTAATTTTTATTCGCCCACATGACTTTGCATCAAGTAGATGTCCCGAACAATCATCACTATGTACATTGTGGGATGATAACATGGCGATGTGGTGGAGGCTAGCAATAGAAGTTTTAACATTGAATTCTGTTGGAAATTTGAATTTTTCATTCTTATTTATCTTTGTTTAATTTTTAAACGCCACATTTGTTTGAAACCATAGATAGAATATCGAAATCTAAACTAAATCATTTGAAATTTGATTTAGTTCAAAATGAGTCTACGTGGCACTAAATCGTCGAACCGAAAAGACAGTTTTGGCTATGAGTTTCCAATTTGGTGATTTTTTTTTTGATCGAAATTTTTTTTTGATCGATCCAATTTGGTGATTTTTGCTTACATTCCTAATTGTTAATTTGTTACCTCGGGTACATTTATGCCTAGCTTTATACATTTTGCTCAATGAAATGTGTTATGAATAAACTCACCTTCAAATTATATGCAACTTTCACATGTAGTAAACATGGAAGTTAACGGGGTGTTCTTTTTACCATTTTTAACCCGTTTTTAGTTTTTTGTTTTTGAAAATAGTGAAAACGTGTTCTCTTATCCATTTTCGAAAATGCATTTTCCAAAACACTGTAAAAAAATTACAATGGAAATATTTTATCATTTTCTGCGCTTTCTTCGCAAAACGTGGCTCATTTCCAAAACAGCCAAAACATACGTTTTGGATATGTGGTCTGCATTTCGAATCACAATGGCGGTCCTTTTTTTTTTTTTTTTTAAGACTGGGCTGGGCGAACGCCCAAATACAATAATTTCATCAATTTCTTTTTTTGAAATTTCAGTGACGATTTATTACGTTTTGGCATCTTTTGACTTGGTTTGACACATAAGTTGATAATATATAAATATACTTGTTAAGGTATTGAATAATCAATAATTGTTTGAATAAATTATTATAAAAACTTTCTCAAAAATTTCAAGTAAACACTTTTCGAGTTTTCTGTTTTGAGAAACAATTTTCGAAAATTCCAAAAAGAACGTATTTACATCAATCTCAAAACACGAAACTGAAAATGAATTCAAAACTCAAAACAGAAAACTGAAATGCAAAGGGAACACTACCTAAATGATTGGGATAATTGCATATTTGGTCTCTAACCTTTCAAAAAAGTTAGAGATATACTTCTAACTTTTAAAAATAGCACCAAACATCTCCAACATTTGAAAAAATAGGCATGGTAGGTTCTTTATGACGAAATTGTCATTTCCTTTAAATTAACAAAAAAATAAAAAACAAGAAAAAAATGATTGAAAAATAACCAAATTTACCTTCAAAAAAAATAAAAAGTAACAAAGTGCCCCTCTTCTTATTGCAACAAAAACAAAACCACAAAATTTACCGCCCCACAACAATGGCCACCACCGCTACCGCTCATGTTTTCCCCCTCCTACACCTCTTCCTCCCCCTCCTCTCTCTCTGCCATTTTCCACCCATTGCCGCCGCCACCACTACCACTCTTTTTCCTGAGCACCTCTCACTATCTTTCCACCTTTATCGACCGCGATTCCTCCTCAAAATCCCTCATCTCCTGCCCCGACTTGTCCACTGCCAAATCCATCAGCAACTCAATCATCTTCGCCACCATCGTCGCCACACCCTTCCTCTACCTTTCTCGTGTTGATACCCTTGATGACGATTTTTTCTCTGGTGATTCCGATTTATACTGCTCCTGTTCCATCCCTAAAAAAAAAAACCCTTATGAATGCGACTTTCTTGATTCTTTCGAACTTGGACCTTAATTCTAGCTTCTCCCATCCCGTCATCGATCATGGAATCCCCTTATCGCAAACAATCTGCCCTAGTGTTGTTAGTTTCAAACCTAGAATTTCAAATAACAACTTTCTTGAAGATGATGAGGGAAAAAAAAGGTCATGGGGAACAATTTGGATGATGGCATAAAGTAGTCGATTTGCCTTTATTGATAAAGGGTCTTCAATTGGGCCATGGTTTGAAGATGAGGTCCACTTTGTTACTTTCTATTTTTTTGGGATAAATTTAGTTATTTTCAATCATTTTTTTTTCTTTTTCTTATTTTTTGATTTTTGTTTATTTAAAGAGAAGGGCAATTTCGTCATAAAAGGACCTACCATACCTATTTTTTCAAACGTTGGGATGTCTGGTGCTATTTTTAAAGGTTTGAGGTATATCCTTAACTTTTTTGAAAGGTTGAAGAACCAAATATACAATTATCTCCAAATAATTTGATGGTTTGCCCTACAGTTTAAATTATTTGAAAATTGTGTATGGGGACCCATATTCACAAATTTAAATAAATTGATACCTAAAACCTAACTTTAATGTCAAGACCCAAAATCACACTACTTGAAAGGTTGGGGGGAGCTTAGTCCTAATTTTCACTTCTTTTTATTAGTTTGTAGTGGGCATTAGCACTACATTTTTTGTTTGTTACACTACATTTTAAGTTCAATGAAAATTCTCAAACTTCGCTCATTGTCGTATTTATGTCTCCAATATTTTTTTATTGCATTATTATCAACAACCTTCTATTAATTAGCACATATTGTCCCTGATGACAGTTTTCATCCAAAAAATCCGTTAAGATGGCATAAAAATATTTATTTGCTCCTTATAATTTTAAGGAGAATTTATAAATCTAGACAAATGCAATGGATGATTTTTGAAAATAGCAACATTTAATAATATTTGCAAAATGGCAACTTTTAGATGCAAAAAATCATATGTACCATTTTGCAAAAATGACAAGTTTTTCTTTTTTGGCTTCCAAGAAAATCTACTTACTAACTTTTTAAAAAAAATTGATAGTTGAATTGATAAATGATAGCTTGAACTATCAAGAAGAAAAAGAAGTTTTCTTCTCGATAGTTCAAGCTGTCGTTCAACATTAGCTCAATCCACAATTTTTGTTTATTTTTTTCATTTTCACATTCTTCTTCTTCAACCATGCATTAATCCATGAACGCAATCTCTTCCAACAAATTTTTTAGCAATTATATTCAACATAAAAACAATCCAAATTAACCTAGCACAAAATCTATTAAATATTTTTTCTTTTATAATCCAAATTAATCTAACAAAAATATTGATTTGAGTTGTGTGGTACCTAATGGTGGAGCGAGGCGGTAGAGAAGCTTCACTTAAAATTTTTAAGTATGAAATTGTAGATCTGATTTTGAATTACGTTTGAATATATTTGAATAGAATACGTAGAGAATTTTTATAATGCTTACATTTTTGTCTAAAAATGGCAATTTCTGAAGTTATTATAAAAACCTACAAATGGACATTTTATATAATTTTCCTCTAATTTTAAATAGCAAAAAAAAAAAAAAAAGTTCAAAAAAATATTTGTCCTTTATTTCAAAGCACGCTAACAAAATATTTGGATAGAAATCGTCATCAGGGATAAGATATGCTTACCAATTGAAGTTAAGGATAAGAATGTGACAAAAAAAATTAAGGACATAAATACAGTAATGAATAAAGATTAGAGATATTTATTATATTTAAAATGTAATGCAAAAAATAAAAATTGTGGTATGAATATATTACCCTAAATGGTCAATTTTGAACTTAAATGTGGACAATATTGACCTTTCTAAAAGTTTGTTAATTGAAGTGATTATAAAGAGAAGATTTGGTGTCAATTGGGAAGAAACTCTATTTGTAACTAATATTTTTTTGTTTATATCAACTAACATTGTTCTCATAATCCTACATAAATTAGAAGAGGTTTAAAGTCAGCACTATTCAAGTGGTCACCGAAAACGACGTAATTTCAATGACGTCATCGTGACATATTTTATAATTTTTTTTCTCTTCTAAAATTCTGACACCCATTATCGATGCCCACCCACTCAGTACAAACTTCTTCAGCTTTTCATCCACTTCGCCTCTTTCTGCAAACGAATTTCTCTCTTCTCTATACATGCAAAGCCGATGATAGCTCTATCTTCTCCCACACCCAACCACTAGCACGCCTCTGTGCGTTTTCATCTCTATTCTCTCTCCTCGACGAAGAAAATCACGATGCGTTTGGCGATGCAACATTAAAGAAATCATAATAGTGAGGAATCTTATGATAAGCCACAAATGTGTGGTGCCTATGCTTATGATATATATATATATATATATATATATATATATATATATATATATATATATCCAAATGGAGGTAAGTTGAATATGAAACTTCTCTGTCGTTTTTATATTTATTTTGGGTTTAATGTTGTATAGGTTTGATTATTTTTAGTTGTCAAGAAATGGATTTATTTTTTTAAAAGAGATAATTCAAACTTTTTTTTAAATATGTCTAATTTCGAAAAGAAATTGGGATTACTTTTGTTTATTGCTAATTTTGAGTTAAATCGAAGAATGGTTCAGGTTCCATGTTTGTTAATTCATTTAGTTGTCATTAAAATAGGATTAGTGTTCTGATTCAAATATTTGATTTTTAAGTTAATATAATGTTTTCTTGGATTGAATTTGTCATTATCTCATACTATAGTTTATGGATTTTGATCTGTTGAAGTTATTGATTTTGGGGTTAATTAATAATGTAAGGACGGTGGTGTGATTTCAACAGTGGTGGTGCTGAATAGTGACGGCAAATGTGTGGGTTTAAGGCCGCGGTGACTATGTTTGGTAATTTTCTGGTCGAATTTGGGATAAAATGATGGCAGTGAGGTATAGATCAGTTGATTCCAATCCTAAGGATAAACCATGAATTCTCTTTTTCTTCTTGTGTGTTGATCATAGTTTTATTTACATTTGTTTTGTATTTTTTGGTATATTCGTTTTATTTATTTTTCAAGGTCTCTATGTTGATCTAATTGTTATTAGATTCTTATTTATCTATAAGAGAATTAAAAATGTCTCATATCCATCTAATATGTTTCATTTATTTGATTTTAGATCATACTTCTTCTTTTTTGAAACTATGTCATTATTGTAGATTCGGGTTCGATTGGCTGTTTGTGGTGCCCCGTTAGTGGGTGACTCCATGTATATGCCAGTTGTGATTGCTGAGATGCATTATCCAGGACTCAACCCATTTGGTGAGAACAAAAAAGCATATTCCACTAAGAATGAAAGCACTACATGTTGAAGAGTGGATTGTGTGCCATGGAAAGAGCACGTTTATGAAGCTAAAGCTTAGATACAGTGCTAGATGGTTTACTAGAGTAGTTGACAAATTGATTGTATTCTCTCACCTAAGGTAGATCTCTATCACTTTTAAGTTGTCTTTATATGCAAATTATTAATCGCTCTGCATATTGTAATTTTCTCTTTTCATTTGCAGTTTTTGTATAGACCGATAAAATCTCTACGGAGGGGTTTTTTTTTTTTTATTATAGTGAAACTGAAGGAAACACGATAATTTTATAATAAGATTATTCTATCATGTCAAAAAAATGCAAATAATAATGACGAGCATGAACAATTCGCACTAGGATAAAATAGCAATTTGTCTTACCCAACTTATAGCTTTTCGTTCTTTTAGATTTCTCTTCTTTCTGTTTCCATTAAATATTTTCCTCAGCCACGATCTAGTGAGGTTTCCTTTTCTTATTTTTTTTTTCTTTTTTTGGTAATGTTTTCTATGCGAACTTAAAATGTTTGAAATCTCACTATAAGATAGTTTATAGAGTAAGGCAATGAAATCAAATATGGTTTATGGTTGTACTTGCTTTTTGATATATTTCATGTTATAACAGAATGAATCTCGGGCATTGGCGTGGAAGTACATTCACGAATAATTTTCTAAATTAAAGCATTTTACTAACATATTCTTCAAACAATAGGACTTGTGCATGCCAAACATATATTTTCTTCTCCATCCCAAGAATCCTAAGAATAGGAACATTTAGAGTCTCTGTATTGTAAATGTTTGGAATTAGCTTTTGGCTTTGAGTTCATCTCTTATGTATTCTATAAGGAAGAGTCTATGCCAATTTGCCTATAACTCAACTCGAGGATTGATCTACTTTCCATGGTGGAGAGTTTTTATAATTCCCCACTAGACACGTGTTCAATGGGAGTTAGACAAGTGCTTGACTTTTTTGTCAAGCACTTTTTCATTGGCCAACCCCCACTGGACACGTGTCCAGTTGGGGGGAGGGGAGGGGGTTATAAAAACTCCCTTTGCGGAAACGAAGACTGTGTCAAACTGCTAAAAACCTTTGAAAAACAAAAAATGACTAGAAAAGGAAAATTCGATTTCGAAAATTCTGATTCCGAATGACAATCGTTAGAAAAACTCTTGAAGACATTTATAAATCTTCAGAAGACTTAGGACATCTCGATGTTCTCTTAGCCTTTGAAAACAAAGAACTTGAAAACATAGCTTCCATTTTCAAAAAGATAGAAATAAATATCCAAGAACTTAAAGAAGACATTAAAGATTACCATTCTAGAACAGAAAAATCCTTAGATCAACATTCGGCTATCATTTTAGCAGAAGTTAAAAAACCAATAGCCTCAATGTCAAGCCCAGAAAAAACCATACAATATGGAGTAGATCAATTCCCAACTCTCTAAAGTGACACAATCAAAGTGGTAAAGCCCAAATTGTTTAGCGTATCCATTTGACCACTCAAATTTGTTGAGGATGGACCAGACAAAGCATCCTCTCACATATGTTTCCTTACTATTCATGTAGTAAAGTACACAGATGGTAGGCCACGATACAATGTGAAAATTCAATTTTATGTCGAAGTTTGTTGTTTTTTGGAATTTCAAGTACATGAAGAAACGGGCTAAACCAAATGCATCGTTTTATTGTTGATCAATGTATTGAGAAATAAGAAGTTTGTTTATCTTTTTGCATTAAGTACTACTGTGCATACCTCATGGCTATTAACAAAGCATCTAAGTAGGAGGTTTAAGTAGATAGGTTAAGAGAAATTCTTGTGTCCCAACAGTTTGATGTTGCCACGAGCTCCCATTGTAACCTATTGTTCATGTCTTCATAACAAAATAAATGAAAAGTAACAACGGTTGTCTATATCTTTCCCTAAGCTAAATTTTAATATGCATAATTCTTTACCCAAGGCAGAGTCTACCTATTATTGAGACACCTTCTTAATCACATGAACTTATTCTTCTATTGTGTATTGTTAGTACTAACATTTGTAGTTCTATTGTCACCATAAATTTAAAAAGGTAACATTTTGCATGTGTTCTACTAAACAAATTAACTTAAGTAATATTATTATTACCACAATTTGAACTGCAATACGAGCATCGCACGAGATTACACTAGTAGTATATATAAAACTCGACAAGATTCTACCTCCACTGTCAACATACTAATTACTATAATCTTTTCCCATTTCCTTTGTTAGGCTCTCTGGAAAAGTTTAAAAACTATATTGTTATTTGAATAACAAGTTGGAGGCTAATAGTATAATTTCCTCTAATAAAAAGTTGGGTAAATTCAGGGTAAGTCACTATTGTTGCACTTATGAGATCTAAAGTTATATGACCAAAACTTAATTAAATTAAAGTCACATTTTAGCACTAAAAGACTAACATACTCTTAAAATTTTCAAAAAAACGTTATTTCAATAATACTGTTTTGTATAATACTGTTTTATTTAGATAATGTGATGTACATTTATTTTTGATAGTGTTTCAACCTACAATATTGTTATTGAATACAAACAGTATCAATAATTTTGTACTACTAATAGAGCATTTTAAGAACAGTATCATTATTTCAACCATTAAAATATCTTGTATTTAATTTTATATATGATACTGTTTTATCCATGATAATGTTTTATTTAGATAATATGATATGGTATACTTATATCATGATTTTATCTTTGATACTGTTTATTAGAGATGGCAAATGGGCTAGGTTGGGCCAGTCCAGCCCAACCCACGAGAGCAGGGCTACACATGAAAGCCCAGTTTTGTATGGGCAAAAAATATGCTAGTCCAGTCCAGCCCAGCCAATTGACTCAACTTGGTCTTAATTTTTTTTTTAAATAAATTTTTTATACAATCTAATACATTACATCAAATACAATTTTAAATAAATTAAGACTATATATGTTGAGATTTTTAAAGAGATTAATTTATAAAATTGGAGTTCTCATGTATTAGTCAATATATAAACGTCAATTTTTTTTCAAAATAATAATTTTTTTGTTAATTGTAATTGTAGACACTTTTTTAAAAAAAATACAAATATTAAAAGTATGCTAGTCTTATTGCTTTGAGATATAAGCGTGTTTGACTTACATTTGAAAGTTTACTTATAAGTAAATTTAAAATAAATATTTTACTTGTCACACCAAACATATTTTGGATTGAAACTTAAATTAAACTAAATTTTAATTAAATTTAAACATTTATGTTGGATATTGGAATTTTTGGACTAATGTTTATTGGTGACTTAGACTTAGATCATTTTAGATTGATATTATTTGGATTATGTATTGGAGTTATTCACAAAATGGGTGATTAGTGTTAAGTAGCAAAAAAAAAAAAAAAAAATCGGGCCGGCCCATATTGTCCTGGTTTTATTTGGCCAGGACCAACCCAACCCAAAAGGTATGGTAATGATTTTGCCACCTTTACTGTTTATTATGATAATATTTCAACATATGATACTGTTATTTTTTTGGGTTGTAATTTGTGTATGTGATACTGTTTTATTAATATACTTTCATGTATAGAGTTGTTAATCCGGGTCAGGTGGGCCGACCCCATGAAGTCCGGTGACGATCCATATTAGAAAACTTATGTACCGCAGCGGGTTGCAGACCAGGTCAATCATACGAAAATTGAACACGAATCCAACCCACTCGTCGACCCATTCAGGTATAGCCCATGTGGATCGTGGTTCAGCCCGTATGAATAAAAAATTAATTTTTTTTTGAAATTACTAAAAAAAATTACTAACTTATTTTATTTATAAAAAAAATGTTTACATTTATAGCAAAAAATGTGTTAAATTACAACACATTTACACACTTCTTTGTTATTAATTTTTTTTAATATTAATTGCTGCCCCATTTGATGCTAAATCATTCGAGCCGACGATTTAGCGTCATCCAACCCGTAAACCGTCCATCTGGTTCACGGGCCGGCCCTCAGTTATGGGCCTCCACGGGTGGGCCAATGCGGATTTGGCTGGCTCGCCCATCTTGACACATCTATTCATGTATGATACTGATATATTAAGATATATTTATCTATGATACTGTGTTTAGTATAATACTGTTAAGACTTGAAAAACTAAATATTGTCATTTTAAGCTAAACTGATGACTGCAAACAGTTAAAATCCATTGTCAATGTGGCAAAGCAACTGGTTTTAACCGGCTCATCGACACAATTTCAAAAACATATTATAATAAAAATTCTGAACATGTATGCGAATTCTATAATTATTTCTGTTATGATACTATTTTCTATGATACTGTTGTTACCACACGATTACGATATGGCTGTCACATCAGCAGAGGACCCATCCAAGCCCATTAAGGGCCCAGTTCAAGATCCATCAGAAACCCTATATGGACCCTGCTAGAGCCCTGGAAGGCCCATCGTACGCTTGGGCCTTCGGCAGCTAGAAATCTACGAGGCTTGTGGAGCACTCGCGTGCGATCCACAAGACCTCGTCAAGCTTCGTATTATCCATAACCAACAAGCAGCTCGATATATCGGGACGACCAGAGAAGTAACTAGGGAAAGATTGCGTTGATTTGGCGCACAAATCCTCACAAAGAAACCGAATCGTGGTCTCCTAAAATCATGCAACGTGATAAGCTCAAAGAAGGAGGATAATCTTGGATATCTTTATCACATAAGGAAGGAGGATCCGATTGAGTATCAAATTGATTTGTCTCCTAAATCAATTGGAACTCTTACGCTATAAATGCAACGTCTCCGATTGTTCCAAGGTACGCACTTTTTATGCTTAACAATCCCACCTTAAACTCTGCTCAAATCTCTGCCTGCTTGTCTCTCCCACACCCCCTTTGTTCCCGCCCCCGTGTATCTCTCATATACCGGCAGTTGACTTGATCGTCGGAGTGCCAACGATCGTCGGACCCTTTTCCTCTGGAGATCTTGGTGCCTAACGATCGTCATAGTGTGCAGGTAACATACGAGTTGGCAGAGGAGTGACTGGAGATCTGTTGACACGTGGATTGGTGTAGGTTCCGACGTCAACAGATTGGCGCCGTCTGTGGGAACGAAAAAATATTACACGACCAAGTGTTTGTGGTAAAAACGTGTCTTCTACCCGAAAGAGCATGACATCCGAGCAGTCCACAGAAGAGGATGTTGAGTCCCACCACACTAACCTACGACAGGAGAGTGTTCAGGATCTGCAGAATGTCACCCGTCGCAGAAAGAGAAGATATCAGAAGAAATGGACGATGGAACAGGAGAACCAGGACCTGAAGATGGATAACGCCCAGAAGGCCGCGCTTGAACTATTGAAGAATCAATCCCTCCAACATGGACCCAAGCGCAACCGTGCTTAGAGGAGTCCTTCACCCACTGGTTCGCTAGACAGCCACGGTTCCTGAGAGGAACTCCCCGTTTCTAACGGTCGGAACCCTCGTAACCCTACCCCGAAGCCCCCGCAGGACGGTCAGAAAGGGAGACCCTTCCTTATACGAGAAAACCACCCTATTCCTACAGCTAGCATGTTTGACAAGCTGGGAGTGGGGTCCTCGATTGCACCCTCCTTGCCCACGCACAGCAGGCGCAGTGAACATAGCGAGGCCCGTACGAAAAAGAAGAAGGACCCGAAGAGTCACGAAAAGGCCGAGGATGAAAAGGAAAGGCTGGAGTTTTATAAGGATGATGATGACGAGAACCTACCGTTTACCAACTACATGAAGGCAATGGAGGTGCCCGCCAACTTCCGAATGCCTATCATGGACAAGTATAATGGAAGAGGTGATCCCACGGACCACATAAACACCTACAAGACGAAGCTCCAGGGCCAATCCCCCGCGGTGAAGTGTTGAAATTTCCATACCACACTCACTGGTGACGCGAAGAGGTGGTACAATAAGTTGAGGCCATGAAGTATCTGAAGCTGGCCACAACTTAAAAGGGAGTTTGTCAACGCCTTCATTGGCAACTGGACAATGATTGCTGACATCGCCCAACTCAACGATATTCGGCAAAATGAGGGAGAAACCGTCAAAAGCTACTTCAAAAGATTCAGCAACATCATCAACAAGATCGAGACGGTGACTGACGAGAAGGCCCTGTATGCACTGATAACCGGACTACACATGCGAACTCCCTTCTGGAGGGACGTTCAAAATAGTCAACCGAAAGTCTACAGCCAGCTGGTGGACATGATCCAGCACAAAATCCGATCAGAAGAGACAATCGAGAATAGAGAAAAGGCTGAAAGGGAGAGAGGAGACCGATACAGAAGAGAGGGACGTCGCTCTCCAGAGCCTCAGTTCTCCCGTTTTCAGAGGAGGCGTTCTCCGGAATCAACCAACAACCACTACTAGAGGTTCAATCAGACGGAGGTAGCCCCAGCGCCCCGGGCACCAGTTGCAGTCCCCCTACCCGCAGTGACCCCGCCCAAGTTCTGTCGTATACACAGGACTAGGGTGCATAACACGGAAGATTGCCCGGATGTGAGGGAGTTAATCAATCGCGGGAACCACGGGCAGGGCGAGAGGGATCAGACGGCGCGAGGACGTCGAGGACCACCCACACAGGGGCGAAGACCTCCTCCCTAGCACCGGAACGATGGACCTCACTGCGACGGAAGAAGAAATGATGGGGACAGGGACCAACCGAGGGTAGAGGGGCCCCAAGGAGCCCTGCCTATCCGAGAGATAAACACTATCTTTGGAGGGCCGTATGTCGGAGGAAACACAATGAACTCGCGATGTAACTACGCGAAGGCAGCTAAGGGGGAACTCCTGGAGAGTTGGCAGGTCCACGAGCATCGGCCTAAAGTGCCGCCAATCTCGTTCACTGAAGAGGACGAGTCTGGCATACATTACCCGCATTGCGATGCCCTAGTGGTCTGCGCCGTTGTTGCTAGAAATGGCATGGGCCGAATGTTGGTCGATGACGAAAGCACTGTGAACATTCTGTTCGACAGTGCGTTTGACCAAATGGACGTGGATCACGAACTGACGACCATCACAGAGCCGCTATTTGGTTTCACAGGAGATAGCCTTGTCCTACGAGGAAAGATCACCCTGGCAGTGGACTTCGGGGAACTACCTTGCCACCTCGGGAAATTCATGGAGTTCTTGATAGTGGACACCCGCTCCGCCTACCACGGGGTCCTTGGTAGGCCCGCGCTGAAGGATTTACAGGCGGTTACATCCATACACCATTTGGCGATGAAATTCCCGACGCCCGGAAGAGTGGTCAAAATCCGCAGTAATCAGACGGAGGCAATGGCATGCTACATGAACGCGTTACGAAAAGCTGCCAAACGTGAGAATATCACCCCAGCTGCAGCAACCGTACGCTCGAAGCCAACCCAAGACCTTATCGCCAACATTTCTGTTTTGTCTTTTTTTCTGCATTGTTTTGATCTCCTTGCAATTTTTCTTGCCGGACGTCAGGAAATTCGACGCCGTTTAATAATATTCGTCTTTTATGAATCCAAAGTGTTCTCCATGCTGAGAGTACCAACCCGACAGCGAGGGAGTGTGGTTCGCGGCCAACTCTATCAACTCGCTGGGTAAACATTTTACGCGTAAGTAAGTAAGTATAATCAACTCGGCAGCAAGGGAGTGTGGTTCGCGGCCAACTCTATCAACTCGCTGGGTAAACATTTTACGCGTAAGTAAGCAAGTGCAATCAAATCGACAGTGAGGAAGTGTGGTTCGCGGCCAACTCTATCAACTCGCTGGATAAACATTCAACGCGTATGTGTGCAATTGTGGTTCATTCAACGGCAGCGAGGGAGTGTGGTTCGCGGCCAACTCTATCAACTCGCTGGGTAAACATTTTACGCGTAAGCAAGTAAGTATAATCAACTCGGCAACGAGAGAGTGTGGTTCGCTGCCAACTCTATCAACTCGCTGGGTAAACATTTTACGCGTAAGTAAGTAAGTGCAATCGACTCGGCAGTGAGGGAGTGTGGTTCGCGGCCAACTCTATCAACCCGTTGGATAAACATTCAACATGTATGTGTGCAATTGTGGTTCATTCAATGGCAGAGGAGTGTGGTTCGCGACCAACTCTATTAAGCTCACTTGGTAGGGTGTCAGACACACAAACATTTGGAACAAACGTAAAGGCTTCCACTAGAATCTCATTACTCGATTACATAAAATAATTATGCAACTGCATGGCTAAGGACATGTGACCTATGCACGTAATCCTACGTTTCAGTATAACCGGGGGTGTGTTTAGCAACCTCAGACCTACGCTAATGATTTCGTAAGCAACACTAAAACATCGACGAGGCCCGAAGCAAGCGTATAAAACATGGGTATCACAAATGCGACAAGGGCACATACGCAAATAAAAAGGTAACTCGGCACGATTTTATTAAATACGGAATACAGTACAGAAACAGATACAACTGCAATATATTCTAAAACCCCGCCGCCTCATTAGGCCGGCACATGAATGGGGTAACTAGATCTACTGAACCTATCCCCTGGTCTACGCTGGCATCGTCCAGGTTGAGAAACCTGACTTCACCATGATTGGGAGTCTCCCAAGTCAACCTGAATTGATTTGGTGGCTAATTAGACCATACTGCTCAAAAAAAAGCCGTTGACGCCTTTTTTGGCAGTGGGAGACCCCCCCAGCCCCATCAACCGTTCAGGGAAGGGCCGGGCTAAAGCTGCTAAGCCTAAATCCCCACCCCGTACATTTGGTCTCCTGAACGTTGATTGGCCAGATCTTTGGTCCTTTGAATGTTGATTATCAGATTAACTGGCATCTTGGATGCTAGCCTTCCAGCTGCACTACCATTACACGTTTGCTATATTTGTCTCGATCAGACGACAATGACAGGTTAGATACAAAAGGCTCACGGTGGAAGAGTCTTAGTACGCTTGCATCCTATTTATAAGGGACTGCGTGGGAAATAGGCACAACGCAATGAATACAGGAAGATTTGGAACGACGCGCTGATGTTCTACCTCTTTAAGGCATTGAAGGCGCCACCTCTCCAGATTCCACCAGGTGTCTGCGTCATTAATGCCAAGAGAATGATTCTCAGATTTGGAGCGTTTCTCCCCCTCCCCCCCTCCCCCCCCCCCCCCCACGCGCACGCAAAATTGAAACGTCGGGATAACGAAAAATCAATTACAAATCTGTTTCAATTAACTTAGGCAAAATCGGATAAGGATTACAAAAGTATGAGTGCATCGCCACCTCTTCAAGGGTCAGCACATTGCGGGCCTTCCTCAGTTGGGAGAGGTGTTCGATCACCTACTGTACTAGGACCAGCATCGGAAACTTGAGCTTCGGATGAGTCCTGCCGAAGAAAAGAAAGGTCCCACTCCAGATAGACCTCCATGATGCTCTCCACCAACTGTTCGCCTCCAGCAGTCATCAAACGGTGGGCGAGGTCCTGATACTCAGGCGTTTCCACAAACGCATCCTGGTAAGCATCCACCGCCTTGGCCCCGGTAACCACACATCCGGCTCAGACCCTCTCCAATTCCAGCCTCGCGTCCGCCAGCAATTTCCTCTCCTCCGCGACGATGGTCTCCAACCTACCAGTCGCGTCAGCAAGGGCTTCCTCGGTGGTAAGTGCTCGGTCCTCGGCCAGCTTTTGAGCCTCTTCGGCACGCTTCTGAGCTTCTTCGGCACTCTTCTAAAGCTCCTCGGCTCGTTTCTGAGATGCCTCAGCAACCCACTTCTGTTCCCGGGCGTCCTTCAGGCACTCTTTCGAGGCCTTCAATTCAATCTCGTATTTCTCCTTCATGTCCGCCTCCCTCGCAACTACGGAGTCGAGTTTGAATCGAAGCCCTCCCTCTCCGACTCCAGCTGCGCCTTCTCGAGTCGAACGGCTTTCAGCTCCTCGGCCAGCTTGGCGGACTTGGCCCCCTCCTCATGGCATTGGCCGTCATAACTCTCCAACGTACTGAACAACTCCTTGCTCAGTATCAGGCTCCGTATCAGGTTCATCTCCGCCATCTTCAGCCGCTCTCGAACAGTGGCCCCCTCGACAGCCTTCTCCCATTTCTAGGTCCAGTACTTATGCACGCTTGCCGCCATCATCGCAGGATGGACCTGGAGCATCTCTAGGACAGAAGTTTCCAATTCCTCTCGGCGTTGAGTTATTCGGACGGGGCTCTCTTTTGGCCGAATGAGGGGCCAGGTTTCTTTGTACCCTCGGTTCGTCCCGACTTGCGGGCATCCCCCATGAATCCCTCTCCGGACGCGGGAGCCTTCCTCTTTCGTGCATCCGCTTCGTCCATATCCTCAGCAATGCCCTTCTCCTTGTCCTTGGCTGGAACGGGGCTGGGAGATGGATCAGCCGCCGAAGGTGGAGGAGGAGGAGGAACGTTCTGACTGGGGACGGGCTCTGGTTGCACAGCAACCGGGATATCTTGCGATGGCCCGGACGCCTCCCGCACGGGCACCTGAGCAGAAGACCCCTCTCCGCTAGCAGGACGGGCAAGGTGGAGTGTGGGCACGCTTTTGAACCTGAAAGCTGTTAAGCACAGACATTAATAAGCGACGCTGGTCTTATAGTGATGTACTCTCACATCCACCGTCAAAATCCCAAGCGTCCCGTCTGGGCATGCGGACGGTCGACACGTGTTTTCAATGGTATGGCAGGCGGGAAAGTTAAACCTAAACATTTAGTAAACCAAGGCCGCACGCACCCCACGCGCGTCCCCATTCTCCGCCTCACGCAACCGCATTTAATGCGTACACTCTCTCACTCATGATTGCTTGACCAGGGAGGGACAGTCTTGATAGACAGAATCACGCCATCAGGGGACACGTCAACATTGGCCTGGCCCCTTGAAGCCCTCACTCGTCATGAATGTTCGGCTTCGGACTTGGGGGACTATACTGGGTAGGTTGAATCACTTTCTGCCGAACCACCTTGAGACCATATTTCTCGCGAAGCGCATCAGCATTCTGTTTCTACGAGGCACATCAACATGGCACATCAACATTCTGTTTATTCTCAAAAGTTCCACGCCCATTATAAATAATAGGCTTAGACTTGGGGGACTATTGTTACCACATGATTACGATATGGCTATCACTTCAGCAGGGGCCCCATCCAAGCCCATTAAGGGCCCAGTTCAAGATCCATCAGGAACCCTATATGGACCCTGCTAGAGCCCTGAAAGGCCCATCGCACGCTTGGGCCTTCGGCAGCTAGAAATCTGCCAGGCTTATGGAGGGCCTCGGCACTCGCGTGCGATCCACAAGGCCTCGTCAAGCTTCGTATTATCCGTAACCAACAAGCAGCTCGATATACCAGGACGACCAGATAAGTAACTAGGAAAAGATTGTGTTGATTTGGCGCACGAATCCTCACAAGGAAACCGAATCGTGATCTCCTAAAATCATGCAACGTGATAAGCTCAAAGAAGGAGGGTAATCTCGGATATCTTTATCACATAAGAAAGGAGGATCCGATTGAGTATCAAAATGATTTGTCTCCTAAATCAATTGGAACTCTTGCGCTATAAATGCAACGTCTCCGGTTGTTCCAAGGTACGCACTTTTTATGCTTAAGAATCCCATCCTAAACTCTGCTCAAATCTCTGCCTGCTTGTCTCTCCCACACCCCCTTTGTTCCCGCCCCCGTGTATCTCTTATATACCGGCAGTTGACTTAATCGTCGGAGTGCCAACGATCGCCGGACCCTTTTCCTCTGGAGATCTTGGTGCCTAACGGTCGTCCTAGTGTGCAGGTAACATACGAGTTGGCAGAGGAGTGACTGGAGATCTGTTGACACGTGGACTAGTGCAGGTTCTGACGTCAACAATTATTTTTTATAATATAGTATTAAACAATACACATGACTAACAACACAAAGAATAATATAATGACCAACTTAATACATTATCAAGTTGTTTTCTATAATACAATATCAAGCTTCTATTTACAATATTAAGCTGTTTTTTATAATACAGTATCAAACTGTTTTCTATAATACAGTATTATGCTGCTATTTACAACAATAAATCATGGCCACAACCAATATACTTCCTAAACATTCGCTTTTGAGCTGATCCCATCACAAACAATACACTTATACACCACAACCACCAACTCCGACTTCGCCTTTGTCGCCCTCCGGAGCCAAATCCACTCTCCCTCGCCCTTCTTGCCTGGAATTTTTAAATCCACTACATTATTTGAGTCAAAAGAAGAAAAAATATGCCCACGTCTAAGCTCTTCTAATTCAGTAGAAAACCCACATTCAAAAAATTCCAACCAAATTAAGGTAAGTAACTAAAGAAAAATAAATAAATAAATATATAACTCAAAAGAAATAGATGAATTAGGATATATCTCGACGCTGCTTAGGGTTGAACCACTGAGGGTCCAATTTTTCAATGCCTTTAATCTCGAATTTAAGCTTTTCAATCAAAAGTGATCATTCTTCACTGCCGATGCTGCTGTCGCTGTCGTTGTTGATTCTTTCTTCTTGTTTTTTCAAATTATGCCATTTTACTCTTCCTAAATTTTGTATTTACAGTGGCGGAGAAGGTTGTGGAGGTGGAAGAAGGCTGCCACTGCGCCGTAGAAGAAGCACTCGCTGGAGGTGGAGGAGATTTGTGGAGGTGAAAAAAGGCTGTCACCGCGCCATAGAAAAAACACTCGCCGGAGGTGGATAAGGTTTGTGGAGGTGGAAGAGTACTGCCACCACCGAAGAAGAAGCACTCGTCGACTGTGGATGAGATTTGTAGATGTGGAAGAAGCCGATGAAAAATTTGGATCACAAGGATAATTTTTGGATTAATTTGAAATATTGTTGAAGAATATGACTTATGAAAAATATTTTAACCTAATATGGAAGAAGGGGGTTGATCTCCTACTCATGGTGGGTATGAGATATAATGCCCATATATAAGGTGACAATTTATAATTGGTAGTTCATATCCCTACACTTATTATTTTTTCTAATCATGTGCTGCCATCTCATATGTGAACATTATATTTCCTACCAACCATAAGTAGGAGATCAATCTCCTATAGAAGAAATCACCTATATGTGACTTATTGACAATTTTTTCAAAAAAATTTAATATAATCTGGTATTGTTCAACACGTTAAGAAAGGGACTGTAAATCTGTAACCAACGCACCCTAATTCGATCGTTTAGCCAATTTATCTATCATAGTGGGCAAGTAATGGCGAACTAGATGTTTTAGCCTGGCAACTATGAGAACTGACTGAGTTAACCCAATTTATTAAAAAATAGAAAGTAAATGTAACTTATTGTTTATATTTCACGACCAATTTAACAGTATAATTCGCAACGCATCAATTATATAATACAATTTGTTAAGTTATAGCTTAATTTTAAATCATATATAAAAAAAAAAAGATGATTGGCTTGTCCTACCCAATCCACAATATAATGGAATCGCAGGACGATCTAGTATAGATGTAAAATGCAACTCCAACAAAGCTCAAACAAACCAGTATAAACTCGTAACCAGCATGTATCAGAGCCATATGCAAGGGGTCGAGCCGAACTACTCATTTTGACCTCCCAAATACTCTACTAACGGGGATGCTATCGCCATTGAAGTTTGTTCAAATTGTCAAAATAATCACTAAAGTAATATTCTCACAATAATAGTCATTTAAGTTTCTAACGGTAACTCTAATAGTCACTCAGCCAGAAATATTAATCTAAAATCATACGTATTACTATAAAATACCAACGTAAATGCAAACAATGATAACTAGTATGTCACGTGGACAAAGTCGTGTTCCAAAAACAAATGTGATCATGAAGTCAATCTTATTTCTAATTAAAAAAAATGTGCGTATCATATTTCTTTAAATTGTTTTTGGCTTAAATTTTATTTCACACGCTTTTTTTAACATCGATTTAGTCTAATGTGACATAATAAATAACATCATTTGGTAACATATGGCACTTATCGATACTACTTAGAATATTGATTGTTAACATTTAGATTTTTTAGAAATTTGAGTGAGTATTACTATAAAAAATTATTTTAATAATTATTTTAAAATTTTTAATTAACTCTGGAAATCATAGTTATCAAACTCAGACTGGCTCGACCGATCCGACCGAAAAATCGGTGACCCAGTGCCCCAATCGGTCCGGTTCTCTTAATTGGAATGCCCAGCAATCGAACTGTTTATGATCCAGAAAAACCGTCGGTTTTTTAACTAATCCGGTGACCCGTCCGGTTTATTGCATAAATTAATTTTTTATTTTTCTTATTACCCTATTCCACCTAAAAGATGCACCAATTTCTTCTTCACTCTATTAATAAGATTTTAATGTAATAAAGTATAATAATTTATGTTATTTTTTAAATAATTAGTTGATAATACTAGTAATCTCGTACTTATTTTACTAAATACATTCGTGATGGTGATAATTTTCTACTATATATATGTAGTTTTTTGTTTGATTTTTTTACTTGTAGTGTGATATTTAGTAACAAAATTAATATAATGTTTATTTATTAGAGTGTAATAATTATGATTTTATGTTATATTTAACAGAAAATAGGCTTATCGATTTGACATAAATTGACCCACCAGTTTAACCACTGAATCATCGGTTAAACCAACAACTCGGTGACCCACCTCCTTGTATGAGTCGATATCGAGGTTGGGTCTAATAACTATGTCGGAAACACTTTCGAATAAAATCGTTACTTATTTAGTGCATACTTTATATGTGTTAATAAAATACTCCATTGACGTGGCCTTTCATGGTAAATAGATTCCTTATAAATATTAGAATATCTGTATTCAGTACGCTGTTTCATATGAAACAAGAAGAACAAATGAATTCTATTCGAGTCATTGTGTTGAAACTAATCCGAATAAAATATCGTTCATGTTACCGATTTTTGCCAAGTTGCGTGGTTGTTGAGCTCCAGAGATATGGCTATGCCCAGCTCTTCAGCTAGCGAAACCCACCTTTTGGATGCCGAATCTTCACTCTCAGACGACGTCGTCCATGGCTTCGTTGACTTCAAAGGCCGCCTTGTTACCCGATCCGGATCCGGTGGTTGGAAGTCCGCTTTCTTCATCATAGGTACGTATTGATATTGTAATACTCCTAATACTACTACAATTTCACATTCAACAATTTATAGCTGAAAAAGGGTTTTCTTAAAAAAATTCCCCCAATTTGTTAGGCGTTGAAGTGGCTGAGAGATTTGCGTACTATGGAATAAGCTCGAATTTGATGAGCTATTTGACTGGTGCATTGGGTCAATCCACCGCAACAGCGGCGGAGAATGTGAATGCGTGGTTTGGAACGTCGTTACTTTTGCCTCTTTTGGGTGCTTTTGTGGCTGATTCCTTTCTCGGCCAATACCGGATGATTATCTTAGCCTCTGGGCTCTATATCCTGGTCAGTCCAAAACTCAAATAGAAAAATGGCATAATTATTTGCTATATATGTATATAGTGTTACGAGCTTTTAGATTAATTGTAAAGATCCGTTCATTGGGCGAGAAGTAAGGTGTATATTCTCAAGAATTGTAAAATACGAGCGTCCGTTTGATTTTTTGTTCTCTCGTGCCATTTGAGGGACAAATATTGCAAGGGCCAGCTCGTTGGATATTACAAAATGCATGAAATGGCCAAACTTGCACGAAAGCTAAATGAAGTTTTTTATACCAATATATCTCATGGCTTATGCGTGGCACATATGGAAAACACTTAGGTGGACTATATAACCTTGTCAAGCCCAACCGTCTTTTTCACCTGTGATTTACCAAGCTGACCCAGAATACACTGCTTTGAGTTCACCGGGTGAGTCATTGGCTACAGGTCGGAGCTCGATCAGGAAGATCCTTGGTCGACCAGGCGCACTAAGTGTAGGAAGTTTAGAAGTGTCACAGGGTTGACCAAGAAATTCTAGTTACAACAGATGGGATAAAGATGCAAATGAAGTCTGTGGAAGACTTGAGCCATAGAGAGTTATTACAAAAGGAATGAAGTCAACAGAGAGGATGAAGAACCTGGCGAGCAGAGTTAATGAGAGTTAGTGATAGGGACAAGTCATCTGCCCATTCAGCCGCAGGCAGACATATGGAACTTTAGCCAACCCTCTCACATCCATTGCTCTATTTAACCGAATGTTTGGCTTGTTCTATTAACCAAGGAGTCCTTTCAGATTCCAACGTGAGTTAAAAAATAGCTTATTAAGATATTTAATTGGAGTTATATACCAAGCTGCAGAACCTTTAGGAGTGTTTATACCTGGTTCATTTGCACCAAATGATTTGATATTTCATAATTCTGATCTTTTCAGTAGATTACAGCATAAATATGTATTCCTCAAGGTGCCCCTGCATATAGCCTGAAATTTTTTCAGATTCAGGAAAAGGATTGAAATTCGTCCGTGAAGGTTTACATTATTTTAATGTGGAAATAAGTATGCCAAGGTTAAGGAGATCCAAATAAGGACTGTTGAATAGCTTGATGTTAAGTAACGGAGCAACCAAAAGAATTACTTTTTCTGTTTCTGTTTCAAAGTAGATGCTATCTTTGACTTTTTTTTGAACAAATAGGCTCTTTAACTTCTGTGTTTGATAACTTTTCAAATGGTAGTATTGTGCACATTTTGCTAAGATGTAAATGAATTTTACTTGGTTGAGATTGTGATACTTGGTCTAATAGTTGCTGGAGTCTACCGTATGTTACCCCTCTCTAACATAAGATGCAAGCTACAGATCTAATATAATTAGCTAACTTCAGATTGGAAACCTTATACTGAGTTTCCGACAGTGAAAATGTGAAAAACCTGTAGCTCATCTGAAATTTCCAACATAATAGAAGTTTGGCTGAATTATTCTGAGAAGTCTTGAAGAATCACGAACACTCACTTCAGAAAATGACATTATTCTTCCACTCAAAATTTCGAGGAAATTCATTTATATTCTAAATTGTCAACAAATGAGCCAAGGACTTATATTTTGCGATTGATTGAACAGTTCTAGCTCTCACTTCATTAATGCAAAAACAGTTATTTTAGTACATAACATTCTTGAAAATGCTATTCTTCCGCGAAATGCTGATCATGTACTTTGGATTTTTATGGATCTCAGGCACTTGGCTTCTTGTCCCTATCTGCTGCTCTTTATTCATTCAAATCTTCCGACTGCCAAATTGACGCAAATAACACGGCATGCTCTCCACCACAGTTTCAAATTATTTTCTTCTTCTTCTCTTTGTATTTATTTGCACTAGCACAAGGAGGGCATAAACCTTGTCTTCAGGCTTTTGGAGCTGACCAGTTCGAGGAGAAAGATCCAAAAGAATGTAAAGACAAAAGCTCATTCTTCAATTGGTGGTATTTTTCCATAAATTTGGGTGCTATTGTGGCTCTCTTTGTTTTGAACTACATTCAAGACAACCTAAGCTGGGGTCTTGGCTTTGGAATCCCCTGCATTATCATGTGCCTTGCACTAATTATATTTTTACTTGGAACTATGACTTACCGATTACGCAAACATAGCGATGAAAGAAACCCATTTGTGAGAATTGGTCAGGTATTCCTGAATGCGGCTAGAAATTGGCGGACTACCCAGTCAGCAATTTCTAATGAAGAGGAAGCTCAGGGAATTCTGCCTTATCAAGGCTCTCATCAGTTCAAGTCAGTCAACCATCCTTTTATGTATTTTGAGATTTGGAAGAAATAAAATGCCTCATGACCTGGCATTTGTACATTCCAGTTTCTATTGATTTGTCTCCATAAGTGACCCTCAATAGGGTTTGATGGGGCTAACACAAAATGACCTGGATGAAAAATCTGTTTTACATTCTTTTTATCCTCAGGATGGATAAAACTGTGTCTTGTTGGATTAGTTGTTTTTGTATTGCAGTTTTTCAAAGTAACAAAATAATGAAAGAAAAAAATGAAGAGAAAACTCTTAATCTTCTTCACTAACCCCCTGCAGCTGCCCTTCCCCGACCACCACCATTGCCGCCACCACCAAATCTCCATTTTCGTTAATTGAAAGTTCAATAATTAATTTGGAGCGAAAAAAAGTTCGATGACAAAGTGAAACAATGATATATGTTGGGTGACTAACAACATTATTAACCCAAGTTAGGTAGACATTTTGCCGTAACAAGGAAATAAATACATTGATATCCATTGTCTAAATCTTAATGCCTTGTATCTTCTAGTTAATCTATCAATGAACTGAGTAGAGGAGTCAAAAAAGGATCCAATTAGCGGACCCAAATTTATTGGGAACACGGCTTAGTTTGTTGTTGTATGGATTGAAATAATGGAATCAATCTCATTTCTTCTCATTATAATACTTTTGGTTTGGAACAGGTTTCTTAATAAATCGTTGCTTGCACACGATGGTACGAAGGAAGACGGTAAAGTATGTAGTATCAGTGAGATTGAAGAGGCAAAGGCAGTTGTCAGGCTTGTTCCAATATGGACTACATGTTTGGGGTATGCCATTGTGTCATCACAATCATTGACTTTTTTCACCAATCAAGGAGTTACAATGGATCGTTCCATCACGTCTAGCTTACAAATACCTGCTGCTTCACTTCAATCATTTATCAGTATTGCCCTTGTTGTCTTTATTCCAATCTATGACCGTATTTTGGTTCCTATTGCAAGAGCTATAACTCAGAAACCCTCAGGAATTACAATGCTTCAACGAATCGGAACTGGAATATTTTTATCCTTACTTTCCATGGTAATTGCAGCTTTGGTGGAGATGGAACGTCTGAAAACTGTTGTCAAATATGGGCTGGTGGACATGCCGAAGGCAACAGTACCTATGAGTGTGTGGTGGCTGCTACCGCAGTACTTGCTTTTCGGAATTGCAGATTCATTTACCTTGATCGGTCTCCAAGAATTCTTCTACGACCAGGTTCCTAACGAGCTGAAAAGCATTGGTCTTGCTATATACCTCAGTATATTTGGCATAGGGAGCTTCTTGAGCAGTTTTCTCATTTCTGTGGTGGAGAAAGCCACAAGTGGCCCTGGTCGAGACAGCTGGTTTTCAAACAACCTTAATCGGGCTCATCTCGACTACTTCTATTGGCTACTGGCCGGGCTTAGTGCTGCTGCGTTCACTGCATACTTGTACTTTTCAAAATCTTATATCTATAATAGAAGAAACACTCTTTGAAGTTGCATTAAAAACACTGCCATGACAAGTATGGCTTGTAGAAGAGCAATATTGTGCAATCTATGCAACTTGTATCCAAAGAATTGTTCGTAACCAGACATTTTGTTGGAACGGGTTCATCTGATAATTTGTTATTTTTGCATATTGATTGTGTTGATCTACTTGTGGATATTAAGATAGAGTGAATAGAATAATTGAAAAGAATATATAGTCGGTCTTAAATTTATTTGTTAATTCATATGAAGATTGAGACTGTCAAGTGTCAAACACCAAGGTTCGAGCGAGACTGAGAATAGATTATATGTCATCCCACACAATATCAACAAAGATGAAAGAGTCGACTTGCAAGTGCATTCAACACTTGAAGCATCAAGATTTACAACTAGGACCCTAACTTGATACGAGCGACAACATCACAAGATTCGTGGAGCCTCTCACAGATACATTCTATTGGCTAATCATCTAGCACGACGATTTATCTTCATAGCCAAAAATAAAAAGGACACTAATGGAATTTATATGATAGGGTGATTGCAACGTATTTGACATCAAGTATATTGATTGCTATGCGCCACTATATAATGGGTAATAAACTAATATACCTTTTGTAAAAAGATGTCATCTTGCTTTACGCAAAATGTTGTTTTAGTCAATTCAACTTTTTTGTTCAAATTTCAATTTTATTTACTTTGTTCACTAATTACTATTCTGATAAAATATTTGACGTCATTTTCTACGTGTCATACAAGTTTCTTACATGGACAATGTAGATGCTATATTTGTGGAAAATTTTCATTAGAGGTCACACAACTTATAGGTTTGTTTCATGTTAATCAGTCAACTTTAAGTTTGTTTTAATTGATCATTATATTTATATTTTTCTTACAATTTGATCGATCAACTTATTTTTATTTTAGTTTGACAATTCTATTTGTAACCATTGCAAAATTTAACATAACTCGTGATTTGACTAATCGAATTCACAACGTAGTTAGTGAAATTTGTGGCCTAAAAACAGAATGAATCCAATATTCATATACATATAATAATTTGCCCATGCTGAATACTAACACTTCTAAGATAAAGAAAAAAAAAATGTGGAATTTCTATTCCAGCACCTAAAAAAAAAAAAAAAAACTGCTGTCAAGTTACGAACTTTATGCTCTTATTATATTTCTTTGTAGAGTGTGGTAGTTGAACTAGTGTTTACCACTTAGAGTAGTTCGCTCTATTCTCAAATGGTAAATTTTACAAATAATCACTGAAGTTTAAGTGAAATTTCAAATTGATCGTTAAAGTATGTTTGTGTCCCATTTAATTGCTAAAGTTACAAACATAATTTCAACGGTGTTAAGTGTTATTGATTTTGAACAAAGATGGAATTGATAATTATCGTGATAGTGTTAATCCATTCTAATAATTGCTCAAACGTGTTAATAAATCTAATATAAATAGATCAATTTTGATAGGAAGAAAAGAACACTATGTTTGGATTTAGAATTTTTGTATGTTTTCTAGTTAATTCATCTGCAAAGTGTTACTGTATAATGATTATGTTTTATAGTAACCATGTGTTAATCCAGGGTTGATTGTAAATGAATTAATTATGAAGTTCATTAATAAAATATGTAATATACATTGTGAATTCATTTATTTTTATATTGATTTTATTATTAGAACATGATAACATTTTATATTAGTTTGAGTGTTGATATTATCTTTTGTTGCAATTAGCACAAATCATGTATGATAATACAGCTTCTTAGTTTGTTAATTAACTTTATTAAGTAGAAATGAATGATATTAATGTGTTGGTTTATTACGATGGAAGTTAGGGCGAGTCTTGTTACTACAAGAATTGTTCTGTTGTGGGAATAATTATACCGATATATTACAGTTATGTAGTCCTAGTTGATTTGATAATGAAGGAGTTAAAGAAAGATCGAGCACACTATGATGTGACAATACAATACCAGATTGTAGCAAACGGACCCCTCATAAAAATATAGGGAGATAGTTCAGTATCATTTTACATAAGGATAAAAAAGAATGAATCAGACTTGACAAAATTTCTATTGTGTGTTGATATCAACCTGATATCTATATTTATGACAATAGAATGGCATTGGATATTGTGATGCCGGCACTAGATACATTTGAATCGACTCTGAATATGAGGGCTATGTATTATGATAAAGGATCTATCGATATTTCATTGAATTCGAAGTTGCCAACGATAGAAGAAATGGGTTTAGAAATATGTCGTGTGACATGTGATGATGAAAAAATTAAAGAATCTGATAGCAATGACGTCTGCCAACCTAGTATTGAAAGTATTAATGTTAATCCAATTTTCAAGAATAAGGAGTTGTAAACCTTGCTCTGCATGCAATTCATTATCGACATCAGTTTAGGGTGTACAAATCAGACAAGAGCGAGTACGTTTTGAAGTGCGTAGATGGAAAATGCGAATGGGGGATTAGATGTTCCATTATCGAAAGGTTGGCAATGTTTAAAATAAGGAAGATTAAGAATAATCACACACGTTCACTTGACATAGTATTAGGTGATCATAGACAAACAACATGTTCTGCGATTGCAAGCTGCATAAAGTACAAATTTATTTCTGCGAGAACGGTATACACACCAACTGACGTTGTTAGAGACATAATGAAAACTTACGGAGTATCTATTAGTTACGAGAAGGTTTGGAGAGCTCGAGAACGTGCTTTGGAGTTAGTCAAAAGTGATCCAGAAAAATCTTATAGAACACTACTGGCTCATTTTTTTAATAATCGAACAATATAATCAAGGTTCGTACACAAGAATTGAAATATATGAGTGTGACAGGTTAATGTTTAGCTTCTTTGCAATAGGAGCATCAATAGAAGGATGGAAATATTGCAAGCCCATTATCATGGTCGATGATAATTTCTTAGAGTAGCTATGGTGGCACGCTATTCACTGCTTGCGCACAAGATGCAAATAATAACATTTTCATACTTGCATTTGGAGTGGGAGATTCTTAAAACAATTTATCATGAGAATGGTTCTTGTTAAGGTTGAAAGAGGCTTATATTGAACGTGATGGTCTGGTAATCATTTCAGATAGGCATGACAGTATAGATGATGCAATATTGAAGGTGTACCCGAATTCAATGCATGGTGTACGTTGTTATCATCTGTACCAGAATTTGAAAAAGCAGTTTAGTAAAAAAGATAAGTTCATAAAGCAACCGTTTAACGCAGCAGCAAGAGGTTATACAAAATCTGAATTTGACATACAAATTAGACATCTTGATAACATAGATAAAGACATACAAGGATATATGTTATGTAAACATATTTTATGTATTTGTATTCTTACTTAAATATATGATCGTTTTCTATTTTCTTATAATGGTAATTATAATAGAGGAACGAGTAGGTTATCATAAGTGGTCGAGGGCGTATATGACATCGAACAGGTTCAATACCATGACATCAAACATTGTAGAATCGATTAATTCAGTAACAAGACCGGCCAAAAACTTTCCAATTGAGGTGTTGTTTGAGTCTTTACGTTGTACAGTACAAAAGTGGTTTTTCAAAAATTTAAACTATGCAAGATCAACATTTACAAGACTCAGATCAAGATCCAAAAACATGATGAGAGAAAGGTCTCGATAATCAATAAAAATGGAGGTATGTATCCTTCTAGTTTTGGTTTTTCAAAATTTTAAGTCGACGATTCACGTTAATGGTATTTTATATATGTTCATATGTATGAGTGCATTTATTAATATGTGAAACCTGCAATCGTATATATGAAAATGAATATAGATAAGTGTTTAACTATTTTATCTTATATTTGTTGAAACAGGTCATACCATCAAGTAAGAGTACATATCAAGTTAACGATGAAACCTTCATTTTTGGTAAGGATGGATGACAAGACATGCTCTTGTAGTCGTTTTCAATTTAATGAAATGTCGTGTTCTCATGCACTAGCAGTAATTAAAAGAAATAATTTATCGGTATACGACTATTGCTCACCCTACTTCAGCAAGGATTCATATCTTGGGGCATATATGGGAACAGTGTATCCTCTGAGTAATATGTCTGATTGGAACATACTGAATGATGTCGAAAATATGGTTGTTAATGCTCCACTCTCAAAAAGAATGTTGGGTAGACCATGTGAAAAGAGATTTTGATTAGTTTGCGAGTTAAAGAAAAGATCAAAATGTGGACCTTGCATGGAATACGGTAACATCAGAATTAACTGTAAAAATCCACCTCGTGCACCTGTGAAGGAATCTAAGAAAAGAATGGCAAACATTGATTGAAGTTACAAGGTAAATCTTTGAAACTTTTAATGATTAACAATAATGGAAAATATACATGTTATAAGTTAACATGTATAGTTTCAAAATTAGAAATTCAAATTAAAATATATTGAATTTGCTAAGCTTTATTCCCAATACATTCCTTGTTAAGTAGGTAAATAATGGAACTCGAACTCGTTCCAACATGGATCTGATCTAGAACTATTCATTTTCTAATTTTAAGGTAAGTAGCTTGACATCATTATATTTGGCTTTTGTGTTATATTATTGCATATGTGAATATTTGCATATTCTTTAATATCATATCCTAATATTTTTACTCGATTTTGCAGTGAGTACTGAAATGGTTGGCAAGAAAATGATGGTTGCATTCTCGGAATTCAATTGGTTGAATGCACAGTGTTTTGTTCGATTTTGTTCTAATACCCACGGTGGACACCCCTTTACACTCATCCAATGAGTGTAGGACAAGTATCCCGGTGGTCATTAGAACGGTGCTGGTGTTTTGTTAGGAAATTGTGACTTGAATTTCATCATGTAATTGCTAATGTTATTGGGGATTTGTTTATGTAATTGTCAATAATGGTACACAAAAGTTGTCCCCATTCAATTTCAATTGTGCAACTGAACATCTATGTTTTTAATGGCATTTGATTGGTTTATTCAAGATAAGTGCATAACTGGATTCTTCTTGTACATGAGTTAAGATTCAATTTTTTGTTGTGTCCCAATTGCACTCGGATGGTAATGCAAATAGCCGAGTATTGCAGTCAAATTGGTAACCACATTATTGATCTTGATTAGAAGAATAAGCATTTGTTGTGCACTGTAATTAATTGTTGATTGGATGATGGGTATATTTAGAGCAGGTGGAGCATTAAATGATGCAGGTACAAGCACATAAAATGGCAGAGAGGGAAAAATCCCCATCTCTATCCACTCGAGCGGGCAATATGCTCGCTCGAGCGAGACAAGAGAGGAGAATTTTCCCCTATCTATCCGCTTGAGCGGACGGCCCACGGGCATAGTTGAAGCAGTAAAAATTGACAAAATTTACTGTTATCGTGTATGCAAATCACCTATCAGTAACATTGTTAGCAAAATGAAATTTTTGAATATAACTTAACAAATACGACAACCAATATGCAAAGTGAAATCGAATGAAAAACGGACGCAAGATAATTAATGTCGTCTCATACAAGTGAATCGATCTTCATTATCACCGCATACACGATAACAGTTAGAATTATCTTTCTGTGTTATTAATTTTTTCTGTGTTATCGATTGACTAAAATAATAATTCTTAATATTAACAATAAACACCAGTATCAATATAAGATTAACTAATTAAAAAATTATCCAATGCTATTAATTGCTAAAATAAAAATTGAAAGACATGATCAAAGACATTGGGAGTAGAATGAAAAAACTAAAATATATGCCTTAAAGATAAATACCAAAATGACAGAGTGCAAGTACAACGCAGTCTACAAAACATATCAATCCCGCACCGATATAAAAATATGTCTACATAAACGATAATAAAACCAATCCCAAAAGCTGACAATGAGATCTGTACTGCACCAACTGAAGTTACCAAATTAATAAACAATATATCTACTTAGACAACGAAAATAACGAACTATCCAGAAATGTTTAAGTACGGCTTCTTACAAGAAAAAATTGTATAATTGGGTAGCTATGTTGAGATATGCAACTTTGGTATCGAAGTTTTTCGGCATCCCTTTGATCTTGTTCTCAGCTATGTATTCCGTGAACTTGATTACAAAGATTCCACAGTCTCTACTGCATACATGAATTAAAAGGGGTTGTTATATTTTGGATAAGAATTTAGTGTAAGTCCATTGTATCGTGAATAATTTAAAATTAATAACATTTTTTTTTTAAATAAAAGGGATGCTAAAGCATTATTCACCCATTTGTTTGATGTGGAATATCCTTGCACAGTGTGATTGACAGAGGTTCATCTGGAATGTCATGAGTCAAAACTTTAGAATGGCGAATTATGTGCGGAATCATTTGACGCAATGGCTCAACGGCATCTAGTACAGCAACATCTCTGATAGTCTTGAACAAGGAATTATAGACATCCAAATGTAGGTTAGACATGTCCAGATCAACCAATATCCAGTGAGCTTTTTGGTCCATTAAAACTGGAAGAAAGACATGATCAACCTTCCCCCAATTAGAGTTGAACCTATTATTGGTGTATACGATAAGAGTGCTTAACTTGTCGACTTAATTGGAATCAGCTCTGAACTTCCCATTCATGCTCGTAACCTTAAAATCAAAGTAGCAATCAATACATGTTGCCCTAATTCTGTTAGAAGTGCTGAGTTTCAACCTCATTTTCAAGAAGAAAAACATTGCATTGATGTGCTGTATGAAAATTACATCTAAATTAATATAGGAAATATGAAATAGGTTAGACAAATGATAATATATTTGATAAACAATTATCATGGTGTTTAAAGGTGTTGCGACCTGCTTCAAGCTATAATACCACATTTTATCTCTAACGTTCACAGGACCAAGCTCATGTGGTGGACATATCGCTAGACCGTCTTTGAGAAATTTATTCGATCTACATTGAAGACAAAATTGGTTAATCATTTTTAAACATTAAAAGTAGAAGTACATTTATTAAAGAACAATACATTACTCACTTGTTACTGGCCGGAGTCCAATGTTATACCATTTCAAAAAGGTTTGAACATTCGAGGATTTAGGAGACTCCATGCATATCTTGTACTCAAATGAAGTAGGTAATTGATGTGAATGAAAACTTCTAACAAATGGAGTTCTAATGCATGCTGCTGGTTTGGTGGTTCTCTTTTGCGGAGCAGGTGTGATACCACATTCAAAGTTAAGTGGAATAGGAGTAGTTTCATGCAAAGGAAAATGACGAAGAAGACAATGTTATATGCTAGTACAATCGTTAAGTAGATAAGTTATGAATAGCAATTTAGATATCAAAATAAAACATACCTTAGCAGGTCGATTTATTCCCGCTGATTCGTCCATGTGCCTAAAATCTTCTTCACTGAATACAATTTCATCATCCAGCAGGCTCATTGGTGCAATTGCATTGATTTCATTTCCGACTTTGTCGTTACTTTCAATATCTTCACTTATCGTCATACGTTTCTTGATCCTTCCTTCCAGTGAACCATCCCTACTGTCTTCAATAGCCTCTATAGTTGTTTGCTAATACGGAAAATCAAAAATCGAAAAATCATTATGTGGGGACAATACCAAAATAGAAATTAACTACACGGAATAGGTCTTAATCAATTGTAAATAGGGAAAATAGTAATAAGAGCAAATAGAGCTTTCATTTATTATTTGGTAACATTCCAACTAATAACTATTGTAAGAAGATGTATTATTTATATTAACATGTTCCATTATGAACAGAATTGAAAGTTAGCGATATAAAATATATCATCCTTACCATTGTTGCAACAATGCCATCTATCTTCTTGATGTCGTCTGCAATAAAGATAAATCCAACTTCTAGAACAATACAAGTTTCATGTGATTGAGATTCAATACCTAGATCAAAGCTAGCAATGTCAATCTCAGGACTCTGTTGTGTTGATGTTGTCTTGTAGCATTTCGAGTTGTTGTTGATCGTCGCATACTGATTGTTGTATTATTCTCAGTAACCTTTGAATGAAACAAGAAAATATGTAGATTTGATTAGCTTTTTCTTGGAAAACAATTTTTTTTATTTGTGAACGGGTGAATATGGACTAATTAGTAAGAATCAATAATATCGATATTAGTAACAAACACCGATACACATAGTAATAGTGCTATTGGACTTACATGATTCTCGTCATTTTGCATATCATGCTGAGGAGGAGCAGAATAGTCTAACTGGTCAACAATAATTATTGAAGTTACTGTTTCAATACCATCGACGATTGATTTTGCAAAATCAGTGAACAAATTATGAATCTCCGTCTTCATTTTAAATTGGTCAGAACCCAGTTGCTCGTGCTTAGATTGCAATGCATTAATACTCATCATGATCGACTGTTTCAAAAAGTATCATTCCTGGGATACAGATGATACAAATTAATCATGTCAATCAATATTTGTGTCTTAGCTATTTTGTAATTTTTTCAACACCCTATAATTATTTTCATACCTTCTTATCCATGTATCCAACACAACCGTTGGTTGATAAATTAGTTGAACTCTGGATGGCTTTAAGTGAATGCTCAAACTTGTTATTCGAAGATTTATGATGTGCAGCTTCTTCTTCAACTGATTTGGCATTGAAATTGATATTGTGACTCGATACATTATTGATCATTTTTTTCCAAGTTAAGATGAGAATCAACAGTTACCGTCTACAAAATAGAAGATTGCATAAAAACATTTGTTCAAATATACTATTAATTACGGGATGTGAACAGTAAAATGACATGTGTGTTTTGTATTACTTCAATGATAGTCTGACTACTTGAAGCATCTTTGACGTCTTTCTTGGATTTTGATGGAGGACATCGTGTTAGAGGGGGGATGAATTCATCATTACTATCTTCAACTTGCTGAACATGGCTGTCATCGTACAAACCATGAGTGTAATGCTGCTGCCTCTCTTCAATGTGGGGTATGATTTTGGCCGCTTTTAACTAATTAAAAGACATTAAATTAAATTATAAAAAATCTAATAAACAAAGAATGATATGACTTATGCAATATTAGCCCAAGTAACGAAATTAGGGATCAAGCAAATACACTTACATTTGGACGGCCGAAAATATCTTTCCCCACATTCAACTTATAGTTGAAAGTTCCGTTGACCCTTGAAGTCCAATTCAGCATACGTGGAAAACGGGAACCGATCTTGATACAAATTTTTCCATCTAGGATGGGTATAGTTTCATATATCCACACTTGGAATGCAATTACAAACCCGCATATCCGATATGCAAGGTATGGTTTACCATCACCCTCGATTATCAAAGATTTATTCCTTAATCCATCTTTTAGTGACGACAAAGTAATCTTGAATAATTTCTTACCTCATGCATACGAATTAAACTCAGGAGAATCTACCAGTACCATCAACGATTCTTCAACCGATCTCTTATAAGTTGCCGTGAAAATAAGATTGGTTAACAAATATAGTCATCCAAATTTGACAACATCCTCATCGCACAAGAAAGCACTATTGATGAAAAACCGAGAAACGTCTGATGTTGATATGCTAGATAAATGAGTGAGATACTCATTTTTTATTCTACAGTATCTAGAATCAAATATAGATCGTTTGTCTTCCCCTTCGACTCTTAAACCGGTAATTAGACAAAAAAACCTCCATCGTGAAGCTTACTATATTGTCACCAAATTTAAACCACATATCGTCTGGATTAGGTTGCTTCACTTCCCTAAGCAGAACTTGATGTATGAGTTGGTGATTTACAACAATATCTTCTACATCCAAGAAGTGGGCAAAGCAAGTGTCATGGAACATTTTTTTCTGTGAATCATTCATCATTCCCTTAAGTGAGCTGAATATCATTGTATTAGAGAACGAATTCACTTTATCAAGAGCCCACTTGTCAGGTGAAATAAGATATTCACATTCTTGTTCATATCAATATAGAAGTTAGGAAGCGAGATATTATCAAATACTAAAAACATATTTGAGAAACGATTATTTCACTTAACATATCATATTATCAAAACAAAGTAGATATAACATCATACATGAGTATCAATAGGTATGTCTATTATTAATGAACATTAACAAAAACCAGAAGATAATTACCATACACGTGTATGTGGATATTTACAATGAACATTATCAAATACATTTAGCAAATACAATTAACAACTACAAGTCATTGACTATGTTATCGAGATTCAGTGGAATAAATTATTCAAAATAATAGAAGTCGATATTGATTTATCATTTAACATTAACAAAACAATTGCATCAACCGAAATCAATATCAATTTATCAATTATGGGTAAAGTTCTAAAAAATTAAATGTAGAGACTAGACATTTATATGATTTTCTATCAAAAAAATGGAAGATCTATCCAAAAATTTAAACTTGTGACATGGTGATTGAAAAAAAAAAAAAAAAAAACCAAAACCTAAAAAAAAAAAAAAAAAAAAAAAAAAGATATGCAGTAGTATATTGATCAAGATAAAGCCATATCAAAATTTTTATCCTATAATGCAGTGAATATTTTCTAAGTGATTTAACATAAATGTAGGAATCAGGATGAAAATGCCCAACACAAAAAACATAATCGCAAAAACTCCTATTGAATGTACTTTAACTCCATTTCTGTTTGAACAAACGTGATAGAACGTAATAAAAAAATCCAAAAAAACTCACAATTAAGTGATATTTTGGAATATATCATATGTGAAGTACTATTGTATGAAAATGACACAAATTTAATCAATGAAAATGACACAAAATTAATCAATGCCCGGACAATGGTTCAATTTCATACCATCAAAATTTGAATAAAATTAAATGTATTCATGTATTGAAAAAGCTAATAATCGAAAATTTTTACCGTTTGTCCTTCAGGCATGGGTATATTAACCGTTTTCTTCTCTGGTTTAGCTGTACCGTTATTTAATCCACGATTCCTCTTTGAACTAAATAAATTTCGTCACCTTTTGGTTTTCCGTTAGATTTCGAGCCGCTGCACGAAGAATCCATTTTCAGTCAACAAAAAGTGGATTTTAACTAAGATAACGATTGGAAACTGGATCAAATATAGTGAATTTCTACAAGAAGTCAGAAATCTGCTTGGAATGGTGATGAAGATTGAACGATTACTACTCTATTGGGAAGAAAATAGGGTTTTATAGGGTTCTGTGATTTTTGATCAGATTGTAAGAGACGTAGGAATGAATGACACTCATATGTTCAAATGGTGAATTACGTGAATTGCTCCATAATTATAGATTAGATAAGTTAGTCCTTACCTTTTAGCTGAAATAGTTATACAATTGAATAATATATAATTAAATATTTTCAGTAAAATATATATAAATGAACACAATGGAGTTATTTGTGATATAAAAAAAAATTTATTTATAACTTGTTCACGTAGTCTGTCGGGAATGATAGATAGTACGGGATAATATCAAGAGGAAAAAATAGAATTGACTAGAATACTGTTTTTGTATCAAGTTTTTATCGAGTATTGCGTACTAAACACGTACTTGATGAAATATTAGTAACTATTTCATGAAGTTGATAAAAATTGATGAAATGTATAATTAAAAAATTGTCAAAATTTTTGTTCTTATGAAATATATGGGTGAAATAAGTTTGAATGGGTGAAATAAGTTTGAGAAAAAAAGAATTTAAAATAAACTCCACCAAACATGTAGGATTGCATGTGAAGCTGAGTTGAAGTTATATTTAAATAAATAAATTTGTCTATTTCTAGTTGTTTAAACTTTTAGACAAATTGATTCAGAGGAAAAAAAACATTAAATGCTTACTCCGCATATGTATTAATTAGTTGTGTTTCGGTGGATATTTTAGGTGGTGTAATTTTGAAGTGATGAAACTTTTTCTAGATTAAATTATTATTTATTAATGAGAATAATCCTTTTTAATTTTTTAACAATGGTGTAACGATGATGGGGCAGAGCAACTAAGAGACAAAGGGGGTCAATTGACCCAACAAACATTTTGAAAATAGTCCAAGACCAAATACCAACCCAAATTATTTTATTTCAAGTTTTAGTTCAAATTGGCCCAAGGCCCAAGTTTCTCCAAGTTTTAAATCATAGAACTACCCCAAGTCACCGTCCCTGATATCATCTATTTCAATTTGTTCTCTTCTCTGCAACCACGCCCTAATCCAGTAATTCGATTGTAATTTTCATTCAAGTTCTTCAAATTAAAACTACAATAAGCCAAAACCAGCCATAAATTCTGAATATTTTTTACCAACTAATCTCTTGGCATTTGATGAACAACTTGGAATATATAATATTGATATGCTCACGGAGCTAGATTTTGGTGGAATACGGAGGCTTAGTGATCTTGCAGAAATGTTGGTTGTCGACAAAAAAAAAAAAAAAAAATCGAAGTTTATCCATTACTTTATAGGCTTGTGACATTGACATTAATTCTTATTGTTGCTACTGCTATAGTAGAGAGTATTTATGCAATGAATCTTGTGAAAATTTGGTTGCGTAGTCGAATTGGAGATCAATGATTGAATAAGAGTTTGAATGTATATATATTGAGAATGATATATTCCATGAAATTGATAATTATGTAATTATGCAACGTTTTCAAACTATGATAACGGATTTGGAACAATCGTAGTAATGTTCAAATATTTTTATTAGTGTTATATTATTTCCATTTTTTTTCCAACATAATTTTTGCCAAGAAAAATTTCTGGCTCCACCACTGTGTAAAGGATCTAGTTTTTTTAATGATATTGAATATTAACGAATGATCACCGCTTGAACAAATTATTTATTTATATTTATATCTTCAACGTGCTCAAGATCTTGACGAAGAAGTGCAAATTGAATTGCAGGTGTCGGGGTGGCAGAGAAATTTGCATATTTTGGAATAAGTTCCACTATAATAACTTATCTTACAAGGCCTCTCTCGGGCAGCCGATGGCAATTGCAGCTGCTAATGTGAATATATGGTCAGGCACTGGCCTTTTGCTGCCTCTATTGGGAGGTTTCGTGGCTGATTCATTTGTGGGTCGATATCGGACCATTGTGGTTTCTTCTGTGGTCTACATTTTGGTTAGTAATTAGTTTCTGATTCGTCGTTGTCTCAAATATAATCACCGATTCCTGGGTTAATTGCATTATCCTGCATGTGTATTTTCAGTGCAAAACTAAAATTTTGCCCATGTATTTATAATAGTAATCTTTCGTATTTCATCATGTATCTAAAATTTCTAAAACAATATCTTAATTAACCTTTTTCTTGGATAAGTATGTGTACCTCCTATAATTTGATAAATGGCAAGATGCTTACAGACTTTTCATGATTATAACAGTGCTCGATTTTTATTTTTATTTTTTAATTCTCTTGTTTTCCGATTTAACCATGTCCGACAAGAAGAGAGGCGTGGTTTAATAACTGATTATGAGTGTCATTGAAACAAATTAGCTTTATGTAAGATGCTGTAAATAATCTTTCTACGATACCACCTTATATAAGATATTCAAGCTAGTTCAGATAAGTCGTACATGAGGGACTTCAAAAATTCATTTATTCATCAATGGCACGTTTGGTAGGGAAAACTATTGAGGAACATGGACCAAATGTCATGTAGACTTCGTCATTAAAGTTGTAGCCAAGTATGACCTTATATTGATGTGCTTTTTCATCGATCACAGAATGCTTACAGTTTGATCTGATTGAATTGAACATAGGCGCTCGGGTTGTTGACACTATCAGCTATGCTTAATAGTGAAAGCCCTAGTCAACTTCAAGTTTTCTTCTTCTTCTTCTCACTATATTTAGTGGCACTTGGTCAAGGCGTGCATAAATCCTGTACCATGGCTTTCGGGGCCGACCAGTTTGATGGACAAGATGCCAAAGAAAGAAGAGGCTTCAATTGGATCCATTATAGTTCAGTTGCAGGTCCTTTGACAGCAGTTTTGGTCTTGAATTACATTCAAGATAACCTTAGTTGGAGTCTTGGATTTGGGATCCCGTGCATTTCTATGGCAGTTTCATTGGCCCTATTTTTGTTCGGAACTAGATCTTATTGATACACAATCAAAGTCGAGGAGAATCACCCACTCTGGAGGATTAGTCGAGTGTTTGTTAAAGCAGCTATAAATTGGAGGACTAAATCTTCCACCAGTGCTTACAATGAAGAAGGGCAAGAAACAGGGCCTCAACTATGTTCCCAACAATTCAAGTAAGATACGAGTTTCTCATGTATGGAACACCCCCCACCCCCCCCAAAAAAAAAAAGAAGAGAGAGAGAGAGCTCTTATTTCTTATTTAGTAATTTAAGTTAATATTGATGGGCTTCGTCTAGCCTAATCATACTGTTCACTTTCCCTTCGGGCGCAGATCGACCTAGTTTCCTACAATATATATAGGAATCTAAGGGGTTCGTTTGTTCTTCATGTGTGAGAGAAAAGGATTGAGAGGTGTGACATCTCCTTTTTAAACTTCTTTTTCTTGACTTCAGTGAAAATGTGCAACGGCAAGTGGATGTAGGTCTAATGTTGACGGTGAACTATAGATATATGCATTTGTGTGTGTGTTTTTCTGTCTCTGTTTCGTTCATAATTGCTCTCCAGATTAGGATTTAATCCCTAGCAATGGAATGACCTACACAATTCATTGAAATTGAAGTAAACTGAAAGCAATCTACTCCCCAATGAATAAGTGGATTCAATGCAAGTATTACCTTTCGGTCTAGTTAGGAAGAACCGTCTGAGGACTATAATGGCTCCGTCTTTTGACGAGGTCTATGAGCTACTTATGCACTAAGAAATTGGTGGAGTCCGGGTTCATAATTGGCCGAATAGCTAGCTGAAATATTAATCGACTTCTCCAATAGGTTAATCTTGTTCGACTGCCCTTGCTTAAACATCATGCTATTCACTTTCGTGAAGTATTTTCGGGTCCATGACAGGTTTCTTAACAAAACTTTGCTTGCACCAGATGGTTCCAGAGAGTACGAGGAAGCAAGCAACGTAAGTGAAATTGAAGAGGCAAAAACACTTTTAAGGTTGCTACCTATGTGGGCTACATCTCTGGGATATGCTATTGTCTTGGCTCAAATCTCAACCCTATTTACCGAACAAGGAGTAACGATGGACAGATCCATTAGTTCAAGCATTGATATACCAGCTGCTTCACTACAATGCCTAATTGGTTTTTCAGTTGTTCTCTTGGTTCCAATTTATGACTGCATTTTCGTGCCGATTGCTAGAAGTATAACGGGAAGTCACTTGGGCATAACAAAGCGGCAAAGAATCGGAACGGGAATGGTTTTGTGCATTCTTTCCATGGCTATTGCAGCTCTCGTGGAGAGAAAAGACTTGAAACTGAGTGGCCGACTCATCAAAAGCAAAGGTACCTATGAGTTTTTGGTGGTTAGTGCCTCAATATATACTATGCGGAATGACTAAAATTTTCGCGATGATCGGATTGCAAGAACTATTCTATGATGAGGTACCTTGCAAATTGAAAAGTGTAGGCCTCTCATTCTTTTTTAGTATTTTCGGCATTGGTGAGTTCTTGAGCAGTTTTCTCATATCTATCATTGATAAACTTACTAGTCGAGCCGATGGAGATGGTTGGTTTTTGAGCAACTCGAACCGGGCACAGCTTGACTACTTCTATTGGTTACTTGCTGGACTTAATGCACTGGGGCTCCTAGGATTTTTGTACTTCTCAAAATCTTACAACTATATTGGAGATCAAGGTATTGTTATTTGATGTAAAGTGTAAAACACAGCTTTTAGGACATCTTCTGGACTTGCAGCTATGTATACATAGAGTATGTGTCTGAATCTCCCTCCGTTTGCACTCCTATAGGCATACCTAGGTTCGCCTCCCCCTTCCTTGTTGTACTTTACCCGTATTTTTGTAAACATGTAGGGATCAACACGAACTCTGTTGTACTTATCAAAAAAATGCATATTGAATTACATTTTCTATTTGGCTTACAAAAGTTGATCCGAGAAAAAGAAACTGATATATTTGTAGTTGCTCAACATTATAAGAATTGGATCGAACCTAGTTGGTTCTATCGGGAAAATTGGAAACCGGTTCGAAATCTTCGAGAAGTTTAAAATTCGTTAAAATAACCTGCTATTGGTTCACCATAAAATATACTGGTTTTAATTATTTAACCATCGGGCTCAACCTTTTGATCATTTACTTTTCGAGTAAATGCCTGGTCTTTTGTCATGAAAATGCTAGTCAAGTGTCCAACCAAAAGCCTCTCCATTATGATTTTCCTAATATGTAGAAGCATACAGTTGAGAGGAAAATTGACATACATAGCACTAAAATGGGCTAGTTAACGGCTCAGTGTTTATTTTTCAAAGTTTTAGCTCTAGTACTAGTTTTAGTTACTTCTTGGTTTCGATTCCCATTTACTCAACAATAATTGTTTATCTGCGTAAAATTACTACCGAAAAAATTATTTTTCATCTCGAATTTGCCCCTTTATTATCCTAAATCGAGCTTCTCGATTGGATTAAGAGAACATACCACAGGTTGAAAAAAATAAAATCGATTGATGCAAGAACATACCACAGGTTGAAAAAAATAAAATCGATTGATGCAACGTATACAAAATAAGTTTTTGGGAACGTGGAAGAAGGCAAGCAACATGTAGATGAAGAACAAATAAAGCGTCAAAGGCTTACCTTTAAAATATTGTTCATACTTATGATACCATACTTTCAAGATTAGTCTAACTCACTTTACATTTTACTCCCCACCTTTGCGAGTCGAATGTAAGGGTTTGTTTGACAGAGATTATAAATTAATATTGGTTTATTTGAGTTGAAATCGTTGATTTTTTATATTAAAAGTGGGTTGAAAAATAAAAAATGACAGCTGAAATAAACTAAAAATAGTTTATAAACCATGTCAAACAAACTCTAAATTTGTGTCAAGCAATTGGCAATTCTGTTCTGTTTCAGAAAAAAATAATAATAATTTTTATAATGCCAAAAAAAAAAAAAAAAAAGAATTTTGAAGTGTAATTGATTTTTTTCAAATAGTAGTTTCTTTTTCAAAAAATTCTGACTCTACTTGTGAACAGTCTATTGTGGGAAATCACGGCATAGGTAAAGTCCGGCCTGAACTAGCCATGATTGATGCTAGACACAAGGGTACATACTAGTTGAAAAAATGTGTCTCAATGTACAATTGAGTTCACATTGTACAGCTTTTAGTCATGTAAATGGTTATCCAACCTAAAGCCTCTATAGGGTAATGATCTCCTCCCCATGTGGGGAGGAGTTTATAAAACCCACGTGACACGTGTCACGTGAGTATTGGACAAGTGAAAAAGTGATAAATATTTTTTTAATCACTTGTCCAATACCCACGTGACACGTGTCACGTGGGTTTTATAAATTCCTCCCCACATGGGGAGGAGATCATTCCCCAGCCTCTATATATCTCTGAGTCAGCATTTTGTTTTTAACAAATAGTGTAATAGTACATTTGTTAGTATTAATAAATATTTATAAGATAATTAAATATTATTTTTATTCATATATTTTATAGTATTTATAATTTTTATATACACATTTTGTATGATCTATTGTTTATAATTTATAAAAAAAAAAAATACCAAACATACTCTATACCTGTTTGTCATTATGCTCATCTAATTCTCCTACAATTAATTTTTTTGTTATTTTTTTTTTTTTGCAAACTGAACTTACCTTGCTAGAATATGAAGTCCCTATTTGGAACATTTTCTAAAATTAGTATCCTCTCTCGTAATTTAAGTTGAGCAAATAGATACAATCAATTTAACACGTGTGATTTACATACACATGGATGGATGATGTGTCGAAGACATAAATTTAATTAATAAAAAAGATGTGGTTTCAACTATAATAATACAAATTAAATGAATCAAAAATGAATTATGTTGACCTCCAAAAATAATTGTCAACGGGATCTCCATGTTACCTCTGTCTACGTGTATTTTTCTTCCTACTAAGACCGCCACGTGGTTTATTCAACCACGTACTTAAGTCTCGGACCAGGTAGATATATATCAAAAATTCAAGGACACTCTTATGGTAGAGGTGATAATTTGAGGGCCTCTAATTAACAAATTCTCAGGTGGTCAAGATCCTTAAGAATGGTTAAGATAGAGGAATTGATATGTGTGTGTGAGAGCAATATTTTCAACATCCTTTTTTTGTGGAAATGAGCTTAGTATTTATAGGTAAATTCTTGCAAGAATAATCCCCTTCGATGTGCGACACGTGGTTCCATCTGAGGGGTTCTTAAGTCACATCTTTGGTGTCATGTCATTAGCATTAATGGGAAAGTCACTTTCAGCCGCAAACTAAGGGGCTATGATCATGACAAGCGGCATTGGCAGACAGTCCCATCAATCTTTTCAAGTTTGAATTACAAGGAGGCTTCCTGGGCATGCAACCAGGGTCGGCCAATTAAGCTGTTCCACCCCATGAGCCTCGGTAACCTGTCCCCTCGGTCCAGACCGCCTCGGAGAAGGGTTAGGTCAAAGCGTATTTGTTTCGACTATGCTTACGTGGCGCGTGGGTGGGACTATCTTGCCTCCGTAGGCTGCCAGGTAGGATTGGTACATAACAATAGTCCCCCAAGTTCAGAATCTGTCATTTATGTTGGATGCTGGACTTGGATGCTCGTTTTTAAAGTTTGAGCGGGATTGGAGTCCCACAAGGCTCGGATGCTCATTGATGTGGATGGTGAGCCTTGGAATCCTTGGCAGCTTTTGTTGTGGCCCGGATAGAGGATAAAAGTTGTAGATGATGGTTCCAATGTGGAAGGGCCCGAAATGACGACTGAGTCCCATTTCGGGATAGGCTATATGAATAGCCGAGTCTCAAGATAGGAGAGGCCAAAAGAGAGCCGAGTCCCATGTCGGGAGAGGCTGTAAGGATAGCCGAGTCCCATGTCGGGAGAGGCTGTAATGATAGCCGAGTCCTATGTCGGGAGAGGCTGTAAGAATAGTCGAGTCCCAGGATGGGAGAGGCTGAAAGAGAGCCGAGTCCCATGTCGGGAGAGGCTGAAGAATAGCCGAGTCCCATGTCAGGAGAGGCTGTAAGAATAGTCGAGTCCCAGGATGAGAGAGGCTGAAAGAGAGCCGAGTCCCATGTCGGGAGAGGCTGTAAGGATAGCCAAGTCCCATGTCGGGAGAGGTTGTAAGAATAGCCGAGTCCCATGTCGGGAGAGGCTGTAAGAATAGCCGAGGCCCAGGATGGGAGAGGTGGAAAGAGATCCGAGTCCCATGCCGAGAGAGGCTCTAAGAATAGCTGAGTCCCATGTCGGGAGAGGCTGAAAGAGAGCCGAGTCCCTTAGCTGTAGCAGCAATGGCGTGTCCACGGGGAACTTGTCGATTGGAATTCCCGACGTACGTCTCTTCGGGTGTGATAAAAGGACAGCTACAGGTAATGATGATACCTGCATTTAATTTTGGGGGCTTTGGTATTGCCAAGGGGGAGCGAGTCACGCGCGCGTGGGATATACGCAGGCATGCTGACCTTTTATTTGAGCGACCGTTGGATTTGAACGGCTTGGATGTTCTCAGGGGTTTGCACGGTGGGGATGGATCTTGACAAGATCCAAGGGTGGGGGATTAACGTTCATCGTCTATATATAGTTAAGTGGAAGTTTCACTTGCACACTTACGCTTTTTGAGAGATTTTCAGACGATAACTTTCGGCGAACATTTCCGGCGACTGGTCTATCTTCCGTATTTCCGGTGAAGATATAGTGTTAGGTAACCGTCTCTTCCTAAAACCTTTTCTTTGCTAAAAACAAATACTTTATTTTGTTGTCATGTCTGTAAGGGGCGACACGTCTCCTCCTGTCTCTCCGTCGATGGAGGGGGTTCTGCCTATCTGAGGCGTTGACGTCGACACAGGTTAGTTGGTGACCATATCTTCGGCTCCGAGCTTGATGGAAGCTGAGGATCCGTCTAACGCCGACCCTGTGAGATGAGCTGCTGGGAATGTTCCATCGATCATGAATGAGAAGGACTTGGGTTTACTGAGGAAGGCTTATAGGGTCCCCTCAGGTATAGAGTTACTGCTCCCGGAGCCCCACGAGAGAACGTGTGCCCCGAGGGAAGGGTGCACTGCCTTGTATTTAAATGCCTTCGTGAGTGGGATGTGTCTGCCTCTACACCCTTTTTTTCGGAGGATCCTGCGGGCTTATGGCCTCTCCCCGACCCAGGTGGCCCCGAATGGATAGAGCCAGATGGTCGGGAGTTTGTACCTCTGGTTCCGGCATTCATTTGGTAAAGAGATGCCACTGCATGTGTTCCAAACGGTCTATCAGCCGAGGAAGTTGCCGAGAAAGAAAGGCGGGCAAGAAGAGCCGGGGTGGTACTACTTCTGTCCTTGGGGGTCTCACAAGCCACTGGTAACGGACTGCCCATCGTCAATCAAGCAGTGGAAGGAATCGTGGTTCTGGGTGGCGGGAGATTGGCAGATGGTCGTCAACGACCCGGAACCTGATCTAGACGTACCCCGTGCTTATGGGATAGCCAGTGAGTAGGATTGGTAGAAACAGTTGTCTAAGTATTTTCCTGTATATTCTAACGATCTGTTTGTTTTCTCTTGCAGATGCTCTTCCCCGTTGCGAGCTGTCCAGTGAAGACGTTGATTTGCTTCAGTCCATATACCAAGCATCTCCAGCGACCCGCCGATACGGGTTTCTTTTGAATCGGCATAACTACTTGGTGAAGTTGGGTCTGATGACGTCAAAAGGTAATAAAGCCGAACTTCCTTTGCCTTGGGAGTAAATTACTAATGATTACTTGTTTTCGTGGCAGAAGCGGACAAAGGGACGTGCCCTGACCATCTCTCGCAATTCTGGCGAAGAAGAAACCTCGGACCCTGGCCTCCGGTTCCTCCGAAGAGGTGCGGCAGAGGAAGGTCATCGAGGACCTTAGCCGGGAGGGCCTCCGAGAAGAGACTGAAGCCCCCGTGGAGATAGGAGACCCTGACCCCCAGGGGGCAGAGGTCCCTCTGTCGAGGAAGAGGAAGGCCAGAGCCCCCTCCCAATTAAAGGAAAAAGGCGTTGAGGCGGTGGAAGACTACGTTGTCTGTAGTGTGCCGACCGCCCAGTGGACTCTCACGGTCAACACCTTAGGGGAGGTGGTTCTCGAAGACCCCCCTCAACCAGCTCAGAGTTCGGGAGTTCCTGCCCGGGGATCCTACGACTCTAAGAAGAAGCTGAATGAGCTGATCGGCGCTCCGGGATCGAAGATCTTGGATTAGGTGCTTCAGAGCGTAACCTTCTATCCCTCCATGGGCGCCCAGGCCGTTAAAAAATACTTCACCCCCAAGTGGGAAGAGTTTGCTTCCCATGGAGACTTGGGGGATGTTTTGGAAGCTGGTCTGGCCTTGACAATAAGGGCCGCTGGGATGCAACTGAAGGCCCTCGAAAAATTCCGTACCCGCATGCAAGAGCACAAAAAGCTTGTTGCGGGGGCGTCTAAGTCTGACAATGAGCATCAGCAGGCTTTGGAGGGATTGCAGGCTGTCGCTGATAGCGCCCGATTGGCCTATGAGCAGCTCTAGGAGGACCTGAGGGAGTCCGAGTCCAACATCCTGCAGCTGACCAAGCGGTTGGATAATGCCAATGCTGCTCAAGCAGTGGCTTCCGAAGCACTGGAAGCGGTAAATAAGGAGAAGTGGCGGCTGCAGGATGTGTGCGAGGTACATGAGATGGAGGTTCAGAGTTTGCGGAGGAGCCTTGAGGCCATCGAGCAGGGGAGGAAAGATGCCGAATCTGAGGCTGCCAGATTACTTGGTGAAAATGATGAGGCGTTGGCTAGGTTGGGAAATTTGGAGGCGGACTTCGTAACCAATTTCCACAATACCGAGGCTTACACCAATTTCTCTGATTACTTTGCCAAGGTCGGGCATCAAGAGGTTCTGAGCGCGCTGAGGACGGATTATCCGAACCTTGACATCGGGCCTTTGGAGGCTAGGTTCTCCCCTGCTGATGATGAGGAGGATGATTGTAGTTAGAAAGTAGCGTAGGCTGCAATTGTTAGTGCCTCTTGTTGTGATTGAATCTCTTTCAACTTTTTGTAATGGAGTGCCTCTTTTTACTATTAATGAAGTTATATTTCGAAGCTTATCTGGTGTTTTGTCGATTATTATGATAATGATAGCGCCTCGATTTGAATGGAACGAAGATAATTTGTAACTTAAGGGAACTAAACTTGGATAGATAAACATTATGTTAACAACGACCCCCCTTTTATGCTATTGGTAATTCTGACGCAAATGTTCTGCGTTCCATACATGGGGCTGTCGTTTACTACACATGTCCTCGAGGCTATAGGTATCGGGTCGTGTCTCGCCGATAACTCGATAGGGACCCTCCCAGTTGGGGCCTAGGGTCCCGACGCCCGTTTCTTTGGAGGATAGGAATACTCTTCTCAAGACAAGATCCCGAGGCGGAATGATCGTTTTCTCACTCTTTTATTGAAGTATCTTGTCATCTTTCTATGGTAAGAGGCCAACCGGACTTGGGAGTCGTCTCTTCTCTCGTTTATTAGGTCTAGGCTTGTTCTCATCGAATCGTTGTTGGTTTGTTCGTTAAACATTAGCCGACAGGGAGAGGGTATGCCGATTTCGACAGGGCATACAGCTTCGGATCCGTAAGCCATGGAGAAGGGGGTTTCCCCGGTAGGGGTCCTGGCAGTGGTCCTTATGGCCCAGAGAACATGGGAGAGCTCATCGACCCATGCTCCCTTAGAGGCCTCAAGCTTCCGTTTGAGGGTGTACTTGATGGTTTTGTTGACAGCTTCGACTTGACCATTCGCCTGAGGGTGGTGAGGGCTCGAGAAGTGCTTCGCGATCCCCAATTCCTCGCACAAGTTCTTGACCTTCTTGTTGTTGAACTGCATCCCATTATCCGAGACCAGAGAATGGGGAATTCCAAACCTGCAAATAATGTTCTTCCATAAGAATTTGGAAGTGTTGGCCTCGGTGATTTTCACCATTGGTTCTGCCTCCACCCATTTTGTGAAATAGTCGATGGCGACTAGGGCGTGGCAAGCATTTCCTCTTCACCTAGGCATTGGGCCTATGAAATCTATTCCCCACTTGGCGAAAGGCCAAGGGCTAGACACGGCAGTGAGCTCTCGGTGGGGCTGCCTTGGGATTGTGGCGAAGCGCTGACATTTGTCGCATTTTCTGACATGAAGCATGGCATCTTTCTTCAAGGTGGGCCAGAAGTACCCTTGCTTGAGAATCTTTTGAGCCAGGGCCATTCCACCGGTGTGGTTGCCACATATTCTCTCATGTATTCTCTGAGGATATACTCTGCCTCGCTGGTGCTTACACATCTGAGGAGGGGTAAAGAATAGCCTCGCTTGTATAGAATGTCGTCCGAGAGTAGGAACCTTCTTTTCAACTTTCTTGCCTCCGTCGTATTGTTGGGGAGGGTCTGATTTTGGAGAAAAGCGAGGATAGGGTCCATCCATGTGGGGCCTTCCTCAATTGACAATATTTCTTCAACAGTGTCGATGGAAGGTTGGACGAGGTGTTCGATTGGAACTATTTTGAGGAGCTCCAAATCTTTGCTGCTGGCCAGTTTGGATAGTGGTTCGGTATTGGAGTTGTCGGCTCGGGGCACGTAGACTAACTCAAATTTGTCAAAGCGAGGAATAAGATTCCTCACCAACTTGAGATACGCGGCCATCCCTTTCTCCTTGGTGATGAAGCTTCCGTTTACCTGGCTCACAACGAGCTGGGAGTCGCTTGCTGCTGAGAGCTTCTGTACCTTCATTTCGACGGCGAGGCGGATGCCAGCCAGGAGTGCCTTATATTCTGCGACATTGTTTGAGGCTTTGAAGTCGAATCTGATGGCGCAATTTAACCTATGACCTTCTGGGCTTATAAGGACTAGTCCAGCTCCCGAGCCCATGTCTCCCGAGGAGCCATCAACAAATAGGCTCCAAGTAGGTGGTTCACCTAGTCCCATAGGGTTGTCCACTTCGGGGGGGTTGGTAAACTCGGCCACAAAATCGGCTAGGGCCTGCCCCTTGATGGCTGCTCTTCCTTTGTATACAATGTCGAATTGGCTGAGCTCAATGGCCCATTTTAGTAATCTTCCCGAGGCCTCTGGTTTTTGCAAGACTTGCCTTAAAGGGAAGTTGGTCAGAACATGGATGCTGTGTGCTAAGAAGTATGGCCTCAACTTTCTTGAGGTTGTGATCAGTGACAGCGCTAATTTCTCCATATCCGGGTAGCGTGTCTCCGTCCCCAATAAGGCTTTACTCACGTAGTAGACGGGCAGTTGGTGTTCCTCTTCTCGGATCAGGACTGAACTTACCGATTCTTCCGAGACGGCGAGATATAACAGCAGGGGCTCGCCCGCTTTTGGTTTGGATAACAGAGGTGCGTGCCCGAGGTGTTCTTTCAAGGCCTGGAATGCGGTTTCGCATTCTGTTGTCCACTCGAATCTGGTGCCTCCTTTTAATATCTTGAAGAAAGTGATGCATTTATCTGTCGCCTTAGAGACGAACCTGCTGAGGGCCGCCATTCTTCCCGTTAAGCATCGCACATCCTTCGACTTTCTTGGTGAACTCATTTCGATTAATGTTTTAATCTTTTCAGGATTGGCCTCGATCCCTCTTTGATTGACCAAGTATCCCAGGAACTTCCCAGAGGCCACCCCAAACGTGCACTTCAAGGGATTCAACCTCATCCTATATGCCCGAAGGACTTGGAATGCCTCGTCGAGGTGGCGAATGTGGTCCTCTGATTTAAGGCTTTTAACCAACATGTCATCTACATATACCTCCATAGTTATGCCAAGTTGAGAAGCGAACATCTTATTAACAAGCCTCTGGTAAGTTGCCCCAGCATTTTTCAGGCTGAAGGGCATGACCTTGTAGCAGTAGAGACCTTTGCCCGTTACAAACGATGTGTGCTCCTCATCTGGTGGATACATTGGGATTTGATTGTATCCCGAGTAGGCATCCATGAAACTTAGGAATTCGTGTCCTGCCGTGGTGTCAACCAGCTGATCAATCCGAGGCAGTGGAAAACTATCTTTGGGATATGCTTGGTTGAGGTTAGAGAAATCTATGCAGGTTCTCATTTTTCCATTCGACTTTTTGACCAACACTGGGTTGGACACCCACTTCAGATATCTGGCTTCTCGTATAAAGTTGCTTTGTAGGAGTATGTTTACTTCTTCCTTCAAGGCCTCGTACTTTTCAGCATTCAGTGGCCTCCTTTTCTGCCTGTGTGACAGAAACTTGGGGTCGATATTGAGGCCGTGGCAACTTATCTTTGCGTCAATCCCAACCATATCTTCGTGTTTCCACGCAAAGACATCCAGATTTCCTTGGAGGAACCTTTTCAGGGCTTCATTGGGCTCCTCAGGGAGATATTTCTCTATCTGAAGCTTCCTCATCGGGTCGTTGCCGTCCACTTGAAAATGTTCTAATTCTCCGCTGGATGAGGCTTGGGAATCAGCTCTCATTATTCTTGGGTCAATATCATCGGGGGTCGCAGCTTCTTCCATCGTGATATCTCTCGACTCATCCACCATAGTTTCTGCCATTTCCACGTCCAGCAGAGTCATGTTAATCTCTTTCTTCTCTGCTTTTCTCAAGACATTCCGATAACACTTCCGAGCCTCAGGTTGATTGCCCCGTACTGTTGCTATTCCTCTTTCGGTGGGAAATTTCATGCAGAGGTGGTGGATGGAAGTCACTGCCCAAAGTTCCTTCAGGGCAGGTCGGCCCAAAACTCCGTGATAAGTCAACTTTCTGTCGACCACCAGGAACTCCATGAAAGTAAGGGATGCGAGATGCTCTTTTCCCATGCTAACGGCGAAGCGTACTATCCCTTTCAGGGTTACGCAATCACCAGTGAGCCCGTAGAGGGGCTCAGTCGATGGTTCCAGAGGCACATCCACGTTTATTTGCTCGTAAGTGCTCAAGAAAATGACATTAACGGAGCTATCGTTGTCCACGAGCATTCTTCCTAGTCCGTTGTGGGCCACCACTGCCCTCACTACAAGGGCGTCGCAGTGAGGGTAATGTACGCCCTTCATGTCCTCTTCCGTGAAGGTGATAGGATCGGCCCTTTTTGATCTCGATGGCCTGCTATTGATGAGCCAGTTAGTCATCTGGGTCCCTTCGGCCTCTTTGGCATAGCTCTTTTGGGCATTCCGTGTTTGCCCTCCAATATAAGGTCCTCCGTGGATGGTGTCTATTTCTCGAATCGGAGCCTTTTCTGGCCCCTTGATCAGATGGGGTTCGGGGTCGTGCTCTAACCGAGGTTGTCTGGCCGGGCTTCTTGAATTACACCTCGATCGTGGCTTATGACCCGGAGGCCTCTTATCCCACTGCTGGGAGCCCCTATCTTGAAAATGGGTTCCACGCCCTCTCGTCGGGGCCTGATCTCCTCGTCTGGCATTTATTCTACGTTTGTGCCCTGGGTTGGCTACCCTTCTATTGGCAAGATCTTCCACCTCTCGACACTCGTCCGTGCTATGCCCATAGCTTCGGTGAACACAGCAGTACTTTGGTTGTACCATCTGAGGGAGAGGGATTACTGGGGGTGTGCTGGTCCCGACTTCATAATAGGTGAACGGGGACATACCGTAGTTGTATAATCTGACCACTAGGGCAGAAGGCATTGGAGCAGTATAAGGGGGGAGCAGGCCCTCTTGTGCAGAGGCCACATAACTCATCCCGACATTTGGGTCGGATGGGTAGTTTCTCTGCCGTGGATTGTGCTGGAGAGCAGCTCTGTTGGGATTTTGGACATACCCGGCTCTTGATGCTGGGTTGGCTCCCAACCCGCCTCAATTTCTATGGAGGATCATATTCTCGTTGGTTATCTCTTCAGTGATCATTTCCACCAGCTGGTCAAAGGTGGCCGGGTTCTTGTTGCGGACATCCCTCCAGAACGGATGGTTCATGTCTAGTCCTGCCTTTAGGATGGACAAGGCCTCGGCGTCTGTTATTCTTTCACATAACAACATTTCTTCATTGAAGCGGCCCATGTAACTTTGCAGCGGCTCGCTTGGGGCCTGCCTTACGTCGTGGAGGCGTTGGACCGGGGCTGATGCAGGCTTTTGAGATGAGAAGTAATTTATGAACTTCTTTTTCAGCTCTGGCCAGCTGGAAAAGCTTCCTGCGACTAGTTTGTTATACCATCGCTTCGCTCCCCCCAGACAAGGTCAGGTGAAAGGCCCTGCATTTCAAGGCCGGAGTGGCTTTTCGAAAGCTCATTTCTGTTTTGTATGTGTTCACATGATCCAATGGATCTCTCCTGCCTGTGTAAGGGGTAATCTTGGGCACGCGAAACTCGTAGGGGATGGACGCATTCCTGATTCCGGCTGAAAATGTCAATATAGATGTAAAACTAATGACAAAATTATCAAATCACTTAACATCCAGTTTTGATTCACGTAAAAGTCGCGTATGAATCCAACATTCACATTGATGGTTTCTATTATATAGGGATTCAAATTCACGTACTTAAATAGGTTGAGAATTCAAAACATCACTATTGAAAGTCAAGGACCAAATATCATACTACCTAAAAAGTTGGAACCTCAGCTCTAATTTCAGAAAATTGCCGTTGAAGCAACTTACAGACAAGAGACGACATTAGCACGACCAAAAAGTTTCGTGAACCATGTATGTACATAAAATGAGTCGACTTGTGTTGGTTCAACCACTTTACACCTTTATTTTCAAATTGGCAACTCTTTTTTTCTTAACTAAATCAAGAAAATAATTAGTTAGGTCATGCCAGCACACCTTCTTCTCTCATGGCCAACAGTTTAGGTTGACAACATGACTAATTGTAGCACCTAAACTCCTCCCAAATTCAATACATTGAGGCCCCTCCCAAATCATTAGCCATTTCTATTTCAAAACCTTAATATTTATTAAGGTTTTCACTAACAAATCTATATTTAGTGCCCGTTTAGTGTGAATTAAAAATTGATTTATTTAACTAAAATAATTTATTTGACCAATAATGGTCAAAAATGTCATATTACAAAGTAAAAATTTTAGTCAAATAAACTAGTTTATAATTCACACCAAACAGCAATTCGACATATTTTTATTACACGTAAAGATGTTCATTTTTTTTTTAAAATTTTTAAATTAAATTTTATTTTGATATATATTTTATTTTGCTTCCAATGTATGTAATTATTATACAATTAATAATGTTACAGATATAAGTTTTAAATATGATTGAACCAAATAAAAGGTGGTTCTTTTCTTAAACCTTAAACAAAGCTTATTAGTTTTAGACTAAATAGTTGTCGTGGCCCCATTCCCTTATAATATAATTAAAACATAATTTTGTGTATAATATTAAAAATATAACTTAGCCTATAGCTAGTCATATTTGGAAGAAATAATAGAATTATGTTATAAATAATTTTATATTTTTAACGACGTGCTCTATTAAAACGATTAAAATGGATTTTTGTGGTTGTTAACTATCAAATTGTATAGTAATTTTCAATAAATTTGTTAATGGTGTAACATCATGCAATTTTTTTTTAATTATATTTCGGAATATTCTAGAATTTAAAATGAATTTAAAAGTTAGAAGGGATTAAAAGAAAGGAATAAAGAGTTTAACAAAAGAAAAGTTGAAAGTTGGGAAAGTAGTGTAATTTTTCAAAGATTTGGGGCAAAATTGAAATTTCTAAAAATTGTTTGGAAATTCACATAACTGACTTTAAATTTATTGGAAATGAGAGTTAATTTGTTTTTTATTTTATATAATCATGAAGAATAAACTTGGTGTTAGTGGAGTGTGATCGTGATTCAGGGTGACAACTGGCAGCTAAATCATATTAATTTAGGGGCTCCTTATTTATCGCCATTGATTTCCAGCCCCATTGCTTAAGAATCTAGAATTGACATGATGTGTTGTTTATTTTTATAAAATCAATTTTATATATATAATGCATTTAATTAATTCATGATCAATTTGACAAAATTGCCCTTTGTTTGATAGATATTTAAATTTTAAAATAAATCATTCTAAGAGATAAGAATGTTTCCCAGTGGGAATAGATTCATATCTGTCCTTTGTCAATGAAAATGATTGATTATCCAGTGAATCATTTAAAAGAATATATATTATTTAAAGAAATGCAATCTAAGCATATCGAGACTCTTCTCCGCATTCTGCCCTCGCTCTATCAGTCATCGCTTTCTGTGTTCGCGTTCGCTGTTATCTCCTATCCGCAGAGCTCTTGCCCTCGCCTGAAAAATACAGCTGAATCTGATATGAGCATCATTTTATAAGTTCGTGTCATTGGATGTTTGTATTAAAGCAACCAGATACTTATTAATGTATTTATTGCGAACTGATGAATGTGGTCCGAAAAAAACATATGAGGGTAGAGGTAGATTGGGGAATCATTATTGTTTTTTTCTACCCAATGATTTTATAATGATAGGGTTTGTTGTTTTGTTGAAATCTAATTTTTTTTTTTTTTTTTTTTGCTTGAATTGGTAGCTTTGATCCTGATTTTGGTAATCGATTTGTCATAATCGGCTTTGGCTGATGGATACCTAATTTGTCCATTTGAATTAGCGTAGTCCAGTTGGTTTCGTAATTGCAAATGTGGGCTGCTAGTTATTTGCCTATTTCCATCCAACCAACGATTTGTTATTCACGTATGAGGAGAAAGGGAGATAGGTCATGTAATGCAAATTTGTTCAGAATTGGGCAGGAGAACGAAACTAGAATTGACATACGGGCTGTGATGATCAATTATATTATTTTTTTTGATTATTCGATTTCGGTAAATAAACAATCTATTTCGTATCTTGGCTTGGCAACCCGGACGGCATGAGAATGAGGGTCATGCAATCGGTGTTCTGCACCCGTGGCAGTGCAGTATGCATCTAGTCTGAAGCATGATCTGAGCCTATGATATATTTCTAAATTCATAATAGATTGTATGCTTATGGAATTTATTAGTATTCATGTGATATTGGTATAATCTTCGACTAATAGATAGGTAAAGAACAATGTCTTCTTCTAGTGGAAATGACCCACAGCCATGACTTAGATGTAGATGTGGTACTTATATGAGGATCCATGCCTTGCACTCTGAAAGGAATCCAAATCGGCAATATTGGAGATGTCATAATATGAAGGTAAGTGACATTTCATCTTGTAGTTTTTTGATTGGATAATTGCGTTGATTTCAATTATATTTTGCTATTGCAGAATGGTGTAATATGCGGGGGGTTCAGTTGGGCAGATGAGGTTGAATCTAATATGGGGGTGGCAGTCTGAAGGACGTGAACATATAAGTACAGATTTGGTTGAATTGAAGTGTAATGTGCGGAGGTTAATTGACAAGGTATAGCAGTTAGAAGATACGGTGTGTTTACTTCGGCGTGATATGAGTAGGGCAAAACGTTGCTGGGATGTTTTCATGTTTTCATTTATCTCTGTTTTTGTGTTTGTTGTAATTAGAGGTGGCAAAATCGGCTCGGCCCGTGGGCCGGCCCATGTAGCCCTCATTTTTGGGTTGGGTTGGGTTGGGTTGGGTTGGGTTGGCCCGATTTTGATTTTTCTTTTTTTTTTTAATTTTTTTAATTTTTTTTTCTTTTTTTGCTCTTTAACACTAATCACTCATTTTGTGAATAGCCCCAATACATAATTCAAATAATATCAATCTAAAATGATCTAAGTCAAAGTCACCAATAAACATTAGTCCAAAAATCTCAGGATCTAACATAAAATTGTTTAGATTTAATTAAAATTTAGTTTAATTTAAGTTTCAATCCAAAATATATTTGGTGTGACAAGTAAATTATTTATTTTAAATTTACTTATAAGTAAATATTTTAATTTAAGCAAAACATGCTTGTATCTCAAAGCAATAAGACTAGCATGTTTTTAATATTTGTTTTTTTTTAAAAAAGTGTCTACAAATAGTTTACAATTAACAAAAGAAAATTATTATTTTAAAAAAAAATTGACGTTTATCTATTAACTAATACATGAGAGTCCCAATTTTATAAATTAATCTCTTTAAAAATCTCAAACTATATAGTCTAAATTTATCTAAGATTGTATTTAATGTAATGTATTAGATTGTATAAAAAAAATTTTTAAAAAAAAAAAGAAAAAAAATTAAGATAAGTTGGGCCAATGTGCTGGACTATGCTAACATATTTCTGGCCCATACAAAACTAGGCTGGGCTAGCCCAGTCCAGTTTCATGTTTGACCCTGCTCTGGTGGGTTGGGCTGGCCCAACCCAGCCCATTTGACTGCTCTAGTTGTAATGAAAGTATTTGTGTGAATTATGAGCACTAAGTGTAAGTGTAAGGACAATGTGAAAATTGTTCAGCCATTTTGAAATGAATTATTTAGTTTCAACCGTGTTGTGCCATTATTAATGGAAATGAATTATTTAGTTCCAGCCTTGATTATGTTATGTAGTGTACTTGTGAAATAATAAATACAACAAAATTTTCTTTGACTTGAGCACTAATTCGTACTATTTGAGCGAATAATTAATCCATACAAATGATAATTCAACTTGACTACAAAACAACAGGGAATTTGATATGGAATCAACTCTTACTAACAAACAAATTCAACTAAACTTCCATACATGTACATACTACAAACCAAATTGGAAATTACTACTAGTAATTGAAGTAAAAGTAGCATCCTCTCTCTCGTCATCTTGTGGGCCATCGTAGTCATATTGTGTCTCAGAGAAGTTGCCGATATTTGACCTACAAAATGAAAATTGGTAGATTCAATTGGCACAGTTGCTAATTGAATAAAAGAGTGAATAATTGAATATAATGTACCTATTATGAAATCTCGAGCATGTTCTTTTGTCATGTCCATTTACACCGCAAACTGAACATTGTCTAATACCTCGTGTCATAGCCTTCTCTTTTGATGACTTCAATCGTTTTTCACATCCCTTAGCTCGAACTCCACTTAGATTTTGTATTACTTGTTGGACCTCACGACTCCGGCTACTGGACTTGCTTTTGCCGACATCTCCACCATTGTCAATTTCCTTCACTCTCAGATTCAACATTTCAAACTCACCTATTAGAAACATACTACGAGCATCTGTTAAGGCCGCATCATCCACTAATGCTTGAGACTTCTGTGATAACAGCCCATGTCGTCTCATTAATGATTGGATAGAATAGTCGTCCCTAATGTTACTTGGCCCACTTTGGCCCGTTTTGGCATTCTTTGTCCAACGATGCACTATATATTTTTCTGGAAAGCGGAGGTACATCGACGGCAGAAAAGCGGAGACGGAGACAATGAGGACAGAAAGCGGAGGTACAACCCGACGAGATGAGCACACAGAGACGGCGATGGTGGGTCTCCGATGCGAGAAGTGGTGGTGGTAATCAGATTTCTAGGGCACCGATTTTGGGGATTGCGGGGAGAGAGAAATGATGGCACTAATGTGTTGGGGGGAGGGGGGTTGGTTGGTGTTATATTAATTCATCCCATATGGCCCATTTTAGATGACATGTCCAGACACGTAGGCTAGTGGGGAAAATAACTCATCCCACTAGGTGGAGGAGAACAGCCCCGATAAGTATATATATTATGGGGCTGATCTCCTATCCATGGTGGGTAGGAGTTATAATGTCAACTGCTGAGATGACATCACATAATTGATAGTTTATGTTCCACACTCATTATTTTTATTAATTATGTGATGTCACCTCAACATGAGCATTATAAATGGACATTATAAGTGTGTAGTAGATCAGTCCCCAATATATATTAAGTGCATGGTTAATAAAGTTTTTTTTTTTTTTTTTTTTTATTAGAAGAAGTAGGTCTTATAAAATGTGTAGATAAAAGTAGTGGTTCCTACGAAATGTAGAGATAAAAATAATGTTTGATCAACTTATAAGTACATATAAACATTAAATATAATTATCACAATAAGATATTCTCTTCATTATTTTTGAAACTTAATTATTTTGGAATTAGAGTTGATTGTTGTTTTGCAATTTCATCTCTATGAAGAAAAAAAAAATTGAGACTTCTTCTCGTCTAGCTCACACAAATAAAAGACTAAAAAATATTTAATTTAAATTAATTTAAATATATATAGACATTTTTTCTAAGAAATATGATTTTTAAAACGTTGTAATAAATTTTTATTTTCTTTTATCCTCTATCCAAGATTAACAATTTAAAGACTTGCCCGTTTATGCTTAATTTCTCATTTTTACGCAAGTTTTTGCTGGCCAACATTAAATCTTTCGCAATAAATTCGTACACAAATATTTTATAATTATATATAAGGATAATAGCATATTTGATTCTTAACCTTTCAAAAATATAAAGAATATATCTATAATTTTTAAAAATAGTACTAGGCATTTTCAACGTTTGAGAAAAATAGACATGGTAGGTCATTTTATGATGAAATTGCCCCTCATTTAAATAAAAACAAAAAAAAACAAAAGGCAAAAACAAAAAGGAATAAAATAATAACCAAATGTAGCCTCAAAAAACGAAGAATAATAAAGAGACTATACTCTTCCACCACCACCACAAGTGGCTGCCACCCGTCACTGCCGCTGCAAGCCCTCCACCACCGCCGCTCAAGCAACATATCGCATAAACTAATGTATCATTTTCCAATACAAGGTGTACAATGTGTTCAACACATGAAAGACTACAAAATGGCTGCTAAATATAAGAAGTGAACATGTAGTGATAGTACCCAGCTCCACAATAATTCATTAATTGAATATAAGAAATGCACTTTATTCAAAACAAAGTTTCGCATTTACCAAATCATTAAGCCCCAAAAACTCATGTACTGATGTCTCGAGAGTTCCCAAACATGAATCCAACCACCCTTTTAATCTCAGCCTAGCCCTCTGGTACAAAATCTTTAAATTAATTTGTTTCAAAACAAAGCTTCAACTTTAATGGGGAAGAAGAACAATAATGTAATCTTCTATGGTAGTGCTTTTGATCATTTCGGTTCTTCATGTTTAGGTCTTGAGTGAAAACAAAGCTAAAGAGATAAGGATTCTTCAAAATGCGCAAATGACAAATGTAGAGATAGAAAGCTAGACAATGTAATCCAGAAAAATCAAACAGAAATTTCAGTGAGTATTTCAACGCCAAATTTTCTAATCTCAACACCATTGAAAATGGTACATTCATTTATTCCAAGAGAATACCCAGTTATCCAGATCCTCTCGACAACAAGTAGAAACTTTGTTATTTACTAGTTTTTTCTATTAATTTTTTGTTATATATATATTTTTTTAGATTTTATTCAAAATACCCACGTTTTTTGATAATTTATTATCTTTGTAGGTGGCGACTTGGGATATGTGGGGTAGGAGGTGATTGGGGGTGAAGGAAAAAGATGACTTCTTTGTTATTTTTTATTTTTTGGAGGTACATTTGATTGTTTTTTATATATCTTTTTTTTTTTGTTCTTTGTTTATTTAAAAGAGAAGACAATTTCGTCGTAAAATGACTTACTAAGTTTATTTTTCTCAAACGTTGGAATGTCTAGTGTTTTTTCTAAATATTAAGAGTATATAATTTACTTTTTTAAAAGATCGATAACTAAATATGTTATTTTTCCTTATATATAGTGATATAGACATCGAAGTGTCTTTTAAGAAATTTCAACATCGCCAAAAATATTATTATGAATAATTTCCATAATGGAAAAAATCCACAAAGATCATATAATGCAAGCAATGCGAGGAAAGGGGTCATATTCACAAAATAAATACCAAAATGTCATTTATTTTTATTAGTTTGTTGTCAACATCAATTGTCAATTTTGAAAATAAATTTCGACAGCATTAACCTTTCTAAAAGTTTATGTCCATTGATGAGATATTAAAGAGAGGGTTTGGGTCATTCGGGGAAGAGACTCGACCTGTGATTGTTGTCATCTTTCGACCCAAATAACAATGTTTTTGAGGTGGAAAATAAAACTCGATGAAATTTTGTTCTACTTGTTAAACTACTGTCAACTTTTACCTTTGTCGATACTTGGAGGGAATGCCAAACTCTAGTAATAACTATTGCCCTTTTTTAACTCAAAGATTGAAAAGAAAAATAATGTTATTGGTTAGACAAATCAATATTTCATATCATGGCATACTAGTATAGAATAATATTGTGTAACATTAGTATATATCATCACCAGTCTAAATAATAGTGTGGCCCTTGATTTGTTATTTGATGTATTAAAATACATCACAATTTTATTAGACAATGAATCAAATGACATACGACCACATATACGAGTGAGATAACATTATTCTTAGTTATTGAACATTAAAGAATCAACGTGAATTAATAAGATAGTCTACAAATCATGGCATAATTAGCCGAATTCGAGATGAGTTGGATTCAAGCAATAATTTTAGAGAATATGTAGGAATTAACCTTGAATGAGGGAAAGTCCGTTACACGTACATTGATGATTTGATTATGGTGATATTCAAACTTGATCATACTAGGCAATTTTAACGTCGCTTTAGATAAATATTATTTTAAAAGTAAATTTTTGAATCAATAGCATACGAAATTTTGTCTATTCAAACCATGTTAAGCAATTTTTGATAAGACAAGCACGTTCATAATACAGATGAATCCCTCGAAATTAATATTTTTGGGATACATTCTTGAATATTAATTTAAAGGGGTTATTAATTTAAAGAGTTTTAGATTGTAAATTATTATTTTCTTTTAAAAAATTAGTTTGTTTAATGTTTCACGTCTTTTATACTCGTCTAATTATTTTTTATTACATTCGTCCTATAAATATATACTTACATTTATTTTTTCATACATATTAAAAAAATTTAATTATTATACTATCAACAAGAAAAATTAACTATAATAATAAATAAAAAAGTAAGAGCATCTCCGATGCAAACTTGAATTGTACTAAAAAGTGTGTCACATCATGTTAAAATATTTACATAGTAAGAAAAAAAGTAGAGAATATCTAGCACACCGTTCACATTTGGATGTTGTGCTACACATTCTTTATTTATTTTTTTTATAATTTATGTCTATCGAAATATGTATTAAATGCATGTTTGGTAGTGTTGATATTAATTTTTAATTGTTTATAAGTTGTGAGTCTTACGAGATGTACGGATAAAAAATATGTTTCATTAATTTGGTCAGCTTAAATTATAATTTAAGTATCAACAAACAAGCACTAAGTCTCTTTTATTTAATTTTTTTTTTATAATTTATTTAGATTCTCTCTCTTGTGCAATTGAACTATAATTTTTCCAATCTACGGGTTCCTCGAAGTGCATTTATATGAATGGGGTTTCTTAGCTTTAACGTTATTGGGACAACATTATTTTTTCTGCTCCTTCTATTATCGATTTCTTGGGAATGAATACTATTTTCTGGTCGATTTTTTTTTTTAGTTTCATGAGGATCTCTCTAGGTGTCGGTACGCGGGATCGAGATCGAAGATCCCAAAGAGTGCTCAGTCATATCTGTAGGTTGTTTTTTGATGCGTCCTTCTCTCATATGTACAACATTTCACATTGTTGCATTAAAGATATTCTAAGTCTATTTTTATGAGACAGAAAGAGTAACATTTAATCTTTTTAAAAAAAATTTGCAAATATATCTCATAACACTTCTTGCTACAATATCTCTAAATATGGCTGTTGAAATACTAAATTTAGTTGAAACCTTTTGGTTGCAACAAAAATTTCATATCCCAATAACTTTTTTAAGGACAATCCAAAAGATAAAAGATAAAATAAAAAATTTCAAACATGGTCGTTTTGTGCAAACAACTATTTTGAATTACTTTTTTAGTTCTTAAATATTATTGATTTATTTGACTGTCGGGACTGAAATTTTACATTAGGTTTCAGAAATAAATTATTAATTATTAGGATATAGAGACTTAATTATTAATTTTTTATACTAGTCCGAGTCAATACCATTTTTTAAAAAAAAAAAAAAAAAAAATTTAGAAGAGTTCCACCGTAATTATAATCGAGAACATTCGAATTTTATTAATCTCTAATAATTAATAAGGCCCACATTTATGTTTAATAAAACCAATGAAAATTGACAGGCAATATTGCAAATTCTAAATGCTAAGCACAATCTTGAAATATGACCGTTTTGTATAGTGATTGACCAAACGAAAATGGAAAATTGTGTCCAGATATGTTGTTTGAGTTGTGAGTTCGTAGCATGTTTGTCAGTAGTTATAAATTGATTAAATATTATTTTTATTTATATATTTTATAATATTTATAATTTTTAACTATTTTTTATCTACAACATTATGTATAACCTAATATTTATAATCTACAATTTTTTTTTTTTTTTTTTTATCAAACATACATTGTAAATTATAGGGTAAATAGCACAAAACGTCCCTACCTATTGAGGGTATTGTGGAAAACGTCTCTACCTTCAAAATTTTGGCATTTTCACCCTTACCTACTAGATTTCCTAAACAAAATGTCCTTTAGTCCAAAAATCAGGAGGTAAATTAGTCCAATCACTTTTTTCACATATATATTACTTTTTTTAAAATTGGGGGGCTACCTATGCAATTTTTAAAATTGCACGGCAGGCCTCCATCTCCAAATCTGCCAAAACGATTCCTGCAACCCCGCCACCAGCGCCGTCACTGCCACACCAATTGCTTTGGGTGAACACTTTTTAACTGAGAAGTTTTAAAAAACTGTTTTAGAAAAGAACAAAAGCTCTGTTAAAATGGTGTACTCACAAATTGAATTCTCAGTACATGTATTCATTCTTCAAATTGGACTAATTGAGTGTGAGTAACCTAATCTTGTTCTTAATAAAGTACTCAATTAGACCTTTATCTTCTATCTTGGATGTGACGTCAAATGCATATATATGTGAGTGAATGTATACGCGACAAAATTCTACACCAGCAAATACTCGGTGTAGGCCAGTCTGGGGCCTGAATTTTCTTGAGAGTCCTAATCGGACGGGATTCTGCATTGAATAAAACCCAGATGAAGGAAATCAAAGAAACCCAACATTTGTTACCTAAGATGGAGCCAAAACCTCTAGAGGTTGAAACCCATGAAGCTCATTTTTCCAGTAATAATGGAAAAAATCTCCAAGAAAAAACTTGGGAAGAGTCGAAGAAGATGTGGGAAATCGCCGCCCCAGCTATACTCACTGCGGTGGCGCAGTTCTCTATCGGATTTGTTACCGTTGCCTTTGTTGGGCACCTGGGAGAGGTTGAACTGGCTGCTGTTTCTATTGTTCAGAATGTGCTCGAAAGATTAGTATATTGGGACGCCAGCTTCTGGAGTGTGGAAATCGCCATATTAGAGACAGAGAGCGGGATTTTCCGGAGAGGGCGGCCATGGGGAAACTTCTCATTTCACTAGCTATTCTCTTTTTCTCCTCAGTAGCCCTAGGGTTTACTCCCAACTGCAATATCCCAGAACAAGGCTCTACCATCCAAGTCATCCATGTCAACAGCCCATGCTCCCCTTTTAGGTCAAAAACACACTTCTCATGGGAAGACACTGTTCTGCAAATGCAGTCAGCGGACAAATAGAGGTTAATTTACCTCTCTAGCCTTGTCGCCGGTAGGTCTATTGTCCCTGTAGAAATCGTTAAATTAGATTTGGGGATGGGGCTTCCGTGCAATTTTAAAAATTGTTTAGGAAACCCCCCAATTTTAAAAAAAGTAATATATATGTGAAAAAAGTGATTGAACTAATTTACCCCCTGATTTTTGGACTAAAGGACGTTTTGTTTAAGAAATCCAGTAGGTAAGGGTGAAAATGCCAAAATTTTGAAAGTAGGGACGTTTTCCACAATACCCTCAATAGGTAGGGACGTTTTGTGCTATTTACCCTAAATTATATAAACCTGCAAATTAGTGTTCAACATTTCAATATAGTTGCACCCTCTATTTCAAACGGCGAAAGCCATTCAAAACTTAAGTTTTTATTTGATTTTTCTTACAATATTGAAAAAAAAATTGAATCAAAATCATCAATTAATTTTAATTACATATTTCATAGGACCCACAATTTTTATCAAATTTTCAACCACACTTTTTCATCAATGTTATTAAAATTGCTAAAATTCTTACTTTTAGCAAAACTAAACAAAGCAATAGTGGCTAGAGGAAATCGTGTAGGAATAGCGTTGAATGACCGGATGACCTGACCAAATTTTTCTGAATGGCCGTTGACCAATTTTACAACCAAATTATCAAATATATCTATACATTTTCTTCTCCGTTTATAATATTTCAAACTATTTCAAATTCATCTGTGAAAAATAGAAGATTTTTCATGTTAGAATCTAACTCATTTCAAAGTTAGAATCCAACTCATTTCATCTATGTAAAAAATCTCATTTCAAGGTTAGAATCTAACACATCTAAATTCTTACAAAATGTATGTATTTTTTTTTTTATTTTAATTTATGGTAGAAATTATGGATTTCATGGTATAAATCATGAAAATATGTATAGATATGAATATGAAATGTGATTATTACTTTAAATTTCTGTAAAATTGAGTCAATTTGAGATGAATTAATTGAAAAACCAGTTTATCATGTGTAAATTGACCTTAACAAACCATGGGCATGTTAACATGTCTTAACAAATGTCAGTTAAAGTTAATTATAGCCTTAACACACCACACGCCCGTTAACATATGGCTAATTCTAGTTTTAATAGACCACATGTCCGTTAACAGATATCCATCTGTTAATGGTCTGTTAACAGAATTTTTCAATATTTTCTTCGTAAAAGAGTCTTTACAACTTAAATTTTATAAGTTACACACTTTTCCAATTTTGCTTATTTGACTAGGCCTTTTAGCTGTAGCGGCCGAGAAGCGTTGGGGCAAAACTTTTAACGGATTTACCCTTCACTGAATTTCTATTTAACATAGTTTGAACAATTTTTGGTGTTGGGTGATGGTTGTATAACTATATCGAAAGGTTGAAAACTAAAAGTTAGAGACTATTGGTGCAATTTTTTCAGATACAAAACACGTGTGGTATTATTGATACACTTGAGGGGGATAAGATTAAATATGATAATTGACTATTGTCAATTTCTTAATTTAATTTAAGTTGCTTTATTGTGAAATGATGAAAAATAAAATATAATTTCTTTCCCCCAACGGATACAGACAAAGTTGGGGCCTTAACGTTAATTATCTTTTGGAAAGTTATTTTTGAATTTCAATTTTCAGAAAATTGAAAAGACAGCAAAGAAAGATTATTAGCGTAAGCCAACACATAACACATTTGGATTGCTTTACAGCATGAAATACGAACGCCGGCTGGGTCCCACTTGTCCCTATACAACTCACAACAATAACATTGCTAAAACGATTTGGTTTAAGTTTAGTATTTTAAGTGTAATTTAAAACTAAACCATTTAAAAATAAAAATAAAAAATAAATTTATGTCAGAAATTAATTCAAATTGAATATGGGTCAGACTCTGAAATTACTATCTAAACCTCTAAAATAAAACATACTCACTAAAATTTTAATCTAAATATGATTAGTTTGGTCAATTTTGTTTAATTTTGTTTTATTGTGATTTTATATTAACTTCTATTTTGTACGTGTTTTTGTTAAAAAAGTGAATCAAACACTTTGTCGTGGTTTTTATTGTGATTTTATTGGTATTTAGATTTATATTTTGATACATATAGTTTGTTTTATTTCACTATCAATAAAGTAGAAAAATATTTTGTAATTAGGGAAATGTTGAACATAAAAAAATGTCAAAATCGCAGTTTAAAATCTAACCAAACCGTTTTAAATAGTTTGATTTAGAATTGTGATTTCTTAAATCAATATTAAAAGAGAAACTTTGACAAAAGAAAATGTTATATACTCTTTTAATTGATTGCATAAAAGGCCGGAGTTAAATTACAATTATACTTCTTGAATAGGATGTTTTAATAAATAAAGAGAGTTTATTTTATATTTTCCTAGATGACTCTTAAGAATTTATTTATAAAAAAAAAAACAATTTTTATTCAACTTTTGTGGTTGTTCTATTTTTACATAATTATAATTTCACCACATTATTTTTGTAAATTATAGTAAGTGGTGCCCATAGTTTTGAAATTCCAAGGGTCCATTATATATGCCCACCCAATCTTATCCTTTAATATGCAATTTATATTACCCAATTTTCAATCCTATAATGATAATGATATCAAGACTAATTGGATATTGGTCAAAATTCACTTGAAGAAATTAATTGTATCAAGTTAGTTTTTTAGTAATCTTATTTTGATTAATATTTTAATTCAAAAATATTAAAATGTATCTATTGAAATCAACATCTACAAATAATATTTTTTTTTAACAAATGAAAAATAGTATAAAAACCGTTTTAATATTCTCTAATATACTAAATACTGATAGATATACTTAAAATCGTAATTAATATATATATATATATATATATATAAATCTTCATCGAAATAAGTACTTTCTTGTATTTCCTCCAAAATTGTATAATGATATGATTCTTTTTCTTTTTTAATTGATAGCGAAAGAATATACTAAAATTTAAATGTTGCGTTTTTTCATTTTTTTAAAATATAATCTTATATTAAAGGTTAAATATCTTTTTTCCTCACGAAATATTTCATTAAACACGAGTAATAATAAATCTTAGAATTTTATTATACTGTAATTAACAAAATATAATACAATATCGTAAATGTCTCTTTACCTTTTGTTGTTGAAATAAAGGGGAAAAAAAACGTAACAAATCAAAAAATTAGTTATTTTAATTAACTTTAAGTAACTTTTTATTTACTTATAAGTTTAGCCAAACATGCACATTTCATGAAGAGGAAAGTTATAAAATTTACAGGAATGGCGACGCAAAAACTCAAGCGGTTGAAGAAGACAAAATAGTGAAATACAGTGAATATAGACATATAAATGACCAAATTATAATACATACATAGTAAAATAGTAGGAGAAGATTCTGGACAATTAATATATTCTGAATTATAGCAAAATGTTTAGCAGTTTGAATAGGTTGTCGTGGACCCCATTACAGAAGTGGCAACGAGCTGGCAATCAAGTCTTTTGACTGTTACGCCCTCAACCCATCACACTCCCTAACCCACGCCCCTACGCCTCCATATTAATCCCCCACTCTCTGCTTGAATCAATTGTCATAAATCCAAGAATTTCTTTTGTACTTTCTTGAATTGCCTAAAGCAAAGATTTTCTTGTTTAGTTTCCTTTTTTTTTTTTAATCGTAATTCTTGTTTAGTTTCTTGAATTATATGAGCATGGCTGAAGAAACCAAGAAATCTGTTCATGAGGCCGTGGCTGGAACTGAAGAAGTTGTGGTAACTGATGTGCCGGAGGCTGAGAAACCCACAGAGAAGGAGGTGCCACCACAGCCAGAGGCGGAGTGTGAGGTAGAAAAGGCTGAGAAACCGGCGGCGGAAGAGGTTGTTGAAGGTGGTTCTGTTGAAGAGAATAAAATAACTGAATCGGCTTCGTTTAAAGAGGAAAGCAACAAGGTGGATGATCTGATTGACCCACAAAAGAAAGCTTTAGATGAATTCAAATTGTTGATTCAAGAAGCGCTTAAAAAGCATGAGTTCACTGCTCCGCCTCCGCCGCCTGCGGCCAAGGAGGAAGAAAAGAAACCTGAGGAGAAGAAAGAAGAAGAACCAAAATCCGAGGAGAAGAAAGAAGAAGAACCAAAAGCTGAGGAGAAGAAGGAAGAAAAAGAATCAAAACCTGAAGAGAAAAAGGAATCATGTGAGGCTCCTTCTGAAGTTCCGCCGCCGCCAGAACCCGAAGCCCCGGTGGAGAAAAAGGAAGAAGAGAAACCCACTCCGCCGCCGGCTGCAGAGCCATCGGAATCTGTTGTTGAAAAAATTGATGAAAAAGTTGAAGCTGCTGTCGAAGAAATAAAAGAAACAATAGTTCATGAAGTTCCACCGCCACCAGTGGAGGAGTGCCCCCCGGCCCCGGCAGAGGAGGAGAAGCCGAAGGTCGAGGAAGCAGCCGAAGAAACAGAACCACCACCACCGGAAGAGGTTTCCATCTGGGGAATCCCACTTTTGGCCGACGGAAGAAGCGATGTAATTCTCCTAAAATTCCTAAGAGCCAGGGATTTCAAGGTGAAAGAAGCCTTTTCCATGCTAAAAAGTGTTGTAGCCTGGAGAAAAGAATTCAAGATCGATGAATTGCTGGAAGAGGAAGGCATTGGAGAGGGGCTTGAAAAGGTTGTGTACATGCATGGAGTGGACAAAGAAGGACATCCCGTTTGTTACAATGCATTCGGAGAATTTCAGGACAAGGATTTGTACAATAATACTTTTGCTGATGCTGAGAAACGAGCCAAGTTTTTGCGTTGGAGGATTCAGTTTTTGGAGAAAAGCATAAGGAAGCTTGATTTTAGCCCTGAGGGTGTTTGTACAATTGTCCAAGTGAATGATCTGAAGAATTCCCCTGGACTTTTCTTATTCAAGAAAGAACTCCGCCAGGCCACCAACCAGGCCCTTCAATTGCTCCAGGACAATTATCCTGAATTTGTTGCCAAACAGGTATACACTCTACGCCCATAATCCATTTCTTTTCTTGGGTTTTTGTTTTCGAACATAATCCGTTGAACAACCGAGATCATGTCTATCTATGAAAATCAAATGAATCTAATAGTTTAAAATTTTAGACCGATGGATGATCGGTATCTGACTTTAATTTGTGTGTTCGAAAAGGTGTTCATCAATGTTCCCTGGTGGTATGTGGCGTACAACAGGATGATCAGTCCATTCTTCACAGAAAGGACCAAGAGCAAGTTTGTATTTGCAGGCCCTACTAAGACTGCTGAAACCCTCCTCAAGTTAGTCATTTATGATCCTATTTTCATTGATATGTAATCACTTTTTTTTTCCCTGTTTTGCTTAAGTTTATGTGATTCTAATCTGTATTTGGATTGTGAAATTATCAGATACATAGCGCCCGAGCAAGTACCAGTTCAATATGGTGGCCTCAGTAGGGAGGGTGAACAGGAATTCACAACTGCTGATCCTGCAATAGAGGAATTTATCAAGCCAGCATCCAAGCACACTATTGAATTGCCAATTACTGAGGTGAAAAACAAGTCTGTCAAATTAGTTATTGATGCAACCCTCAAAAAGTGGAAATACATAGCCCTCTGGGGATAATTCTAATGTCGAAAACATATTATAGATGATTCTTGGTTAAAACTCCAGGGCGTGGTTAACAAAGTCGGATTTGTCAAATGATCCCATTTTTCTAAGTACACACTAGCTTATGATAAAAACTTGCGGACAAAGGCCTCGAGTCCTTGTGGTTTCTGGGCAATTTCCATCTCTGAAGGAGTCAAATATATGATGTTGTTATCTTTTTGTGATTGCAGTATTCGTGTCGTAATTTATAGATTATCCTCTTGCACTAGGCTTTTGGTTGCATTGTATAAATAGGCCCACTAGTCTTCTCAATTTTTTGTTCAAATTCTCAGTCCTCTCCATGAATCGACGAGTTTTCGATTATGCTATTAATAACATTCCATTTCCGTTTTGGAATTACTGATTTTGGGAAATTTGATGTATTGGCAGGCATGCACATTGGTTTGGGAGGTGAGAGTGGTAGGCTGGGACATATCTTATGGAGCTGAGTTTGTACCCAGTGCTGAGGCTGGATATACTTGGATTGTACAGAAATCGAGGAAGATCGGGCTGTCCGACGAGCCTATAATCAGCTGCAGCTTCAAGTCTGGTGAACCTGGCAAGATTGTGCTCACATTGGATAACCAAAGTTCTAAGAAGAAGAAGCTCATCTACAGGTCCAAGATTAAGACCTCTGAATGAAATTCCTGAATATAATGCAGTAGAATGAGAAGGGTTCCTTTTGTTCAATTCATATAAATATTCTTTGGTTTTGAATTATATAATGTCTTGGGGAGTCAGTCAAATTTGAATATTTGTTCTTGGTTTTTTACATTAATTAAAGTTTCTCTGTTGGATTGTATTAAGCGAATGCATGGGTGGAAGAAAATGTTTATAGCATGTTTGTTACACATCTGTTGACAAGACACGACAATATAATGAACGAGATTTTCACTTGTTTATTATTACTGTCCAGTCGAGTAAAGTCGACCCGAGTATAAAGTGGGGTTGGAAATGTGTGAAATGTGGACACGAAACCTTTTTTTTTTTTTCGTGTAAAAATTTATGTAAATTTGATATATTGTTCTGGTCTTTTGTTTCATTTTCATGGATGTTGATATTAAATGGATTCTTTTTACACTTTTTGTTATCCTTATGAAATGGCTTTTCACTACAGAAAATGACAATCGGACTGATCTTTCAAATTCTTATTTAATTTAGAAAGTTTGATTTTCCAAAATAAGCAGATAAAGACAAGATTATGCTCATTTCTTGCTTTTGTATTTGCTTATTTAAATCTTAAACAACTTTTACTAAGAAGCAAAGCGGGTCACGGGACAATTTAATGAAGATTTACATTTTACTTCACCGATCTTAGATTTTGCAATTAAAGTTAAGGATCAATTTGTTCTTTTTTAAAAGTCACGACTTGTTACTAGAACAAATAGTCGTGGACAAATGGTTCGATTAAATCACTTTGTTTAACTTCTTTAATTTTTTGATTAAACACGTTCTCAACACGAGTAAAATCTTAGAATGTACAAATAGTAAAAAATGTAATTAATCTGTCAAAGCACTTTGTAGAAAAAAAAAAAAGAAAAAAGAAAGCAATGCAACATTTGTGTATCAAGCTGCTTTTTTGTATATAGTCATCAAAAGATTCTTTGATTTTTCTTTTAGAAATGGCTTTATTTTATGATAATAGTATAATACCAGGTTGTCTTAAAGTTGAGTTTTTTAAAACATCAGTCCCACCAACTTTAATAAATAAAGTGGTTGTCTAAGTATTTGGTTAAAGTGGCTTGACAATATTTCAAAATCTTTGATCTTAGTGAATCTTTTACACACATGAAGACGAATAGAATGAAGTGATTCTTAAGGTTAAACTCGTGTTATTTAAGTATTGATTTTTTAAGATAGAAGTTTAAGACTCGGCGTGATATCATAACTCAAAAAAACTTAAACAAGTAATGCAATTTGTCTAATTTGAAAACGCGTTAAGCTTGCTGTCAAGGAAGAACGTTCGCATGAATGAAAGTCAGAAGAAACAGACAGAGAATTAAATCAAATACACCCTTCCAACTTGGTGATAGAGTAACGCCATAGTAAGGTGTCAATCATTAGTTCAAATTCAATAAAGGATTTTAGTTTTTGTTCATAAAAGTCAAGTCGTAGTACTCAAATAAAGAATTAGATTTCAAGATTGATAATCTCAAACGATCCATGATCTGGTTGACACATGTTGAGTAAATTCTCACATTACTTAAATATGAAAACAAATCATTAACGTAAGAAGATTTCTGTTACTTCTCTTTAAAACGTTGATATTTTAATATATTTAACTCCAAGATTCAATAGAAATGACTATTTGTTACTGTTATTTAAGTGCTATGGGCGCTTTTGTCAAGTTGGAAAAAATATTTATGGAATTTACTTTATCACATGCTTTGATATGTGCATAATTGCATTGATTAATTTCAAATTCAAAAGTACTCGATTGGATGTATACTTTTTTCTTTTTTTTTTTTCAATTTGGACAAATTTTTTGAATAGAGCTTAGTTTGTTGTTTTTATTGTTGTAATTTTAATGACAATTCAAGTCTATGAAAAGATAATTAAACAAGACAAGACTCTTGACTGACATTGGGCATCTATTGACTTGAGAAATAAAGATAAAACTTATGTTATATTCGATAACGTGGATCGATAGTACTAATTAATATTAAAATAATAAAATTTTACTAATTGTACTGTCTAATCACATCGCACGAAAAAAATTTGAGTTAAATGCATTCTTATGGTTTGAATCATGAAAGAGGAATATGATATAACATAAGCAATGATAGTGTTTGTACTAACATTATTAAAGGTTTTCCATGAAAATCAAAACATTGATTGAAGGGGAAAAAATTTAAATTTGAATAAAACTTTATACATTTATCACTTGTCACTTGTGGTTTGATGCTTCATTGTTAGACAAATTTAAATTAATTTTCTCGAGTTTAATTTTCATTATAGATATACTACAACAATAAATTATTTTATATTCTATAAATATAGAATCAATGCTCCAATTTGGGAAGCGAGCGCTAAAAGCACGTTGTCTGCCCTTATCGTATTTTTATGTCACGAGTTTAGACTGAAATTGATGGAAAAGAAATGTATTAATTATTATTAGGTCTTTTTATCATTTAAAAAGGACAACATTTCTAATTATAACTAATATGATCGATCAAAATTGTTATCAATTGGATTATCTAAAGTATCATGCAAAGACAAAGTAAGTCTTATTCTAACGAACACATGTGAAATTTAATACAAAAGAATTTAGTTTCAATAGAATAGAAAAATAGTAAGTCAAAGAAGAATAATTAGTCGAACTTAATCCTATTTCAAAAGTTCAAGTTAAATTGATATGAAGTCAAAATTACTCGATTACGATATTTCACCTTTTTTTGATGTAAAATAAACACATATTAAGTAACATACCTTCTTGGATTCCCATCTTTTGAAGCCATGAAAAATCCTTTTCAGCATTTATTCGTGTGGACATTGTGACAAAATTCTAGTAAAGAAACTTCCCTCGATTTGACATATGATGTTAAATATGAAGGGAAGAAAAATGTAAGAAAAAATTACAAAAAGACAGTAAGAAAGCGACACGATTCATAAACACTAAACTTTAAACCAAAATAGTGGAGAAAAATTTAATGGAGGTGCAAGTGTATGTTTATATGCAAATAATGACAATTATAACATGTTTAGTGAAGTGAATTTGATTATATTAAAGAAAAAAAAAAGTTAAAATATTATTTATATAATAATGTCAAATTCGATACTATTCCATAATGAACATGGGCATCATAAATTTGAGAAAAAAGAACGAACAGAACTTCTAGAATTCTCAAGAAATACTTCAATTTCTTTTGACTCATTAAAATAATTATATTTGTGAAGATAGAAAGATTATGGAAGAGTTTTCATTACAAAAAAACAAAGGAAATATGAAGGAATAGAACAACACAATGGGTAATGATCTCTTCCTTACTATGGAAAGGCTTTATAAAGACTACATGACACGTGTCATGTAGCCATTGGGTAAGATAAAAGTGATTGACATAAATGTCAATCACTTGTCTAATGACCACATAACACGTGTCATGTAACCTTTATAACTACTCCCTATAATAGGGGGGAGATTATTTTTCATAGAACAATAGGATAATGATTTCCTCCTTACGGTGGAGAGGAAATCTAAAATTCACATGACACATGTCATGTGGGTATTAGAGAGAAGGAAAACAATATCCCATGTAAATTAATGTCCATGTAACTTTGTTCCCTAGGAAAAAAAAAAAGGAAGAAATGGTAGTAACCGCAATAACTATAAATGATGCATTGACAACATATTGTGGTACAGTCGATATTTGGTCTGAATTTGGAACAATTCCTGACAAGATGCATGTGCTGGTTGGCCTGTCTCGTCTGCACTACACATGCTGTCTTAATAGGCCCATCACAATTCTTGACCAAGCAAAAAGATTTTATTGAAGCTTGATTACAAATTACAAATACACTTTACTATAATAGACTATTACGAGTTTTTAAAAATTTGGCTTTTTTTGGCACAAATTGTCCTTATTATTTGTTTATGTTGTAGGTTGAGGATCTATTTTTTTATTTTTGACAGTAATATCCATATTTCAATCTTTTATGGTACAAATGGTCATTGCCGTCTGTTTTCGTTCATTTTCTCTGTTAAAGACGTGTGTAAAGTGCACATGATTTATTTCACAAGGGTAATTTCCTCCTTGTACTATTTTAGAATGATTAAAAATAAATAAAAATTTGCAGGTCCCAAACTTAAGAGGAAAAAAAAATAATTAAAAAAAATAGTTTTTTTCTCCACCTCACCCCAACTTGGGCATCTGAACACAAATTCAACATCACAAGTAATTTTACCAACATACTCCACAAAAATCAACAAAAAGCCGAAATGGTGATCTCCACGACGAATTTCTTCATCCCCAAAGCTAAAACCATCACCAAAACCACCACCGCAGCACCATTTGCACACACAACCCGCTTCCCAACACCACTCTCATTGGCACCACAACAACTTCATCAAAATCCCTAGTCTTTGGAGGCAAAGGGCGGCAAGAAGGCAAAGGACAACGTGAAGGCGAATGCGTAAATGAAGGACTAGGCAAAATGCATGAGGATTGCAGGATTAGTGGATCATTATTTTCGTTTGCTGATGGAATTAGGGGTGGCTTTGCCCACTTTTTCTTGGATTGATTTTTCAATTTGTCCCCAATATTGATTGCAAAATCTACAAAGGAGGTTAGGAAACCGGTCTCCACCACAAGAAAAGAGTCTCCTCGCCTCTTTTGCAAATAATCATTCACCAATTGTGAAATTTCTTGAGCTCTTCGCCTTCTTCTATGGAAATGGCATGGCGAGAATTTATGGTTACCAATTATACATGATTTCTCAATCAAATTAACATCAGAAATCGGGATATGTTCAATTTTGTGTTATTGCATCATCAAACTAGATGGGTTGTAAAAGAAATTGTATAGAAATCATTTGAATTTCTTTATGTGTTTTTCATCAATGGATTTCTTGCAATGTCTAAACGTTTTTTGTCAAAAAAATTCAAGAAATCATTGGATATTGATTGTATTGAAGATGACTTTACTTTCGACTACTAATCGATCTATTATTGTGATTGAAGATATTGATTGCACTGCTCTGATGCTTAAGTTTTTTTTTTTTGGTGGGAGTTGGGGTAGAGAAGAATACATTTTTTACTAATTATTTTCATTCTTCTTTCCCTCTTAAGGTTTGGACCTTTTTTGCAAATTTTTATTTATTTTTAAATCACAAAATAGTACAAGAACAAAATTATCCTTGTGAAATAAATCACGTGCACTGCCTGTCCGCATGTCTTTCACTGAGAAAATGAATAGAAACAGACGATAAGGACCGTTTGCGCCATGAAAAATTGAAATAGGGATGTTATTGCCAAAAATAGAAAAATAGGTCATCAACTCACAACATAGGCAAATGATATGGACCATTTGTACAAAAAGCCCATAAATTTATATGATTTTTTTAAAAATATTTGTTTTGGATAATAGATTCTAGGAGAAATTGCAGCTAAAGTTCCTAATTTTTTAAAAAAAGAATAAATAAATTTCTTTTATTTTTTATTACGTATTTCCTTGCCTTTTATTAAATAGGTAGCTAGTTAGGCGAGTGGATAACACATTATTAACTTTTTTTGAGGGCAAAATAGGTAAATAATATTTAATAAAATAAAATAAATAATAAACAAGAAAAAGAAAAGTATTAAAAAATATATAGTTTTCATTTTACTTATTCGTTTTCGTACTATGATTAAAACAATTATTAAAGAATATATGAACTATGATTTAAAAAAATTATTAAAGAATATTTGGGCTATTCCTCTAGGGTTGTGACAATGAGAATGAAGTACTTGACGTCAAATTAAGAAACTCGAACCATACAATAGATAGAAGTTCAACATAATTACTCAATACGACATTTACGCACATCAAAACCAACCTTATGTACCAAAATCTTTGTGCAACTCAAGTTCTATTTATCATACAACTCTACAAAATTACATATAATACCAGGGGCGGATTTTGGGGGGGGGGGGGGGGGGCGGGCCCTGACTACAGCCCGTACGAAATTTTTTTTTAGTAGTAGTCCGGGCTCAAAAAATTCCTGGATTCGCCACTGCATAATACTACTTTAGTTGTCGAGCTACTGAACCTTGTTTAGGACAACTGAAACAATGCAAACACATGGAGAAGACATGCCACTTATCTGTGATAATCAGGAGATGATATTTGAAAGCTCAACAACTTCATTTACATTCAATGAATCGAGGTTGGATGGAGATTTATCCATAATCATGAGTTCAAGTCGCAATTCGATGCTGGATCATTCATATTATTACTATATATGTATATATCATCATTTTATCACGAGTTGATTACACGTCATTACTAATCTAATAATTTAAAATGTATTCAACTAAAGTAGAGAAAAGACAATCGCAGAATTAAAGAAATCGTAATCATTATGATTTTTTATTTTCCTAATTTGCCTTGTTTTGAGGATAAAAATCACCCTAAGCAAATATTTTCGAAGATATATCCTATCAAATGTAGTTGTTAATGAGATAAAATCTATCTCACTTTTATCTAGAGTCGACTTTATCGATTCACTCCAAACAAACATCTATAGTAAACAACCTCATAAAATTATAAATAGAACTTTTTACGAGTACTTTGATTTACAGAAAAACTTTCTATCCAACGCCGAAGTAGAATAATAGGCTCCTCATAAATAACAGTACCACACAAGCAAAATCCATTTTGACATATTTTTTTTTTATTTTTTTTGTGTTTTCGCTATATAATTCGAGCGACATGTATTAAATAATCTAATTAATTTTGGAAAAACGTGTCTTTAACGATTGGAAACTCAAAAAACAAAACGAGTGAAGTAATATTATCAAGAAACATGTAAGCATGGTGACTACACTGTCCCAAGCCGCTTCGGTTAGAGCATAAGCTAGCGATACTTTCACCCACTAGATTTTTGCTATCTAAGATGCAACATTTGCATTGCTTCGCCTAGCAATAACACTTGTAATACTCGTCCACACTATTTTTCATCGTTTTGAGTTGATTACATTTTGCCCTCAATTGTTAGGAGATTCGCTTTTACTTTGTTTTCTTGTGACTACTAACTAAACAGTTTTGCGTGATTATCTCTGGTCTTCCCATGAATTTAGGAGCAATTCAAGACAAACCCTATTCCCCAAACCATTTCATCAATTATTACACTCTTCCTCGTCTCTGAGTGCCTATGTATCTATCGTAAGTATTTTCTCTTTTGAATCTCACTTTCATAAGAATATACCATCTTAAAGTGTTGCTAAAGTGGTGGATCTCATCAAATTTCATGATGATAAATCATAGATCAAAACCGGAAAAATTGAATGCAATCATATAATTTTGGATCATCTAAGTCCATGAATTAGAGAAAAGCACATTCTAACAGTTGAGATCAGCCGCCTCCTATTCTCCCCGACTGATCTACAATAGAGATCAACGATAGACAATAATTCCTCCAAACACTGCTCGTCACAAAGACAGTCAACCCTACACAAGTACACCAATAGCATTTGCCTTCAACAACAGATACAAGTTAAGAACCTGATGATCATTGAAACAGACCACTTATAACAGTTGGATGCCAATGAATTCATGTACCATTGTTGTTGCAAGCTAAAAGCTCTTCATCTTTTCTTTGGGGATTGGATCTCGTGGTGATGAAGGCAGTGGCGAATGAAGGACTGGTAGGGGTGGGGCCGTGGGGGTGTGAATATAAATTTATATTTTTTTTGTTTTATTTTTCTATTATTTTATAATATAAAGAAAAGAAGTAATAATATTTTGACAATTTTTGTCCCTCAATAAACATGACATGTGACCCTCACGTAGCTTTGGGTTACCAAAATTATAGGTTGGGACATGTCAAAATAAATAGAATACTATTGAGACGATAGGTTGGGAACTAATGCCGCAATTATTGAGATTAATTATAGTGGCGTTAGGGATCCCACAGCCCGCAATTTTTACTTGATATCATTTTTTTTTTTTTTTTAAAGTTGATGGACAATTCTGTCTTTTTAAGACATACTACCATATTACATACACCAACGTGTGAACATCCCTGTTACATACACACCAAACTTTTATTTTCTGCACTATATTTTAATTGTATTTAACGTTCTTAATTTTTGCTCAATGTAACACTCATGTCCCCAATTTTTTTATCACATTTTTATTATCATTTTCTCATTAATTAGCACATCTTGTGTCTAATAACGATTTTCATCCAAAAAAATATATTGAGAGGGTGTAAAATGATTTATTTTTCTATCATATTTTCAAAAAAATAATAAATACAAAACCATGCCTAAATATTTTTGCTTCATTTCAAACATGCAAACAGAATATTTTGATATAAATCATTATTTAGGATGATATGTGTTAATTAATAAAAGTTGAAAATAAGAATTTGATAAACAAATTAAAAATTTAAGTGTTACAAATTACAATGAACGAAGTTGGAGACTTTAAGTGTGATTGCAATACAGTGCACTTTTAAAAAATTATAGTGTCAATATAGTCACCATTTTTTAATGGAAACCGATAGTAGTGACGAATAGAGTTTAATGAAAGGTTGATGTCAAAACTCTTACAAAAAAATAAAAAAAAGGTTAGTGTCAAAAGTGTAACGGTAAGTAAAGGTTGGGTACGAAACGTATAATTTAGCCTAACGTTAATGTTCATATTGTTCAGTACAAGTAGTAGTAGTAGTTGCAACAATTGTATTACATTGTGCATGTGCCTGCTATGGAATAAATCTCAAATTGATTAAATGTTAAAACTATAACCAACATATAAGAATTGAACTATTCATTTAAACAACATATGTTTTGCATAAGGTTGTTGAAGACGAGAATCAAAAGATGTACCAGGACATCCCAACCAGGCTAGCACCTCCCTAGCACCTAATTATCTACATATTGCAATATTTTATTAATAATGATAGAAAAAGAGTATGAGTGTATTTGAAAGAGCTTTTGCGAAACTCAAAAATACTTGTTAAAGAATAAAAGTGTTTTTGGTTAAATGAAAAAAATTATTTTAGAGAAATCTAAATTTTGAGCTTCTCTAAAAAGTTTTAATTGAACTTTTACGAAAACTGTAATTAAAATTTAATAAAACATTAAAATTATCAAAATTATCGTTTATATATTAAAAAAAATATTAATTTTTTCCACATTAATTAAGAATATCAAATTGTCACTTTATATAAATATGTGAAAAATATATGTTGGCGTGTTAAATAATATAATATAAATTACACATAATTTGATTTTAATAAGTTAATTTAAGTAATACAATATATATTAAAATAATTATGTTATTTTAATTTAATTAATATATTAATTTTAATAGGTATTATAAGAATAAAAAAATATTATTTATAAAAGAAAATAATATGAGATATATAATAATTAATTATTGTTTAGTCAAATAAATATAAAGTCTATACAAAAGTACTTTTATAATTATGCAGCCAAACACTTAATTTAATATTCAAAACTTTTTTTGGATTCACAGCCAAACAAAATTGCTGAGTTGGACGAAACACCACGTAAGTAATTCCGTATGCCAATTCATCATTTTCGTTAGATGGGTAAATTTCTTCTCATGTCACTGAAATGTCAACAAAATTTCAATTGAATCACTAAATTATAATTTATCTCAATTAAGTCACTAAATTTCAATTTAATTTTAAATTTAACCACTTTGCCACATTCAGAACCTATCATTTTCTAAATTGATAGAAATTGCTTGGTTGACAGTCACACTTTAACTGATCATTCACGTAATCTCTACAGACTCTACGTACTAGAAATGGAAATGGTAGAATGAGAGTTATGAAAATGTATTTAGATTAAAAAGTTAAAAAGACGTATTTTTACATTGAACACTTTTATTACTCAATGTAGTGTGGTAAGTTGACACGCAAAACAACGACCACGTGAAAGATCCATTTTAGTATGGCCACATACTATGCAATTTTCATAAGATGCCAGAGTGATTAAATTTGAAACTAAAATAAAAATTGAGGACATGATGAAAAAAAAATTGAAATTCAATGACCAAGTTAAGTTACGAAGATAGAACAGATGAAAGCGGAATTTTTGGGAGTAATTGATATGAGGTTTGTATCTTGTTTGTGCTAGTAAGTTATGAAGATAAATTAAGATTCCATAAAATGTGGCCTAATATTTATAAGTCAAGCTAACCCTAATTATAGTATTACTAGAACTGTGATAGCCAACAACTAATGGGCCTAATTAGTTAATCTAATTATTTTTTGTCCCATAAATAACTAAGTTTGACCCGATAATTTAGATCTTGAACATTAATTAATACAGTTGGTTTCCTTTGGCAATAAGTTGAGCTTTGTACTTGTTGATAAAGCCATTGGGATTTTGTTTTACACGAAAAACCCATTTACACGTGACTAAATTATCTTGGTTGTCAGATGGAACAAGAGTCTATTTGACATTTCTTACGGGGGTGTTAGATTCTCCAGACATTGTAGCTTGCCACTTCGATATTTTGGGGGCTTGGTTAACAGTAGACGGCTCTTGAATATGAGAGGGTATAGAGTGTGTTTTTTGAACAGGTGAGGTGGTTCCTTTAATAGAGGTGGGGATGAGACGTTGTATGTGTTTAATTATGTTGTTTTTAGAATATGTTATTGTTGTCGATTTTATCTCGTAAGTTGGTGGATCGTTAACAAATAATATAACAATGAGAAAAGTGTCGAATCTTTGGAGATTTGTAATTAATTACCACTTCAATCGTACTTTACCTTAACATGGTAAACACGCACAATTTATGAAAGATTTTATAGATATTTTTATTCTAGCTCAATTTAATCTAAAGTACTACGCAAACGAAATGAAGTATATATAAGATTCAAGTTTTATGGATACTAGGATTTCACAAATCAACTATCATATTTCGACAACCAATTTTTTGTTACTGATTGTTGTAAATCATCGTCCTAAATTGAAAATCAATTATTCTAATATAATTAAAAGCCTCTATCGACGGTCAAGCAATCAGAACCTAACTATCTCTAGTTAAATTACGAACATAAAGACATGCATTAACTCACAAAGTTTATTTGGAATGATTTCATAAAGTATAATAGTATGTCCATATATTATTGAACCCTATGTTGTTTATTACTACGTGTTTGTCTATATTGTGTTGACGTCGAATTTTGCACCAAACCACGTGTCAACAGATCTTCAATCACTTATCTGTCAACCTGTATGTTACCTGCATACTAGGACGATCATTAAGTACCAAGATCATCGGAGAAAAAGGGTCCGGCAATCGTTGGTACTCCAACGATCAAGTCAACTGCCGATATATAGAGCAATATATGGGGAATGAAAATAATTGGGAATGGGAGGGACAAACATACAGAGATTTGAACAGAGTTTAAGAGTGATAATAATATGTAAAAGTGCGTCTCATAAAAAAATGCGTACCTTGGAATAACCAGAGACGTTGTATTTATAGCACAAGCGTTCTAATTGATTTAGGAAAACAATCAATTAGAAATCTGATTGGACTTTCTTTCCCTATGGGATAGGGATGATCAGTTGTCAATACAATCTCCCAAATTTTGACCATTCTTTGAGTAGATCATGTTGCCTAATCTTTAGGAGGTTGTGATTTGATTTTCTTGTGAGAGTCCTTACACTACAAGAAATATCACTTTTACCGACGCAATTTTTTGTTGTAGAAAGTCATTTTTAGATTGTTTCGTCGAAAAATGGTCGTCGAGAGATTTCACAAGACCAAAATTTTCGTCGTTAAAAGTGAAATTTCTTGTAGTGTTAAGGCAATCAAACACAACATTTCTTTAATTACTTCTCTGGTTATCTCAAAATATCGTGCTGCCTGCTAGTTATAATAAATATGAAGCCCGGCGAGGCTCTCTGGGTCGGCCATGAGCGTCGTGGCCCTTCATGGGCCTCGCAATACTCTGATTCAAGAATGCTATGATTTTTTATTGGCTTTCGAGGCCTTATAAGAATTTACGAGGCCCCTGTTGTGCCCCCCGAGGCCTTCACCGGGCCTATGGGATCTTTATGAATCTAGAAGGCCTTTGCTGGGCTTATAAAGCCTTAGCGAGGCCTGAATTAGGCCTAGATGAGACATTTACTGGAACTTTACTGACGTGGAGGCCTTAACAAAATCGGTGGTAACATATTGAATCTCTCAAAAACAAACTAGATCACAAACACGTTTTAATGACGATCAAATATCAAAATAAAATTTATAAATAATAAACAATGAACCCGAAATCAACAATCTTACGAAAACGAGTAACTTCTAATTAATAAAAAACATGAGACTTCATCGTTCATCATAAATACAAGTAATTTAGCCGAACATGATTCAACAAAATAATACCAGATAAGAGTAAATCATGATTTGAGAAATTTAAATGAAAGAGTAAACGTTACCCGTAAATTTTCTTCAAAGGTCTTGAATTATGCTCCATTTAATCTCTTTACTCAATTGTGTTTTTGCTCCAATTTATTCTCCACTTGAATGTGTATCTTTCTCCCTTTTTATAAGTCTCTGAAGAACCCTAAAAAAGCCCCCACAATTCATGTGTCCCTTAACTACCAAAAAGAGCCCCGTTTTAATAAGGAAATAAGTCTTCTGGTTCCGAAATACCCACGCGAACGCATGGTGTACAACTTTGCGATTGCATGGTTGCTTCTAGTGCAATTCTGGTTTGGCTCAAGGGCCACTACTATCACATGGCCCAAGTAGAGATGGCAAATGGGATAGCGCGGCCTAGCTCACAATAGACGAACCACACTTGAAACTGGCTGGCCCGACTTTGTGCAGCCCTGCCCATCGAGCCAACCTAGTCCAAATTTTATTTTACTTGTAAATTATTTTTACTAGAAAGATATGCAATATATCTTATATGATAAAAATGTGTGTTATAACAAAATTTGGAAAGTTAATAGGAATCCTAAAAAATATTTAAAATCACTTGTACCAATTAATCATCTCTTAATTGCATTATTTGCGTGCACATCATTAAATTTTCTACTTCACATATTTTAATTTCTTTTTTTTTCTACTCAAACTAAGATTTATTAATGATAAAGCATACTTAGAAGACTGAATGATAAATGTGGAGATAATAAATAATTATCTACTTTTAAAATACATATCATATTTTTAACTAACTATTAAAGGTTAGAGCCTAATTGATTATCAAAATAATGTCATTTTAATTTCATTTTTCCATTCAAACTAGGAAAAAAATAAAAAAAAATAAAAATTGCGAGTCAGCCCGATCCAAGCACGTATGGCTCGCGGGCTAGCCGAGCCGAGTCATATAGGCGTGGTTTTGTTCGGACCAGCATTTTAACGGGCTAGACCAACCCAAAATCCAGGTTAGACGGGCCAGCCAGTTTTGCTACCTCTAGGTACAAGTTCTCTTAACACTTTGCGACTAAGTTCTTGAGTATTTGTATAGAAAGTCCTTCATCTTTCTTTGGTCTCTATTTAGTCCTTGGATTTTTTCTTTTATTTCAGCTTAGTCCTCTTTTATTTTCAACGCAAGTCCTATATCTTTCATGAGCTCACTTGTAGGTCCCCAATTACAACCTTTCGTACGCTTGTAGTCATTTTTCACATATTTTGCTTTATTTTCTTCCAATAACCATTCAAACTTGAGTTTTGCCTAAAATGATCAAATCAATATGCAATTAAGTTAAAATATACTTAGGAGCACTCGTAAATGTCCACTTTTGATGGACCTAGATAAGTGCAAAACCGTACTTATTGGTTATCATTGCATGAATTGGAGGCTAATTGGAGGCACGTGAGATACTAAACTTAAATTATAATTTAAGATGGTTAAATATATTTTTTTTCCATAAATTTCGTAGTACCCACAGCTTACTGCCTACTTATTGTTCACACATTTCATAAAACTCACAATTTATAAGCACTTGAAAAATAATTACAACACTGTCAAACATATGCTAAGAGAATTATGTGAACTCTTAGGTGGGTCATTGGGCATATGTTGATTACCTTCAATTGTTAAAGTAGTAACTTCGTGACCACGAGGTGTAGAAAAAGGTGAATAAATGACATGTTTATAGATGAAGGAGATGGAGATTCATTCGAGCCATTTGATAGAGGCATTGATCTCAATTTACTGAACCCTTTTGAGAGATTTTGAGAGAGTGACCATGGGTGATTAAGGTAAAGAGTAGAGTTAGTGTTTTAAGTGCACATTTGTGGGAGGTCGTGAATTAGCTACAGAATTTGGAGAAAAACGAGTTGGTTCGTGAATTGATGGAAGCCAAGAATGGACATAAGCATTAGTGAAGCGGAGAGATTGTGGCTTGGTTTAGTATTGCTGTGATTTTAAGATAATCATTTTTTGCTATGCTGCAAAATGAATTAGCTACGGAAAGAATCAGGTAAGTATTTGGTAAACTCTTGTGTTAAAATTGCTGTATATTTCAAAATCATCATTTGAACGTTTGGTAAAAAAAAGTGATATATTGCTATGCATATATATATTTACTAAAATGAACATTGATTATAATAATATTTTTTTATATTATACTATCATGAACATTATTATTATGATGTGCAATACTGTTATATTCATTTTTACTTTTATAACAATGTATAATGTTATCAATTATTTTTTCTAAGACAGTTCACTATAATTATTTTAAACTAAAAATAATTAATATCTATAGAATCTCAAAAAATTTGCAGCAATTCAGTTTTCTCAATTTCTCCATTTTCATATAATGGAAAAAAACATCCAATAAATTTAACGTGAATTATGGAGATGCTTTATTATTGTAATATTAATAAACCTAAGACATAAAATGAATTACTTTAGTTAATTAAGGTTAAAATTGATATTTTAACAATAGATAAGTAGAAAAGCTAAAAGTCGAATTTGAGAAGCTATCATTTTGTTGCTTCTCAAAATCTGCTGGCAGATTGTATAGATTCTTCTAGAATCACTTTTTAAAATTTACCAAATACTTAAAATAACTTCTGATTGTTTAAAATTAGAAGTTGAGTTTCAAAATTAATCACAAATAGGACATGCGTGTCAATAGACTTGTAAAGAAAAGTATTTACACAAAGTTAATGTAATGAGAAAGAAAGATACGTTGAAGGGATGGGTCGAAGCATTTAAAAGCACTTTGATAAAATTAATATCCTATGAAAACACAGAACGAGAGTGTGCTTCTAGTTTGTTTCGATTTTATGGTTTTAACTTTGTGTAATAAAGACAATCAAACACGCGAAGTTTACCATAATGAGGTGCAATGCTAAATATTTTTTGAAATGGAGATTCCATTTGTAAAATTGGTGTTGGCATGCGGTTAATAAGGTAAACAGAAATGAGAAAGGCTTGTTGGAAAAGAACAAGTTTTTTTTGGTGAATGACAATTAGATTGGCTCTTCATTTTCCTTTGAGACCTCCCGTCTTCTTCACCTTCCAAATATTCTCAACTTATTTCATCATGTGTTGTTAATGGATAATTAGTGGTGTAACTCTTGTAACTCTCATGTTAATGGTGGATTTAGAATTGGAAGGTCACTCTAGTGCCTATATAAACAAGTCCAAATTTCTCATTTCAAAATCATCAAAAATTCATCTTGTCTTCCTCCAAGTTTTCTTTTCTCTTTCGGTAATATTGTTCTGGCAGTAAGTCGGTTTGCTGGTACAACCAGTTTTACCGTTGTATCCTAGGAAACATACGTTCATAATCTACGGTAGGGGACGAATCTGTTTTAAGGAAACTGTACTTGTACAGGCATTAGTTTGCTTCCTTCTTCAATTCTTTATTCTGCAGTTTCCTTACTCAATTTGTTTACTGTTCATTTCTTATGTAATATACAATTTCACGTTTTTATAAATAAAATGGTTAACAATCTTAAAACAGATTCGCGCTAAACTTATATTAGATGAAAAATAAAAAATAGTGAAATACATACGTATGAAACTACTTTGTAACAATTTTTTGAACTAGGAGAATTTGTACTTTTAGATGCTTTTATTTTCACTTATGATTGGAGTTTTCTTGATTTGTGTATTCACAAAACTGGAAGGCTTCGTCAAAAGAACCTAAACTGTCTAAGGAGAGTTTGAGATTTAAGTGGTCCACTTGTGACCTCCCTCCTCACATGGAAGCTTTTTAGTTGCGTGTTATTCAAATCAACAAGACGAAAAGAAATGGGTTAACAATTATTTTATGGGATGAGATTTTTCCAAGTTTCTGTTTTCCTAATAATTATGTTGTCCAGAAACATATTATGCTCCAAATTTTAATTAATGTTTGCAAGTGTAACTAAACTGGAAAATAGTTTTCCATAAACAGTATCATTTATACTGTTTAATGTTATTTAAAAGTGGAACTGAATTTTCTTCTTGTTTTAGAAAATGGCAACTGATCCGATTACTGAAGTTGTGGCTATTGAAAATCAAACTATGGCTACTATGCAAAGTTCGTCTATAAACCAGACTATGGCACAAGTGCCAAGTTTTACTGTAACCCAAATCATGGCTCCAAGTGGTCATTTAAGTGTTCTAGTTAATCATGGAGAAAAATCGGAGAAGTTCAATGGATTGAATTTAAAAAGGTGGCAACAAAAAATGTTATTTTATCTGACCACCTTGAATCTTGTAAGATTCTTGACTGAAGATGCTCCAAAACTGAAAAAGGGTGAGGGAGACATACAAGTTGTCAGCGCTGTTGAAGTTTGGAAACATTCTGATTTCCTATGCTGGAATTATGTCATGAATGGCTTGGCAGATTCACTATACAACGTGTATGGTACAATGAAAACAGCAAAAAAATTATGGGAGTCTCTAGACCGAAAATATAAAACCGAGGATGCAGGGGCTAAGAAATTTATTGTTAGCCGTTTCCTAGATTATAAAATGGTGGACTCAAAAACGGTAATCAGTCAAGTACAAGAACTTCAAGTAATCTTACATGAGATTCATGCCGAGGGGATGGTTTTAAGTGAAACATTCCAAGTGACAACAATGATTGAAAGCTGCCTCCGGCTTGGAAAGAATTCAGGAATTACCTGAAGTACAAGCGAAAGGAAATGAACATTGTAGAACTAATTGTTAGACTTCGAATTGAAGAAGACAACAAAAGTTCTGAAAATAAAGGGTTCTATCCTACAATGGCCAGAGCAAATGTTGTGCAGCATGGTCAAAGCTCTAAAACAAACAAGAGCAAGTTTGGGCTGTCTGGGAAAGTGACGAAACTAGATCCAAAAGGGAGAGTTTCCAAAAAGAAATTTCCAGAGAAATGCTACAATTGTGACAAAGTAGGTCATAAATCTTTGGAGTGCAGATTGTCAAGAAAAAATAGTAAAAAAGAAGCAAATTTTGTTGATGACATCACAAATGATGTGTCTGAAATGAATCTCGCTGCAGTCATTTCTGAAGTGAATCTGGTGGGATCAAATCCAAGAGATTGGTAGATTGATACCGGTGCTACCCGACATGACTGTTCGGATAAAGAGATGTTCAGTTCTTTTGAAGCAACTGAGAATGGAGAAAAGCTGTATATAGAAAATTCAGCTACATCTGAAATAAAGGGCCAATGCAAAGTGGTTTTGAAGATGATGTCTGGGAAATAGCTGACTCTGAACAATGTGCTTTTTGTGCCAGAAATCTGCAAGAACCTGGTGTCTGGGTCACTGCTGAACAAGCATGGCTCTCGTATGGTGTTTGAGTCAGATAAGTCATTTTGTCTAAGAGTGGAATGTTTGTTTGAAAATGTTATATGTTTGATGGGCTTTTTAAGCTAAATATAATGGTTGTTAAGCCGAAAATTAATAAAGAGAATAATTATTCTACTTACTTGCTTGAGTCTTCCAATTTGTGGTATGGTAGACTATGACATATTAATTATGATACTTTGCGCATATTAATTAACTTGAATTCCATACCTACATTCTATATTGATTTTAAACACAAGTGTGAAATGTGTGTTGAGGCAAAATTGACAAGGTCATCACTTCAAACTATTAAAAGAAAAACTGAACTACTTAATCTAATTCACACTGACGTGTGTAATTTAAAATCTGTACAAACAATGGGTGGCAACAAGTAATTTATTACTTTTGTTGATGATAGCACAAAATATTGTTATGTCTATCTACTTAAAAGTAAGGACGCTATAGAGAAATTTGTTCTTTATAAGAATGAAGTTGAGAATCAACTCAACAAGAAAAATTAAGGTGTTGAGAAGTGACCAATGTGGTAAATATGAATCACCATTTGCTGAATTATGTGCACAAGGAGGAATCACACATGAAACCATAGCACCTTATTCACCTCAATAAAATGGTGTTGCTGAACAGAAAAACTACACCTTAAAAAAAATGATGAATGCAATGCTATTAAGTTCTAGGTTACCTCAGAACATGTGGGGGAGAAGCTATTTTATCAGCTAATTACCTTTTAAATAAGGTTCCCTGAAAAAAAGAAGAGAAAACTCCATACGAGTTGTGGAAAGAAATGAAGCCTTCCTATAAATACTTGCGAGTGTGGATGTGTCTAGCCAAAGTAGCTGTACCTACACCTAAAAAGGTGAAAATAGGTCTAAAAACCATTGATTGTATTTTTATTGGCTATGCATATAACAATAGTGCTTATCGATTTATTGTGTATAAATCTAAAGTCTCAGACATACACAAAAATACGATAATAGAATCGAGAAATGCTTCATTTTTTGAACATATATTTTCGTACAGATCCATAGAGGAAGCAAGCTCATCTAAACGGACAAATGAGGCAACAGACCAAGAAGAACAACTAGAAGAAGAAGATAAGGTTGAACCAAGACGTAGCAAAAGGCCAGACTTGTTATAAAAGGATACAGACAATGAGAAGGCCTTGATTTCTTTGATAGATATTTTCCAGTAACGAGAATAACATCCATCAGGATGATACTTGCAATTGCAGCTTTGCGAAATCTTGAAGTACATCAAATGGATGTGAAAACTGCATTTCTAAATGGAGATTTAGACAAAGAAATCGACATGGAACAACAACCTGAGGGTTTTTCTGCTCTAGGGCAAGAGAACAAAGTCTGTAAATTAGTGAAATCATTATATGGCTTGAAACAAGCTCCAAAACAATGGCATGAAAAGTTTGATCATGTCATGAATTAATGTGGATTTAAAATCAACGAGTGCGACAAATGCATTTATATCAAAGACACTAAAAATGACTATGTCATTTTATGTCTTTACGTTAATGACATGCTTATTATTGGAAGTAACGATAAGATGATTAAATATACTAAAGACATGTTAAATTCAAGATTTGACATGAAAGCTATGGGCTTAGCGGATGTGACTTGGGATTAAAATTTCAAGAACATCAGAGGGAATTGTCCTAGGTCAATCACATTATGCGGAAAATTTTTTTGACAAATTTAACAAGGATGATTCTGGCATGGCTAGAACACTGATAGATACCAATCAACATCTATCAAAGAACTGAGGTGAGAGTATCTCTCAAGTAGAATACTCTAGAATTATCGAAAGTTTGATGTACTTGATGAGTTGTACAAGACCAGACATAGCCTACACAGTTAGCAAATTGAGTAGATACACGAGTAATTCACGAGCTGACCACTGGAAAGGAATAATAAGAATACTAAGGTATTTGAGATATAATCGTGATTATAAACTGCACTATACCAGATATTCGACAGTTATTAAAGGATACATTGATGCTAATTGGATATCTGATATAAAAGATTTAAAATCTACAAGTGGATTTGTGTTCACACTGGGAGGTGTAGCTATATCATGGAAATCTTCTAAACAGACGGTTATAGCCAGATCCACTATAGAATCTGAGTTTATAGCCTTGGACAAGTGTGGTAAAAAGGTTGAGTGGTTACGTCACTTTCTAGATGATATTCCTAGATGGTCAAAGCCCGTGCTAGCAATTTGCATACATTGTGATAGTTAATCTACAATTGGTAGGGTACAGAGTAACATGTATAATGGTAAGTCTAAACACATTCGTCGTAGACATAATACCATAAGACAACTACTCTCAACTGGAGTTATCTCTATTGACTATATAAAGTCAAAGGATAATATTGCGGATCCACTAACTAAAGGTTTGTGTAACGACCACGAACTTTTCCCTCTAGGCCTTTCGCCCAGGAGTTATTCCGTGCGTCGTTAACTTACGTACTGTCCACTGGGAGTTTCATCCCAAACTGGATTTCTTTCGCGTTTCCAGCGATTCGAACCCTTGACCTCCAATTATGGAGAACTTAAGTTGAATGTTGGTACCAATTGGGCAAGTTGCCCAATTGGTACCAGCATTCCATTTAAGTTCTCCTTAATAGGAGGTCAAGGGTTCGAATCGCTGGGGACGCGAAAGAAATCCAATTTAGAGCCCAATCTGCAGTGGACAGTACGTAAGTTAACACCGTACCCCGTTAGCTTACGTACTGTCTACTGGAGGTTGGGCTTCAAACTGGATTTCTTTTCGCGTCCCCAGCGATTCGAACCCTTGACCTCCCATTATGGGGAACTTAAGTCGAATGCTGGCACCAATTGGGCAACTCGAATGCTGGTACCAATTGGGCAAGTTGCCCAATTGGTACCAGCATTCAACATAAGTTTCCCATAATGGGAGGTCAAGGGTTCGAATCGCTGGGGACGCAAAAGAAATCCAGTTTGGAGCCTAACCTCCAGTGGACAGTACGTAAGCTTACCACGGACTTTCCCCTACAGGCCTTTCGCCCAGAGACTATTCCGTGCGCCGTTAGCTTACGTACTGTCCACTGAAGGTTGGGCTCCAAACTGGATTTCTTTTCGCGTCTCCAGCGATTCGAACCCTTGACCTCCCATTAAGGAGAACTTATGTTGAATGCTGGTACCAATTGGGCGAGTTGCTCAATTGGTACCAGCATTCAACATAAGTTCTCCTTAATGGGAGGTCAAGAGTTCGAATCGCTGGAGACGCGAAAAGAAATCCAGTTTGGAGCCCAACCTCTAGTGGACAGTACGTAAGTTAACGGTGTACAGAATAGCCCCGGGACGAAAGGCCTGTAGGGGAAAGTTCGTGGTCGTTACAGTTTGAATAGAGAGTTAGTTGAAAAGTCGTCGAAAGAAATGAGACTTAAGCCTTTGGAAGAATAAGTTAATACAATAGAAAGCCAACTTAGTTGACTGGAGATCCCAAGATCTAGGTTCAAAGAGACAACCTAATTGTAAATACTCAATTAGATCACTGTGAGGGTTATCTCATGTCCATTCCTAAGATGAAACAGTGATACTTGAGTGAGTAAAAAAGAGACCAGTTTGAGCAATGTGATGATGACGACGCTCTGCTGTCACATTATGTTTGAGAGTATGTAGAGGAGTGAGAAAACATAAGATGCCATTATTTTGAAAGAAAGAACGAAGTTTTTGAAATTCACCTCAATTCTCATAATAGAAAGAAATAATAGATCGTTGAATAAATTTCTCGACAACTATTGTAAATTTTTGAAAAATGTGAGAAACTTCAGATTTTTGTTTCATTGTAAACAAGCAAATTAAGACTTGAAATTCTATCTAAAAAACATATTGTTAAGAGGAGTTGTACAAACTCTTATATGTTGGTTAATATTTTTATATCAATCTAGTATTTATTCTTAATGTGCCATTGTAAGATGGTGCTTGTTTGAGTTTAATGGACTTTGTTACTATAAAAAATTGGGGGAATGAAGAGAGAAAAGCTTGTATTTCTTCTTTGATATGACAGTGTTTATATACACAATTACATTAAGGCTTTCAAGGATAAAGTAGAATGACGAATTTTGACGGATTTGCCCTCCTATTTCAATAAACAAAAATAGAAAAAGTAATAAATCAACAAAAAATAAGAAAAAATTGCAAAAAGAAGTCACATAACTTTTAAAAAATTACAAAGTATCTTCTTTCTCGCCCATCACATATTACCACAATAAAAACACATACTTTCATTAATTGCCCAAAACATATAAGCAAAAATTCAATTAGGATTAGTAGAATCACGATTAAAGAATAAACTAGATTTGGTTGCAGTGAGTCATAAGAAGAATTACTAACAAAAGCTGTAAATGAAGTGGGATTAGGATTTTCCTCTGAATCAAAGTAAAAAATGATGCATTAGGCGTTAATGTGAAACGACAAAACTTGCGATTGGAGCAACTAATGGTTCTACTAATAAGGATGCTACTTGCAGATGATAAAGCTTGAGCTTTATGGAAGGTTGCTGTTAACTGTGCTTGGGATTCTACACCTATCATTTTGCTCAACATAGCTCTTTTCGCCTCAACAAAATGGCTCCTTCTTTTTCGTTGATTTTTGCAACTCAAAATAATATCTTTTTAATAAATTGGCAAAGCGAATTATCCTAATAATACAACTATGGAAATTCGTAGCTCTTGTGATACCACGTCACAATGGCGTGGAGGAAGAGGTTATGGTATGGATCTGACGGCTGTAGTGGGATAAGGTAAGGTGAGGTGAGGTGGAGTGGGTGAGAAAGATGACACTTTGTACTTTTTAAAAAGTTAAGAGACTTTGTTTACAATTTCTCTTATTTGTTTGTTGATTTATTGTTTTCTTTCATTTTTGTTTATTCAAAGAGGAAGACAAATTCATCAAAATATGTCAATGGGACATGATTTACAATTAAATGAATGGTTGATGATGTCTGGTACTAAAAAAAGGTTAAGAGTAGATTAGTAACAAACTGTAAATGTTGATGACGAAAACTGTAAAGTTTCCTTTAGGTATTGATTAAGTTCATGAGTTGGAATATGCAGGTTGTTCGCAAGTTAAACCACCACCTCTCATTTGCCCTACTGATTTTTACCGTAGAGATTAACAATAGATAATAGTTCCTCCAAACACGGTCACAACTACACAACCAAACACAAAGTACATTAATAGCAATTGCTCTCAACAAGACACGACTTCAATACTTTCTCTGAGCCCCAACTATGGATCGTTGGAAATCTACTTAAGCATGAACAACATAATTTAAAATAATTTTTGATTTCCTTCTCGAATCATCTTTATGTTCAGGAAGAATCTATGACAGAAAATTACATTTGGTAATTTCTTAACAATTTGAGAAGATTATGAATCAAACAGCTACAAGCTTTGCAAACTATAGTTGTCCAATCTTCCAACCTCTAATAGTAGTCCACACGGAGAGTTACAAGACGAAGATTTTCATTCTGAGAGACTGAGAGAGGGAGAGAGTGAGGAGGAGGAGGAGGCAAGGATTTTTCTTTTGTTGTGCTAAAAACAATGTTCTCAACATGAATTGTAACCCTAGTCCTTATAAATTTTTAATTAAACAATTTAATTGAATAAAATCCTACAATTTTTTAATTAAATAAAAATATTAATCAACTCAATTAATTGTATCAATTTAATTAACTAACAGTTAACAAATAATTAAGTTTATTAGTGAACTGCATCTTTATTCTCCTTCAACTCTCAAATACCAAATCCTATCTCTTGAAGCCCGTTTGATATATAGTTAATGGTAAAATATAACAAATAAAATTTATCTTATCATGTTTGGATGTAATTGACGTCCAAATACACTTTTATCCAGATAACAATTTTAGCCAAAAATAATGAGAAGTTTTATTCTCGGAAAGAGGATAACAAATTTTTTATGCGAACGCAATTACACTCAATATTTTTAAAAGACGAACATACCCTTTAAAACATCTTCAAGGAACTCTCTATTTATAAATAACATATTTTTCATTTTAGAGAGCATCTTTAAATTTATAGAGTAAAATTTTAGTAGTACTCAAACAACATCTTTATCTTTAACACTTTATTTTACTTCTCCTAATAAATATTTATTATTTTTTCCTATCTTTTATTTTGATATACTTCCCTCCTAATTATTATATGATTTTTCTCTATTTTTCTATATTTTATTTTGTATATACTATTTAATTTAGGGGGCACTCTCAACTCAAATTTTAAAAAATTTCTTAATATTTATGAGTTTGAATATAATTCATGAATTTGAATAGAATTCCCCATAATTTATAAGATTTCAACATCATTTTATATTACAGATTTTAAATCTTATTGTGGATCTCTATGAATTCTCATGGATTTGTGATTTTTTTTTTAATTCAAAATAGTAATTTTATATTGTCTTTATTCCAAATAGTTCAAGTGACTATTCTACATAAAAAAAAAAAAAAATTTGATTAGAATTTTGAAAAGAGAAAATTTCTTGAAATATAAGAAAGTAAAAACCCCTTCTTACTTTTGAATAAAGAAAATTGATTAAAGAACAAGACTTCTTGAAAAAAAAAATGCGAAATAAAGTTTAATTTTCACTTTCTTTCTACTTGTTTCTTTATAAAATTTCCTCTTTTACATTCGATGTTAGAGGAGAGATATTTAGGATTCTTTATCTTTCAAAATCAGTTGTTTAACCCTGTAGTATAAAAAAATATTTTATGGCTTAAAAAGATAATTTGCACGTGTCGTAGTTGACGAGTAAATCTTTCTAAGTTCAAAAAAGAACTTCTGGTGCTATATCTTACCAATAAATTATTTATATTTTTCTACTCAATTGTTGGGTTCAATGAATGATCATAGAGTATCAAGAATGAAATTTCAAAGATAATGTTTAACTAGTGTAAAAAAATACTATTATTAAAATAAAAAAATCCAATAATTCAATAAATTTTCATGCTAATATAAATTAAAAATCAAGAGCAAGAGTTTAGTACAATAACATGTGGCACAAATAGAGGAGATAGGGAGAGAAGAGTTGGATTGAAATTTTGAAGGGTGATATTAGAATTTTTTAATGAATTTGGTATTTATATTTATGAGCTCGAAATTTATGAAAATATGTAAAAAACTTTAGAAATGCACTAGTTTTTGGAGATACCTAGATTTCTAAAGAATCTATTTAAATTTGAGTTCATGATACTTAAATTTCAATAAAATCTATTAAAATCTGATTTGAGAACATCCACATTAGTCAATTTATGGAGTATTAAAAATTAGAATACTTTAAATACATTTAATTATAGAAAGTGAGTTTGACTCTCCAAATTTGGAAAGCCAAACTCACTTTATATTTCAAAAAGTTAATTTGGATAGTTTATTGGAACATAATTTTAAATATTGACTATTTAAAGTAGAAAGCATCTTATGTTTAAAGAGTCTTGAAGAAGCTTTTATAATATAGAACAAAACTATTTTTGAACATTTATATCCTAGAATAATTGATATTGCCCGCCGTGCTCCTCCCCAGGCACTGTCCTCTGCCTTTGCCACGTCCTCCTCCCCAGCCACATATATCCTAGAATAAAAAGTAGAATTGTCCTTTTTATTATACGAAAAGTTGAATTTTTAACAGTGATTTTTTTTTTTCATTCTTATACTTAACTAAACCAAACAAGATAATGATAAACCTGTTATCCGAATAACTTTTATACAGATAAAATTTTTTATCTACAAACCAAATGGGCCTTTGGGGGTCGAACACTAAACTGGATTATTCTATTTGTTCGTTTTGCACTAGTCACCCTTTGTGTGTGGGATATTAGGTTCTTGATCACGATATTAGGTGATATAAATTATTATTCTGACCTAATTAAAATAATATAAATTAAAACTCTCTTTTTAATTTATCATTAACTCACCTAAGAATAATTAATTTACATTATATTCCTTGATTGATATCTAGCAATATGTCAATACAATACATGTGATGAGAAATGGCATGTGGTATTACAAACTAAAATGTTCGGTTATCATTGAAAAATATGATCTATTTATCATATACCAAATTGATTGCAAAGTATGGCAAAAATGTCAATCTCAATTTAATGAATTATTTAATTCGTCACATGCTTATGTTGATTCAAACGAGTTAGACTTGAAATATTTTTTAACTCATAACTCCACATATGTCAATGAATTTATATATCAATTTAAGTGGACAAAAGACAGATTATAATAGCTTACTATTTAAGAGTGGTGTATTATTTATTTGGTCACTAATTTTCATATGATTTTCATCATGTCGGAACAGTGCCATATTATCGACCCCTGCTGTCAATGCCAATTGTCACTTAAATTTGTTAAACTATTTAAAATAGCTATTGAAGTAATTTTTTTTAGTAATAATAATATACACTCAATTTTATAATAGTTATACTAATGATCATTCGATTGAAAACACAAATCTTAAATTTTATGTGGCAACATTAAATTTTATTACCATGTGCTAATTTATACCGAATATCTCGAAAGCAATATAAATCACACACTAGTTTTAATAGTGATCAAGTATCAAAATAGAATTAATGAATAAGAAATAATTAACCCAAAAGCAAGAATAAAAATGAGCAATTTATTAGATTAAAGAGTTAACAAGGTTTTATAAAAAATCCTAACCATAAATGTTTAGTCTATCAAAATTTGATTAAGAAAATACAAGATAAAAAGTGAATACATTACCCAGATAATTTAGAATAAAAGTTGATACAACTCTTAATCTTGGATCTCTTCAATGATCTTGGACGACACCCGTCTTCTTCTTCAAAATCATCCAAAGTTCTAATGATTTCTTGTAATTTTGTATATCATCCAAATCTCCTGCCCACAGTCTATCAAAAGCTTTTGTGTATTCACTTTTAAATATTTCTAAAGTGGTCTTCTAAATATTTGAAAGTGTGTAAATTAGTTCTCGAACTTTTCCAAAATCTGGTTTTTGCTCCCAAAACTTTTGAATTCACTCTCTCATTGCTTTCTAACAACTTCAACTCATGTCTGTGCCGTCCGGTTAAGCTTTAATTAATCATCAAACTTTTTTTTTGTTTAATCTATCTTTAAATTGGGGATTTAGCCTACAAAAGTCAAATATAACATAAAGTGAGTAGAAATCCATCCAAATAATCAACTATTAAATATATTTTAGAGGCAAGATATGCGTGCAAGACACACTTATCAATGACCATTAGTATAACTATTAAATATTTGAGTAATTACTATAAAAAATTACTTCAATAACTATTTTAAATTTTTTAATAAACTTCAGTAACTGTTGTTAAAATTTACTCATTATTGATGATAATTGTGATTTTATACTTATTTAGACCGTTAAAGTGGACCATTATAAGTGCATTTGATTGTAATTTTATTTAATTTTATGTTTATTTTGTTATTGTACGTCAAAAAATTGACGAAAAAGACTAAATTGAAATAAAAGTATAAGTATGGAGACCAACTTACAAATGTATAAAAGTTTAAAGACCTACAATGCAAATATATGAGGGCATAATTGAAATAAAAGTTTATTTTGGAGGACTCAATTGAAAATGATGTAAAGTTTAGGGGCTTACTGTGCAATAAATGATGACTAAGATGCAAAATGAGGATGAATTTGGCCCACGCAATTCATTGCGATCGCAGGTCATTGAAATTATAAGCAGATGTCCAATTTCTCCATCCATGCGATCGCAGGACATTGACCCATGCGATCATATGGGCTTTTCAAACTTTTTGGCCTAGCAGATTATTTTTCATTCCTTATGTGTTTGGTCTTCTTTTGGACTCCTTTTTTGACACAAATTAAGGCACGGATTTAAGGTAATTGTTGGCCCTATAAATACACATTATTAGGGAAGAAAAAAGGGAGTTCTATATCAAAACATAATACAAATTTTTGAAAGAACTCCACATCAAAAACATCAAATTCTTGGAAGAATTACAAGAACTCATTCGAACTTTGGATGATTTTGAAGATAAAGACGGGGCCGTCTAAGATCGTTGAAGAGATTCAATATTAAGGGTTGTATCAACTTCTATTCTAAATTATCCGAGTTATGTATTCGATTTTTATCTTGTATTTTCGTAATTAAAACATAGTAGGCTAAACTCTTATGGCTAGAATTTTGATGAAACATTGTTAACTCTTAAATCTAATAAATTGCTCGTTTTTATTCTTGCTTTTGGATTAATTTATTATTACTAATTAATTCTATTTTGATACTTGATCACTATTAAAACGTGTTTGTGATTTATATTGCTTTCGAGAGATTCGATATAAATTAGCACTTGGTAATAAACAACATAGAGTTTTATTATGTTTTATGAAATCGTTATGTGATGATCTTTGTGAATTATGTATGTTTACGTGTTTGAAATTTAATTAGAGATAATTAGGTTCACATATAAGTATAGAATCGATTGACTATCAAGAGAGGCAATTGATTAAAATTGGATCATTGATTTTTAACATAGGCATCTAAGTTCTTAATTTTATTGATTGTTTGTTATTGAATTAATGTTATCCTAAATTTTGGTCAATTTTAAGATAATTCTTGAGATTTGTGTTGATGCCGATAGGTGCTATATGTGTTTAGCTCAAATAACTAACGACATTAAATCCAATATGAAATAGAGATATACTTCTATACTTGGTGCAATCTTTGGTGGTTTTCTAATCTTGTATTGCGTTCTTTATCTAATCGAATTCTTCATGGAGATATAATTAGGTCATAGATGAGAATTAGTTTAATTTGTATTGAGAGAGCAAACTAACATTTAAAGAATACCAATTGTCAACATAAATCAAGAATTGAGTATAAACAAGCAATTGAATGTTAAATTAAGTTAGCAATTGTGGATTCGGGATTCTAGCACCTTTCATGTTTGATTAATTTTAAGTTGTGTATAATTCTAATTACTTATTTTAGTAGATAATCAGATTTAGTTAGAATTGAATTTAATAACTGATTGTGTTTTTCTTGAATTAGAATTATTATTAATTAAAGTATAAGACGTAGAAAATTCAACTCTCATTGGTTCGATACTCTACTTATCATTATATTATTTATTAACAATCCGTCAACTTGCAAGATTAAAATCGACAACAACTGACACTAATATAGTCATCCATATATAATCTTTGTTACGGGCGTTCCAATGTTTTGTTCTTTTAACAAGACATCCACATATTCATTTAAAAGTCTACATTTTAATTCATAAGATCAACTACTTTCTTCATATAAAAAAATGTAATATATGCTAATTTATTCATAATAACAATATTCTTAGCTTGTTATTACTTATGATTAAAGATTGTACAAGTTATTTATTAGCTTACATATCATGATTACAACAACATTTTATGAATAACAAGTTATCAAAAATTAATCTTCAAATTCTATTATATATAATCAATAAACGAACATAATTAAAATAACATATAAGTCACTAACCATATAGACAGTGCCGTTCTCCTGCCACTGTGGACGTGGCTTGCTGACTGTTAAAAAAAAATGCACATGTAATTGTACACGTCATGAACCAGCCCAAAGCCCCAAACCCTCCTCCATTCCCGCTGAGCACAAACACACCCCAACACACACTCTCTCTTTTCGGTCATTTCCTTCTCCCAACAGCTCCTCCTTCCGCCGGCGCCAATCCCCTAACCCACCCACCTCATAACATCAGTCCCTCACAATATCTCTCTTTCTCTCTCTCTCTTTGGGCGATTTGGGTGCCCAAAATAGAGAGAGTCAGACTGATTAACAGAGACAGCCGTCGTAGGTCAGAAAAATTATGTAGTGGTCTGGCTACTGTGCAGTGGTGGGTCGGCGGCAGGAGGCGGTGGTTTTCGCAAAAATGTTGGTTCGGTTACTGTGTAGTGGTGGGTCAGTGGCAGGAGGTGGTGGTTTTCGCAAAAAATGGTGGTTTTCGATTTAGGGCACCAGCTGTGATGAAATCGGGCACTGTGAGCGTGGGAGACTGATGGTTCTAGTTTGAATGCGCCGGCGACAGTCAGCAAAATTGGTGCCCTAAGTCACTGAACAACCATTTTCGTGGGAGCAAGCATATTGCCGCCAACGCTCAACTGCCTTGCCGCCGGACCACCACAAACTCACTCCGAAGTAATTTTTTAATTTATTTGCAAGGTCGTGAAGAATTGTATTTTGGATTATTGCACATGGAATATGGGATGAATTTGTGGAATGAATTTCAAAATTTTGTAACTTGTCTTTTGTCTCGCCATTAACGTCTGAATCCGGCGAAACGAGCCATGGAATCTGCTGGGGTTTGGTTGGTCGTGAAGGCGCCGGCGGAAGGAAGAGCTGTTGGGGGAAGGAAATGGCCGAAAAGAGAGAGTGTGTGTTGGGGTGTGTTTATGCTCAGCAGGAATGGAGGGTTTGGGGCTTTGGGCTGGTTCATGACGTGTACAATTACATGTGCATTTTTTTTACAGTCAGCAAGCCACGTCTACAGTGGGCAAGATAAATCTTGCCCACTGTGGGCAGGAGAACGGCGCTGACCATATAGATACATTAATCAATGAATGTAGCATTTACACACTATTAACGATTAGACGTAAGCATATAACTAACACTGACAACATAATCTCTTACTACTCCTAGCAAGAGAACTATTGGCAATGCACTAAAAGCAATTTTCAATAATTAAGAAAGATGATTAAAAAATAAAAAATAAACACGAAGTACTGCCTCGAAGGCAGACAACCCAACTAAAACTGATGCATCTATTGTTCGGCTGCCATTTTTTAGTCTCAAAAATTCATTTTGCAATTAATGTGGTAGGCCAAGAACTGAAAAGTTCTTACACACTTTTTGCAATATGACAAAATAGCTCCCAGTCATTGAAATGTCATTTAAAAGTTAGAAGTATATTTTGGTCATTTCATTTTAAATTGTTTTGAAAAGTAAAAAAATTCATGCTAAAAAATAAATTTTTTGGTGACAATCCCTACCGAACATGCTTCATTTCATCACAACCCAATGATTGTTCTATCAGACAATGATAATGATTAGATAGAGAGATCAACGGTTCAAAAAGGAAGAAATTTGTCTATTTAATTCAGTATTTAGTAGTGTCACTCTGGTTCTAATGCCCACCGGAACATTTGTCCGTCATTACATTCATCAAACACTTGTTGGACAAGTGTTCCGATGAACATTATAATAATACCTACCGTGGCTATTAGAACAAAATCATTAGTAGTGAACTCAACTAGACACTATGAGTCACTTGACGTCTAAATCTAATACAGTAAAAGCATAAGGTCAATTTCGAAGGAGTAATGGTGTCAATTGGCCGGCCTGTTAAAAGAGAAGCCTGGGCCAACCCAAGACTTTGTGGAGGACTGGATGAAGCCCAGTTTGGCACTGTTTTTGTGGCCCATCTCGGATTCCAGCCCACAGCCGGAATTTTTGTGGGCCAGACTTCACTTTGACACCACTACATAGATGCAGAGGGCATGTCAAGAATGATGAAGGCTTACAATCCAGTCCAGTGTCAATAAAATAGAATAATGACATTTGCTGCCCAAGAAATCAGAAAAAAAACATCTGCATAAGAGGGTCGACACTACCTGCATCATTGTTTGCTACTCCATTCGACTAAATACTAATAATTGCAAATGTAGCAAACTCAATATTAAAAGATTTCAAATATATTTAAGGAATGTATAATAGGAAAAGTAAAATTAACACGCATAAACACAAACTCAATATTGTACAACCACGTTATCTCTAACACCATCTCTAACGCATATTATGCTAAGTCAATCTATAGACAGAATGACCGGCTACAGGTGAAAATACACGAACCCCCAAATAGAAAGTCGACTATCAACCCAAAAACATCGTTCTATCAACAAAACAAAGACACAAGATCCTGACTTCAGAGATAAGGATGGTAAGCGAGTAATATTCAGAAAACCCACGTGTTGCATGCCCATAATTTTGATGCTAAGTTGAAAGTAACACTTGAAAGTTATGGATCATCAATTATCATAGGGAACGACCTTGAATCGGTAAAGCAGCTTCTTCTTCTTTGCTGTAGGGTTGTCGACAGTGAGTAGTATCTTACCTAGCTCGCTAATTTTATAACTGTTAGAGATTACGGGCTCATCAGTTGGGGCTATCTTCCTCGTCTTCTGTATGATTACAGTATAGCCACGTTCAGTATTAGGGACATACTCAGCACTGTAGCTCACTTCCCAGCTGACCACCCGAAGCTCCCAAACAATAATGCATTTCTGCATATCAATCAGATACCAACTTATATGGGGAACAATTTTCCACGTAAAAACATTGAATCAATGCATGTCATATCATCTGAGGGTTAAAAACATTGTTAGTTGCATTGTTTAACTTAGGTCACCAAACCTTTTCTTTTTCTAAATTAGTCATTGAACCTTTATTTTAGTTTCAATTTAAGCACTCCGTCTACCTCTGCTAAATAAATGGAAGTGCTAACATGGCTAATGAAAAATATGACACAGAAGGAGAAATCAGTTAACTCAATATTTTAATTGTCCAACAGTACAAAAATGCATTTTGATGGACTATTTTTTCTTTTAAACGAGCTTTCCCAAAGTAACAAAACAATATAAAAAAGGAAAAATCTTAATTTTCTTGGGGAACCCCCCTCCCCCCAAAGCCACTATGACAACATTTTCGTTATTTTGAAAAGTTCGTTGGCTAATTTGGAGGAAAAAAGTTCAGCAACGGACCTCATTAACAATAATTTCCACAGTCTGCTTGGTTGCGGGTTTTACGGTAATCTCCGTGGCTGGATCATCAACAGTGAACACCGGGTTGCATTCACAGAAATCTACACTAAGGCCACCATATTGAATAGGCACTTGCTCAGGAGATATGTATCTGTTTCAATGGTAATCAACTAAATAATGCAGCCAATGAAACAATATAATAACAAACGCAATAATTTTCAATGTGGAAAAAACAAATTGTTTACACACTTGAAAAGAGTTTCTGCAGTCTTTGACGGGCTGGCAAATACAAACTTGCTTTTCGTCCGCTGGGTCAAGAAGGGACTCATCATCGTGTAGAAAGCCAAGTACCACCAAGGAACATTGATGAACACCTTTTAAAAAAAATCCCCAAACAATTTCTTATGTTAAGACATTAAATTGGACAAAATCAACTTAAAGGTGAGCAGACCTATTCATAAATCACCAAACACAACAGAAACAGAATTTCATTTTGCTTATACAAGCACGGATTAAACACTTGGTGACTTCATCAAGGGCATGTTTGGTACAAGTATTCGTAACAGAAGCATTAGATCACAGGAAAATCACCAAACTTGATACACTCCCATATATAGACAATACTCGGAAACATAACAGAACTTCGTTTTGTTTATACACGCACGGATTAAACACTTGGTGACTTCATCAAGGGCGTGATTGGTACAAGTATTTGTAGGTACTGTACAGTACAACACACAAACTTATAACTTTTTTTTCTTCCTTAATCCTTTCCACTACTGTCCAATTCACTATGCTAAACTTGCCAAAAATGTTTAAACTATTTGATATTTCCTTTAAATGAGTTCAAATCAATGTCCCTTCACATAAATCCCTAAACAGACAAACAAAGAATAGCAACATTTAAATATTCATAAAAGTGCAACAAATTTTCAACACCATTATCTAATTCAGCAATGAAATTCCTTTGAATACCAAGATTCTATTTTATTGCTCAAACCGTAGGATAAAAAATACACAACCAGTGACTTAATTCTTAAATCAATCATATGTATCATTTATGATGCTTACGCAAACTTAAATCAGTTCTACCATTTACGATGCTTATGCAAAACCTTTTATTACGCTGTCAATTTATTGAACACGCACGTTCCAAATACAGACCAATACACGACATTTTCATAAATCTCTGCAATAAATCAACACCATAACATGTATGGATAGCTATTAGTGTGCCTCATATACCTGTTTTGCCACAAATTCAGGGTAGTTGTCCTGCAGAATCTGCAATGCCTGTTTAGTAGCAATCCGAAGCTCCCTTTTCCCCAGTCCAGGGGAATTCTTGAGATCACTAATTTGAAAGATAGTGTTAATACCACCGGGAGTAAAATCCAACTTCCTTATACTCCTTTCAAGAAACTGAATCCTCCATCTCAAAAATTTCATTCTCTTTTCCTCATCAGCAAATGTTTTCGCATACAATTCCTTGTTCTGAAACTCCCCATACACATTATAACACACTGGATGCCCCTCCTTATCGTGCCCGTGCATAAATACAACTTTTTCAAGATCATCCCCCAAATCTTCCTTTATCAGCTCGTCAACATTAAATTCTTTTCGCCATTTTATAGTGTTTTTCAACATGGTGAAAGATTCTTTCACCTTAAAGTCTCGAGCTCGTAGAAACTTCAGCAATATCACATCACTCCTATCATCTTTTAATAAGGGCACGCCCCAAATGGATGCTTCTTCCGGTAAATTCGAGATATCTGAGGGCGATGCCAAAGCGAAAGCACCGGTGTTAAGCGCTTCCCGGACGAGAAATTTAAGTTCTTCTAATTCTTTTTGCTCGAAATCTGAGAGATCTGATAGTTTATTGCTCTCTTCTTTGAAAGAAACCATTGATTCTGGAGCCTTTTTCTTTTCTATTGGTTTCAACTTTTCAGGTTCTACCACTTCTTTCCGAACTGGAGAGTCAGATTCCTGTGGCACTGCCAATGCCGCAGCTAGAGGCTGTGATACTGGTAGTGATGGTGGTGCCTCCGCCACCACTGCTGGTGGTGGTGGGATGGTTTCTTTTTCGGTGGAGGTCACGGAAACATGCTCCATCGCCAGCGTTAGTTCTGGCGGCGGTGGTGATAGTGGGGTCTCTTTTTCTATTACCGTAACTGCTTCTTTCAGCCTCTCCTCAACTGGGACTAGCGGTTCACTTGGTTGTAGTGCCTTTTTCTCTAATTCAAGAGCCACCGACGCCAGCGGGGGCTCGGTTTCTTCTACAGATGCATATTCTGGCGGTGATGGAGTTGACAGTGAAACTGTCTCCGCCGTCAATGGTGGCTGCTGGGTGGCTTCCGGTGGAGCTGCCTCCAGGGTCGCGTCCGCCATATTCCTTGACCGTGGTTGTGGTGTGTGTGTGTGTGAGTGTGAGAGAGAGAGAGAGAGAGAGAGAGAGAGAGTATATGTGTGTGTGAATGACGAGTAGAAGTGCAGTAGTGTAGAAGTGATGAGTATGAACAGAAAGAGATGAAGACGCCGTTTGATAGACTTCGTTTTATTTTATTTTCATTTATTTTTAAGTAATAAAAAAAAAGTTTATACTTTAACAAAAATGAAGATAATGAAAATTTTACATACGGTTTTAAATGCAATGATGCAAGCAATTGAACCAAAACAAAATCAATTGATTAAGAGTTCAATTCCATCAGGTTCATAATTTGATTCTTTATTCAGTAATTAAGAACTAAGCATGTGTTTGATAGGCAATTTTATATAAAAAATATTATATTCATGAAAAATAATAAATATTTTTTAATTTTGACTGTTTAATAGAATGTGGAAAATGAAAATGAATTCTAAAGTACAATTACTTAGGCTGTGTTTGATTGATTTCCATGAAAAATTGTGAAAATGAAAACATTTTCCATGTAAGGTGGAAAAAAAAAAAATTCACCAAAATAGTGAGAAAATATTTTACAAGAAAGTGACCAAAAGCATACTTTAAGTGTTGTATCTTGAAAATCATTTTTCATTTTCCAAGGTGCAATCAAACAACTAAATGTGGAAAACATTTTTCATGGATTTTCCATAGAAAATTAGCCAATCAAACACAGCTTTAAAGCATGCATTTGGTCAAAATGTTCGAAAATATTTTCTCACCAATTTGGTGATTTTTTTTTCTTACATGAAAAATTTTTTCTTTTCCATGGAATCTAATCAAATACACCCTAAGTTTTGAATGACTTGATTTTCGATTCTAAGATTTAAAATTGAATATAATAAATGAAGTAATTGATTTACTTGAAAATTTATAATATATAAGGTAAATACCAATAAATTGTGATAACATGGTTTTTAATATTTATAAGTACTTATAAGTTAATTAAATATTATTTTTATTTATCAATTTTTTATCTATACATTACGTATGACATACTGCTTATAATCTATAAAAAAAGACATTACCAAACAAACACTTAAATTTTTATGTCATTTACAAATTCTTTCTAACTTTTTTTGAAACAACTGTGTCCTAATAAATTCCAATCCTTTGAAAAAAAGTTTTATTCAACTAAATCATATTATATTTCTGATTAGTATATTCAAAAATTAAAAAGAGTAAAATAGTCAATTTATTATTTTTATTAAAATATAAAAAAAGAGAAAAAATTATCAAAAAACAAAAAAAAACCAAAAAGAAAATAATTAAAGAACGGTGGTAATTGTAGAAGAAAGATTACCATTTTTCTTTTTCTTTTTCTTTTATGTTTTATGAAAAAAAATATCTTCACTATTTTAATTAAAATAATAAAATGATTATTTTGTTTTTATTAATTTTTTTAATATATTAATCAAATGAATTGATTAACAGAACAATAAATGAAAATAGCCCATTTGATTGAAACGGTGCTAATTATAAAAAATTAGACACATTTGTCCAAAAATATATGAGAAAAGATTTGCAAATGACATGAAAAATTAGAGAAAATTGCTGCTATTTTACTTTAAAAAAATATTAGAGTCGAATTTTGATTCTTTCTCTAATTCTTAATTCTAATATTCAAAATCAATTAAATTTTAAATTGGAATCGGACTGAACCATTCAATTCCATTCACTTCCCGTCCATGTTTACGAAAACCCACACTTAAATTCCTGTAAAATAATTAAAAATTAATAAGGCATATATTAAAAAAAAAAAAAAAAAAAGGTAGTTATTTATCAAAATATATTTGACAGGGATAGGTATTATTCATTGATATTGATATGTGCACAAGAGTCAAAGCGGTTCGTGAAGTGTCAGATGTTTAGAGTTGACACGAGGAGGGTGGTGGTGGAGTTGGTGGAAAAGGGAATCCTAGGTCCACCAAATACCTTTTGGGCCACTAATTGGTCAAAGGCCCACTATATTTTTCTTTTACTTGTGATTGAAATAAAGTGAAAAGTACAGAATCAAGAATACTTTTAAACTTTTGAGAAAAATGAGAAAAAGTTGAAATAAGTAATTTTTTGGGGATAAGTACACTTGGAAGGAATGCTTGTAATGCAAAATTGTGGTGGACTACAAAATGATTACTACCCACTAGTAACAAAAATTTATAGAATCTTCGTCAAAACTTAAATTATAATTTAAGTTGATTAATTTGATTTACATATTACGTAGAATTTACAATTTATTATTTACTTATTATTTACATATTCTATAAAATTTAAAACTTAAAAATATTTATAAAATAATTTCAATACTACCAATTATCCACTTATTCAATTTGGATTTCCTTTTAATTGATTTTGTGTTTGGCTAAGCTTAAGAAGTTTGCTTATAAGTTAACTTACTTAATTCTAAATTTGACGAGTAAAAGATTAATTATTTTAAAATTTACTTATAAATAATATTTTTATGATTGGTCAAAAGCATGATGAGCTTGAGAAACAATAGAAGTACTTTTTTAAAAACAAGTAATTTTTGACAACTTAATAACTCAAAAAAAAAAAAATGTAATTTCTGAAAAGACCTAAAATGCGTTTGATAAAAAATTAGTTAAAAGTAACTTTTAATCACCCGTGCTCTGGGTCGAAATAGGGTATTAAAAAACTTTCTTTTCCCTCCTTTTGTGTTTGTTGCCTTATTTTTCATTAGTCCTTTTCATAGTCATAAGCCCATTTGGGCCTAGTAATGTGGCGATCCAGGTTGAATTAGCCCAGAAGATAGACCCATTGCTATTAGGAAAATTGGCACATTTCAGCCTTAACCATTCAAGAAAGTAACAGACATGTCCTCATCTTTCAAGTATAGCACAAATCGTCCCTCACATTTAAAAATGTAGGTGCAGTGCATCCTTTGAACATTCTACTACCATTTTCCCTCCTATTTAAATAAACAAAAAAAAAAAAGAAAAACTAAGAAAATACTCTAGCAAAAGTCCCAAAACTTTTAAAAAGTGCAAATAGATCTAAAAAAAAATTCAAACAATTAACAAAAAAAAAAAAAATAGAGAGATTTTAAAAATAGAAAAGGTTAAAAAAAAAATAAAAATCATATTCCCTGACCAAAACTACCTCCAAATTCAACCCCATCCATGACCAACCCTACATCCAAACCAATCCTTATTTTGTCTTATTGTCGATGTCTTGTCCCTTTGTTCCGAACCCCTAGCTAGCCCAAACCCTAAAGGCCTACTCTCCAGTGACAACCGCAACTATATTGCCACTGTCCAATACATCATCACTTGGGTGGATGACTCTCCTAGCCAAGACGATTAATGGGACAACATTTGAAGAGGGTGGCACCACCACCTTGTTAAGAATTTAGTTAATATTTTTATTTATGTTGTTTGAAACAAGTCTAATGTAATCCTGAACTTCAACTTCCTATTTTTACTCGATTTAAGAGTCTATCTAGTCAAACTGGTCTACCTTAGTGATTGTTGATTATTTTTTTAGGATTTAGTGGATACATTTCTTCCTACTTTTATGCAAATAAACATTGAGTATTTGCTCTATATGAAGAGCATTGGCTGTAAGTTCAATTAACATCATAAAGCAATAAAAATATTTCATTTTTTCCTTTGCTTATTATGTTCTTTCTTTGTATCAGTGGTATCATAGCCTCACTGAGCCTGGTGAAGAAAAATAGCAGCATCTTTCTTCTTTGTTCATTTACAGCAACAATAGTAGTGATTAATGGCCTCTGAAAGCTTTGTGCAACCAACCATTTCTCGCTTTGATTGTCACTATGATCATTGGAGCATATTAATGAAAAATTTCCTAAGATCCAATGAGTATTGGTAGGTGGTTGACACAGAGATAGATTAGGGATGGCCGCCCTGCCCTGTGACCCGTGAATTCATGGGGTGGATCGAGGCTTTGACCCTCCAACCGCCCCGGTTAAGGGATACATATATATATTTTTAATAAAAACAGAAAAAAATAATTAAAAAAATAAAATAGGAATTTTTTATACATATGTAGGAAATTAAAAAAAAAAAAAAAAAAAAAAAAAACAATATTGAGGTTGTGGTGTAGTGGTCAAGAGTTATAATTTCATAACTTCAACCTGAACCGATTTTTTAAAAAAAAAAGTGATTTGTAAATTGTAATTCTATTTTATGATTTACCAAAAAAAAAATTTAAAGTGGCGGGTCGCGAGGCGGGATTGCCTCGGGCCCGCCCCGAATCCTTCGCAGGGCAGATATTTGTGCATCGGACCCACTCCTATTACACTATTAATGGCTTATTGTGTCAATGAGGAAACTAAATCTAATGTTTGGTATGTGGATTTTGGTGCAAGCAACCATATGTATGGTAGTAAGTCTTCTTTTTCTTTTTTAAATTATGGCTTTCGTGCTTCAATGAGTTTTGGTGATTGTCATAATGTGCATGTAATGGGAAAAGGCAATATAACTATAAGAACCAAGAATGGTTCCGTAGAGATAATTTCCAATATTTTTTATGTTATTGACTTGAAAAGTAAATTGTTAAGGGCCGGTCAATTGCAAGAAAAAGGTTATGTAATAACTATAAAGAACGGTGCTTGTGAGATATATGATCCTCCAAGATGAGCTATCGTTGTTCAAATTAGTTCAAACAAGTTGTCATTATTGAATTGTTGCAAGCACTTGGTAGAACTCACCCTCAAAATCGACTCATAGGAGGCTGCTAAGTGTGCTTATGAACTCACAAGGCAGGCTTTCCGCGAGCTGTATGAGACTCATAAGTAGTCGTTAAAATCTAGCCCGCTCGAAATTGATGTCCACAACAACCATTTTTCCTAGTTGGACGATTCTATAGAACCAATCTTCCTAGTTGGACGATTCTATAGAACCAATCTTCTAGTGAAAGTAGTCCTTTCCAAGTCACCCTGTCAACGAGGTCCTCTTAGATTATGTGTCTCCTCTAATAGACTAATACACTTTACTAACTTAGATAGAAGTCACTCTAAAAACCTGCTTAATACACCCAATGCGATCATAAACACATTCAAACTTTCTACTAGAGATATGAGAGAAGTCGTCAAGAGTTGAGCTGATTTAGTAAACAATCATCTCAAGTTTCAATAATCATATCCAATTTTCCATGTCGCCATTACGTAAAGGACATATAAATTAGAAAGCTGTGGCTGGAGGTACAATTTAATACCTTTCGCTAACATTTGGTATCAGAGTCGTACCTCTAGTTTAGCTTTTGATTTCGATTATTTTGTTGAGAACATTCTCATAATTGTAAATTGCACTATTGTGTTTAAATTGGTTTCATGCATGCAATTTGCTTAAAATTAATTTTAAGTGGACCATACAAAAATAAGCAGCATAAATTATGAATTGGTTAGAATCAAATGAATCTATTTTATCATTAGACTATGTTATCATTTAGTTTTAAACTTATGGCAATCTTAATATGTAAATTGTTCTCACGTATGTGCTGGGCAAGGGTAACTGTGAGTTATTAATTAATGTTTTGATGAATTATAATAGGGTAAATAGTATTGGAGTCCCAAACTTTTGAACTTTGTGAGTCTCAAACTTTTAATTTCTTGCACACAGGACCCTAACCTATGAAACGTTAGCGCTTGGGGTCTAAAATTTGTTGGTCCAACGTGAGAAATATAACACACGTGACTTATCTCATTTGAAGATTGCCTTCGAGTCACCATACAGTTATCCCAATTCCTGATAGCATTAGATGTGGGGTGTGCTTTTTTATATCTGGGTAGGTGGTTGCCTTCGGGTGCTCTGACCTTCAAATGGGTGTGTACTATCAGCTGTAGCATTTTTCTGTTTAGTTTGTTTTGTCTACTTAGTTACATTAGTTTTGGTAACGTTTCTAGAAATGTTCTGACTTTTGTCAGTGTCTTTTCCAACGTTCTGATGTTCGCTTATTGCCTCAGATTTTTCTGTCAATGTCTGAATGACTTCTTCATGTGAATACTCAGCAAAATCATTAGTATCATCCACTACAACATTAATTAATTCAATTATGTTTTGAGTACGCATGTTGTAGACCTGGTAAACCCGACTATTTTCAGAATATCCCAATAACACCCCTTTATCACTTTTAGGATCCAATTTTTCTATATGTTCACGATCATTTAGGATATAACACTTGCTACCAAAAGTGTGAAAATACTCAAGATTAGGTTTTCTACATTTTCAAATTTCATAAGGTGTTTGAGATGTGCTTGTCTTAATGGTAACTCTGTTCAAAACATAACAAACAGTACTGATTGCCTCAGCTCATAATTTTACAGGTAATTTTCTACTGTTCAGCATTATCCTGGCCATTTTTTGAAGAGTTCTATTTTTTCTTTCAACTACCCCATTTTGTTCTGGTGTCCTAGGGGCTGAATATTCATGAAAGATGCCATTATTTTCACAGAAATCAGAAAAACTAGTATTCTCAAATTCTTTGCCATAGCCACTCCTAATTCTACCAATTTTGTCTCCATGGTTATCATTTTCAATGGTCAGTTTAACATATAAAATTTTGAATCTTTCAAATGTGTCATATTTTTCTTTTAAGAAACTAACCCAGGTATATCTAGAAAAGTCATCAATACACACAAGAATGTACATTTTTCTGCCAATGCTTTCGACTCGTATGGGTCCAATTAGATCCATATGTATTAATTTAAGGACATTTGTAGTGGCTAGATAGTGGTTCTATTTATGTGATCCTCTAGTTTGCTTACCAAGTTGACAGAGGCTACATATACCTTCAAGTTTGTCTTTCAATTTTGGTAATCCTCTTACCGTGTTACCTTGGCTTAATCTTACTAGATCTTTGTAATTAAGGTGCCCCAAGCGTTGATGCCATAGTTCTGTGAAATCATTTTTAGCTAGAAGACATGAATGATTATGATCAAGTAAATAACATCTATCAATATCTCTACTTCCTGTCAACAAGCAAATATCTTTATTGTTTACAATTGTGCATGATTTTTGTTTAAAAATGATAGTAAGATTATCATCACAAATTTGTCCCACACTGATTAAATTTGCTTTTAGGCTTTCAACAAGAAGAATATTTGTTAATGGTGGTGAGCCTTTGATTATTATAGATCTAGTTCCAATTACTTTACCTTTTACACCATCACCAATAGTGACGGTTCGACTCTTAAAATAGTTTTTAAAATCAGACAAGAGTGATTGATTTCCTGTCATATGCCTAGAGCATCTACTGTCGAAATACCAAGAATTAGTTATAAAGGCATGGAATGCCAGATTAACCACATAACATTTCAAGTCAGTCTTATTCAACCATATTTGTCGGATTTTAGTTTGACTTCTTTTATTTAGTAAAGGTTTTCTCAAGTTCATGCTAGTTCTATAAATAGTTTTCTTGTGCGTAGATGGATAATTTGAGATGCTAGCATGCTTTTGTTCTATCTTACGACATGTTGGACAAGTAGGAAATGAGTGTATGTTACCTTTATATTTACCTTTGATTACCTTGTCAGCAGTTTCTGTAATTCCTAATTCTTTCAACATCTGACCGTTGATTACAAATTTAGTGGACATCAGAATGTTATCTGGAACATCAGAACTTGTTTTTGTTATTTATTTGACAAATGTGATTTTCTTTGCTTCTTTATCTTCTCCATGCTGAGTATATCCTAAGCTATGTCTGATATTGATTGTTCTTCCATAGCTTAGCACCTCGTTCAGTTGAGCAGCTTCAATGGTTAATTGTTTGCTTGCTTCTTTACTTTGTTTTATTTCTTCTTGCAAATCACACAATTGTTTATTTTTATCGACCAACAATATTTCAAAATGAATTATTTTATTATTGGAGAAACTTTGTTCTTTAGTGAATATAGTAGTCAAAGCCTTTAGGTTGACCCCAATGTTAGCAACTCCAATGTACAGTTCTATGTCAGAACGTTTATGAAAAACATCAGATAATTCAGAATAAAAAACAGAGCATGTTGTAAATGAAATATCTTGAGTATTAGAAACTTTTCCATCTCCTGATTGATCATTGGTTGATTCTTCGTCCTTGCTCCAAGTTACATTCACGGACTTTTTACTAAATATTTTCTTTCTATTATTAGCATATTCAGAGACAATGCGACCACATCCTTCACAAGTATGACACTGGATACGATTTTTTGTTTTTTTAGAGGATTTGATGAACTCTGTCTATTTTGATCAGGATATTTCTTTCTGTATGATCCCTAATTTTTTGTTGATTTAAATTTTTAAGATCGTTTCAAAAATTTGTCAAACTCTTTAGTAACTAGTACAATATCAATATCTGAATCACTTTCATCGCATTCATCTTTTTCTTCCTCAACTCGAAATGCTATGCCTGTAGCTTTATCTTTCTTTCTTGTGCCAATGTTTAGTTCATAAGTCATTAATGACCCAACCAACTCTTAAATTTTGATCTCGCCTATGTCCTTGCTTTTTTCAATTGCGGTCACCTTGGAGTGAAACCTATTTAGCAAACACTGCAGGACCTTTCTGACTAATTTTGACTCTGAATATCTTTCTCCAATGGCATGTGCTTGATTTGATATATCACATAGCCGGGCATAAAAATCTTTGAATGCTTCATCTTCCATCATGCGTAGGTTTTTAAATTCTATGGTAAGCATTTGTAGTTTTGAAGATTTCACCTTGGATGTTTCTTCATGTGCGATTTGTAGGATCTCCCAAGCTTCCTTTGCTATTCTGCAATTAGATATTAGCATGAATTATTAGCATTTACAAAACAAAAAATAGCATTCAAGACTTTACTATTTCAGCTAGCATTATTGAAGTCAGCAATTACCCATTGTTTACATGGTTTTTCTATTTCAATAATATTTTCAATGATAGTAGGAAGACTATAACCTCTAATGATAAAATGACATGATTTTTCATCTAGAGCTTGAATGTAACAGTTATACGGGTTTTCCAATAATTATAATTCGTTCCATCCAAGATTGGTGGTCGAAAAGAAGTACTGTCCATACCTAGATTCATAGGATCTCACTTTCTAGAAGTGAACACTCTTTAATACCAATTGCAAGTTTTAAATCTAGATAGCAAACAACCTAGAAAGGAGGTTAAATAGGTTGTTACTGAAATTAATTTGAAACTATAAATATTTTAAAAAAAAAAAAAACACACAAAGTCCACTTTAATGTTCTAATGTTGATAAAAGTTTGTTGAACGTTAAAACATTGCACTGAATGTTTCACAGTCTGAGACAGTTAACATGTAAAATAATTAAAATTTTGATTAACACCGGATATAGCGTGGTAAATCCTTAAGAAAAACATCTACGGACTCACTTGCCATGGGTAAATAAATTTACTATTTTAGAATAGGTTACACACGTCTCAACCTTTTTAAAATTATAATTTTAGACCTAATCTAAAACTTTATCAGCAATTTACCAAAAGTAAAATTTAGTTAACAAGAATGATAAAATTTCCATGTTTTAGAGTTTTTTTAACTAGTCAAGAAATGCAATCAAGTACTTCGGTCTTGATCTTGGTTCATTCTAGTAATGTACCCGGATTGTCTCCACAAATCAGAATAAGAACACATTCCTTTTCTTGCCACCGAAATGCCGTTCTCTCACAATGGATTTCTACAACGCTCAATTTCTTAGAGTAGTTCGCAAAAATAAAATTTTTGATCGGGTTAGGACTTTTGAATATTTCTTCACAACTCACAAATGATTTTTTCTTAAATGCTTGAGTATTTTTGCTTTCAAAGTCTGTAAAATTCTTGAAACACCACATGTCTCATTTATAGCAAAAGAAATTTATCTAACATTAATGACTTAGTATTTATCTTATATAGAGATAAGACAAAATAGGTATTTAAGTTTAAATAAGATTTATAAAAGATAAAATGAGATATATCATAAGAATATGAAAATAAATTCAGTTAGATATTTTTATTTAAGTAGATAAATAGAAATATAATATTTCAATATGTTATCTAATTAGAAACTTAGTTCGATTAGAATGCTTACATGCAATTAACTCAATCACTTATTTATCTGATAAGAAACAAGAGTTTTAGAATAACTAAAACTGATAAATAGATTGAGATAAATATAGTATTAAGGTTTCCATACTACTAGTAGATAATGATTGATTCTTAATTGGCTCACATCAATAAATAAAATATAATTAAGTATGCCAACAAAAACTGGATTCTCCAACAATTTGCTTTATGATAAAAGTGAAACATTTGATGCTTTCAAAATTTATAAAGCAAGAGTAAATAAATAATTGAGTAAACGAATTAAGATCGTAAGGTTAGATAGATGTGGAGAATATTATGGTAGGTACATTGAAAGAGCACAATTACGGGATCAATTTGTAAGATTTCTAAAGTAACAAGATATTGTTGCACAATACACAATGCCAAGTTTGCCATCTCAATGGTTTGAATGAAAGACGAAACTGGACCTTGAAGGACATGGTGGAGAATATGATTAAATCTTCTGTTGTCTTTGTGGAGGGAAGCTCTAAAAACTGCAACGTATGTACCAAACAAGATTCCAACTAAGTCACTTCCTAAAACGCCTTTTGAGTTGTCAAAATGCTGAAAACCTAGTTTAAGACATGTACATATATGGGGTTGTCCAACAGAGGTTAGAATTTATAATCCACAAGAGAAGAAATTAGACTCAAGAACGGATATTTCATTAGCTATGCAGTAAAATATAAGGGATAAAAAATTTGTTGTCCTTATCGTACAATTAAAATCCTAAAATCTCATAATGCTAGGTTTCTAGAGAATGATGAGTGTAATGGGGTAGGCAACCTCGAAACATAGAATTTGAGGACAATGGTAATATTGAACTTGCTCTCGATCCTTCAAATAAACTGATTGGTGTTGATGATAGTCATCAGGTTTTGACAATCCAAGAACAACTAGTTATTGAAGAACCACATCATCATGAGGACATTCATATATATCCAGATATTCAATATCCTTAACCTGAAATGTTAACATAACATTAAGAAGATGTATTAAGAAAACAAAACCTGCAATTTCTTCCAATAACGTTGTGTACCTACAAGAAAATGACATTGATATTGGTGCTAAAGGTGATCTTGTTGAATGGAAGTAAATCCACATGATGGTATAATGTCATGAATGATGAGATGGATTCAATGGCTAGTAACCAAGTCCGAGATCTTGTTGAATTGCCTAAAGGATCAAAGACGTTGGCTTTAAATGGGTTTTTAAAACTAAAAGAGACTATTTGGGCAATATTGAAAGATACAAAACAAGACTTGTACTCAAAGGATTCACTCAGCAAGAAGGAATTGATTACTATGTTATTTTCAAAGAAAGACTCATTAAGAATAATCATGGTATTAGTAGCTCATTTTGATATGGAGTTATATCACTTGGATGTGAAAACTACTTTCTTCAATGGAGACCAAAAGGAAGAAGTTTATATGAAACAACTAGAATGATTAATCTCAAATGGAACAATAATCTAGTTTGCAAACTTCTAAAATCTATATGTAGGATAAATCAAGCTTCCCGCCAGTAGTATTTAAAGTCTCATGATGTATTTCTTCGTTTGGTTTTGTGAAAAATGTTATGGATCAATATATATACCATAAGCTCATGAGTAGGAGTTAAAGAATTTTCTTAGTAATATATGTGGATGACATTGTGCTTGCTTCAACTTATTTGGTCTTACTTCGAGGTGAAACAGTTTGTCTCACGAAATTTTAACATGAAAGATATGGGTGAAACTTCTTATGTCAGTGGCACAGAGATTGATCTCGAGAGATATTAGAATTTTCTCAAGAAGCCTATATCAAAAAAGTAGTTGAGAGATTTCGTATTAATGATTGCTTATCAAGTGTTGCACCTATTATAAAATGTGATAAATTCAGTTTGAACCAATGCCCAAGAAATAATTTAGAAGAGAAGAATTGAAAAACATTTCTTATGCTTTTACATTCCAGAGCTTAATATATCCTCAAGTCTGTACAAGATTTGATATTGCGTATGCAGTAGGAATGTTGGGAAGGTATCTAAGCAATCTAGGTTTGGAACACTATAAAGCTGCAAAGAAATTTATGCGATGCCTTCAGGGGACTAATGATTACAAGTATATCTATAGACGATTAATCATTTGGAAATAGTTGGATATTCAGATTCTGACTTTGTTGGCTATCTCGAGTCTTGACTCTAAAAAGTCGACATCAGGATATGCCTTCTTATTAGCTAGATGGTCTATTTCTTGAAGAAGTGCAGTCATTAGTTGCTACTACAACCACAAAAGTAGAGTTTGTATTATGCTTTGAAGCGACATCACAAGCTATTTGGTTGATGGATTTTATTTTGGAGCTTGAAGTTGTTGACACAATTTCTAAGCCATTGGAGATGTACTAATAATTTTGCTGTAGTGTTTTTGGCCAAGAATAATAAGAGCGGAAGTCGTAGTAAGCACCTTGACATAAAGTACTTAGCTATTAGAGAACATGTGAAATCTTACAAGGTGGCTATTGAGAATATCAATACTGGATTGATGATTGTGGATCCTTTGACGAAAGGATTACCACCTAAGATATATAATGAACATGTTGATCATGTGGGACTCATTTTTATTTTGTAATAGAGATATTCTTTATGTTTGTATCAACTTTAGTTGATTAAATAAAAACTCCAATATTTTCAAAGTGTCATCTCATTTTGATAATATGCATAAAGTTTAGAGAATGACAATATGCAGTATTGAAAATTAAGAAAACCTTAAAAGAGGATTTGGAAGCTTATTCATAACATCTTTAAGAAAACATGTTTGTTATGTACTAATCTTATATGTATTGTATTTTATGGGCCATGTGGGAGAATGTTAGAACATGTTTTACACTTAATTAATTGACATGTTATTAATGTGGCCATTTAATAAACTATTTATGAAGTCTCATTAAGAGACTTTTAGCTACAGTTTTTTCCTGATCTTGTGAGTAATGGTTGTACGAGACCTATCAAAATTCCTATATATGTGTATCTTGTTTGATGGGAAGAAGATGTGAGGTAAAAATTCATTAGTGAGAAAGAGGTTTCTAGTATACAAGAGCGTGGGATTTTCCATCACTGCATGGATTTAGGTCTTGAAAATAATAGATAAATTATCTTGAATTTGTTGACCTCAAAATCTGCATTATCCACGTGTTAACAAATCTCCAATCAATCTTCCGCCTGTCTGTATGTTACCTACACACTTAGATAATCGTTAGGTACTAAGATCACCGAGAAAAAAGGGTCCAGTGATTGTTGGTACTCCTACGATCAAGTCAATTGTCGGTACAAAAATATATGAGAAGATTATTAGGAAGTGAGAGTGATAAGCAAGTAGAGATTTGAGTAGAGTTTAAAGGTAGACAATAATGCGTACTTTAGAATGGTGGGAGATCTTGTATTTATATGTCCAAAGTTCTAATTGATTTAGGTAAGCAATCAATTAGACATATGATGAGATTCTCCTTCCTTACAAGATAAGAGATAATTGAGTGTGAATACAATCTCCTAGATTTTAGTCATAATCTGTGTTGATCCCAAATATTGCGTTATCTAATCATTACGAGATTGAGATTGAGTTTCCTTGTAAGAGTTTGTGTGATAATCAAACACATTCTTTATTGAAATATCTCTTTGACTATCCCAAGATATCAAATTGCCTAGGGGATTCCGTGGGATTAGTTTGGTGAGGAGGCCTGGTTTGGCAAGATATTAATGTGCGGGGCTTATAAGGAGTTCGCTGGATCTATAAGGCCTTTGCTGGGCCTGTGAGGCCTTTGTTGACTTGGAGGTCTTACCAAAAGTGGGTGGTAACACTAGTCCTCCAAGTTCAAGCCTTTTATTTATTATAGGTGTATGACTTATGAGAAAGAATTTTTTTTTTTATGAAGACAAAGGCTTATGCAATAGCGAGCCTTTGCCAAAGTTTGATTGCTAAAAGAGTCATGCGACCTTTGCCAAAGTTATTATGTCAAAGGGATCATGTGACCCTTTGCCAAAGTTATTATGTCGAGGGAATCCTTCACGGATGTATATAGTCCTCCAAACTCAAGGCTTGTTTATTCATACTAGGCGAGGGCTTTGACTTGTGCCTTTCTAAAATATGAGTGGTGTCCACGTAGCGATTTTAGAATTGAGGCGTCAGTTGGCATGAATTGAGAAGGGTTATCAATTGGGGCTGTCCATTAATGGAGAGGTAATGAAGGCACAGTCCTTTCAGAACTCGGATCATTGCAGCAGCTGCTTGGAGACACGTGTAGGACGCGTCTTATCCATTAATGATCTAGACAACTGTCCTTTGGATCAGCGGTCCAGATTCTTTATGATAAGATCAACGGTTCAGACGCAAGCATCCTTTTTCTATAAAAACCATTGCAGCGATCTTTATTCTCCTTTTTTACCTTTGCAAAAAAAAGAAGAAAAATACTTTGGTTTTTGCATTTCTTTGTTGTTAAGTAATTTCTTGAGCTTTTTCCATTACGAGGCTTTTCCGACGTCTTAAAGGTAATAAAAAGAAGAAAAATTGAGCATATTCACCTAAGCTTTTTGCATTTTTGTTTCTTCCACTCTTTAATTTTATTGTTGTCGGAGAAAACCAGAGCGTTCGCCTATATTTTTGCTTCTATAATGAATTCTAAAAATACCGATTCCCAAAATGTGTCTGACCCTTCCACTGATCCTGAGATAATGGGTGATACCATTTCTTTGCCTGACCATAACAAGGAGGTCATTCAGAAGACCTACAGTCACTTACCATCATCTGGCCTCGACTAGTGGTGTTGGTGAAACAAGAGCCCTGCCAAAGTCGAAGGCAAAGAAGAAGCATGGGGCTATCCCAGAGATGAGAGGATCTTTAGATCAGATGTATGCCCTTGTCGCCCACTTTCTAGATAACAAACTGTCTTCATCGACCTACGCCATCTCCACCATCCAAAGTAAGATAAGAGAGATGGACTTGGAGGCGTTGTGTTTGGCCTATGATATCTCGAAGTCGGTTGGTCTCTTTGCGCCTCGCTCACTTTAGCAAGTCGATGCTCTTCCAGTATGCTATATTATCATATAGGAACTGAAAATACAGCAAGGTCTTCGTTTGTCCTTTCATCTCTTCTTCTGCGAAGTTCTTAAGAATTTCAACCTTGCTCATTGCCAGATCACTACGAACTGCTGGGGCCAAATGGTAGAGGCCTTCTTGTTGTGGAGAATAATGGACGCGGGTGAGGATCTTCCAGTAAAGGCCTTCAAGACCATTTACTATCATTATAAATCCAGATGATGGTATAATATGTCCCCGAGGCTGGGGCAGGGTTGAGAGGATAGCTACGGATAGTCCGGATAAGGTTCTGAGTTGGAAGGGATCCTTCTTTTTTGTTGGAATAATTGGGAGTTCAGACTGGAAGAGCTCTTTCCAACTGTGTCAATACCTCGCCATTTTGGATCCTTGGGTATGTTCTGAGTTGGAAGGGATCCTTCTTTTTTGTTGAAAGAATTAGGAGTTCAGACTGGAAGAGCTCTTTCCAACTGTGTCAATACCTCACCATTTTGGATCCTTGGGTATGCAGAAAATATTTTGGATTTCGTATTCTATCGAGGTACCTTACTTACTTCCTTTTCTATTTGCAGCTTGTGGAAAATCCCCAATTCTGAGGAAAGACCGAGGAGAGATTAGGGCGAGGTGGTCAACCATCCAGGGCCTGCCAAGAGAGTTTAAAAACTTGGGTAGTCTTCTCCAAGATAACACATACCTCACCTGCTTTGGATTAATGGGTAATTTACCACTCTTTTGTAACATTACACACATTCGCCAGTGCTTTGTAGCCTAATCACCTTCTATTTCTGTTTGCAGCGAAGTATACATTCAGAAATATTCTCGTCTTCTCTGTCAAAGACGACGAGGACGAGGTTGCCCCACCTCTTTCACCTCCAGAGGTATTGGCAGCCATCCCACTTCAGGCCGGCCTCCACTTCCACTGCCATCACCTCTATTACCTGAGCAGCCTGCTGGGCATTCCATACCTTCACCACCGCCGCCACTTGATGTCTCCATGGCCGAAGGTGTCCACCAATCATCCAATGAGACTCTGCCCCTTCCCCCCTTACAAAAAGTATGCTCTAGAAAAAAGAAATAGGACTGCTAATAAAGAGGCACTTCGGGAGAAGAAAATGAGACCAACCTCGTCGGAGGGCAATGGACTCATAACGAATGCTCGAAAAGCCCAATGCAACGATTGTCTGGAGATTAAAGGTACAGAGTACATCAATATCAGCTCTCACCGGGATGAACTTGACTCATCTGTCTTAGAGATGTTGTCATCAGTCCCAGTGATGACTGCAGCTACATTGCACAAATTCTGGTATGTTCTCTATGAAAAAGCTGCGGATGAGGCCTCACTGAAGGAGATGATGACAAAGGCTACCTAGAACATGGCTCGAGAATTCGTCGTTAACTTTGACGTACATAGCACGGTCAAGGGCTTCATGGGTAAATTGCGGTCGAAGGTAGAGACTTTGGCCTCACCCGAGGCTATTTTGAAAATGAAGCTTGATGCTGCTGTCGAGGATGTGAAGCAGGTCGAACAGAGGGTGCTGGCAGCCCAGAGTCTAAAGAGGATTTTTGAGGATGCTAAGAAGCGGGCTGAAGATAGGGTTGCTGTGTGTGAGGAGACCATCAACTCAATCAACCAAAGCTTTGATGTCATGGTCCTTGAGAACGACAAACAATTGGCTGAAGCGATGAAGAGGTTGGACGAGGCCAAAGATAAATGGGCAGCTGCTAGGGCCTCTGTGGCGGAGGATGAGGTTAGGGCCGTGAAGCTTTACAAAAAAACTTTTCCACTACACTAGAGTACTCATGCCTCGCCACCTGTTTTATAGAGGCTGGGGGGACCAACTGACAGAGAGGATTCGGGTTGTGCACCCTGAGTGGGATCTTTTATTCCTATTGACAGCTTCATCCAAAGGCCCTTGTTAAGACAAACCCCAAGCTCTTCCTCCTACTTCGAGTGTAGAAGTCCCTTCTTGTGCCGACCCTACTAAGATGGTGGGATAGTAGGACATGTATTTTGCTTTCTTTGTAAATCAAGTATTATGTATAATAGATATCGTTTTGCTTTAATGACTGTATTCTCTTTTTTAATCTCGTAATCGAATCACAAACTCTTTTATTGTTTTTGAATTGAAGTTTGAATACGTTAAATATATTAACCTCGCTACTGAATCACAACATCTTGTTTCTTGTTTATTCTCAAGTGTTACTGCTTTGTTTGTTCTATTTTCATCAATGAATACGCTTAATCAAACATCATTCTAACCTTGAATCAGTTGGCCGTGAATCACAATCTCTTCCTACCTCGTTTGTATGACTTTTGATTGGATGCGTTAAGTAGTTTACCCAGCGAATTAAGAAGTTGGCTGTAAACCATACTCTATCGATGCTTCATTTGTATAAATTGTGTTATACTCGTGGAGTTGTTTTACCCGGCAAGTTGAAGATTTGGCCACGAATCACACTCCTTCGCATGTGTACATATTTGGCCAAAGTCATATTACCAAGGAAGTCCTTCATAGATGGCGAACCTTTGACGAAGTTACTGACTGAGGGACTTTTTGCAGATGGTGAACCTTTGACGAAGTTATTGACCGAGGGACTTCTTTGTAGATGGTGAACCTTTCCCTAGAATGTTTTGTTGGTGGAAGCTTGGATGAGGGTCCATGCTGTCAAGTTTTGAATATGAAGGGTTAATCATTTCACTGTTTTCCAAGGTAGGCAATGATGGTGCGTGTCAGTCCCCAAATCAATTAAGTCACACGTTTCTCAAGAGCCTCCTTAATGTCATACATTCCCACGCGTCTCTACATCCAACGGTCTAGATCTTGGTGTCCATAATCAACAGTTGTGATTAGATATTGTGTCTATATATACCCAAAGAACCCTTTTTTTCCACTTTTACCTTTACAAATTTTCCAGAACTCTTAAGTATTTTCTTTGAAGTCATTTGGTTGTTACACTAATCTTCTCCAGCGAAAAGAGGATTAAACCGTTTTTGACCAAATAGGTAAATACATAGGCTTGAGTTACTGTTCTGGCCACCCCAGCATTCTTCCTTGCAATTTTGGAGAGCTTGGTGGGATTAGATTTGCAGCCTCAAAAATGAGTTTCGAAGCTGAAGATATTTACTTTGAGACAATAGTTACCTTATCCGATTTAGTCTAATGGGTAGTTCATCTGTCCTCCTCTCTCATTTTTTTGTAACTAACTTGTTGAATTTTCTTCTGAGTTTTATTAATTTTCCTAATTTTTGCAGCTAAGTACGCCTTCCTGAACATCCCAGTCTTCATTGTTGATGAGGATGAAGATGACAACGGGAATGTGGCCCTGTCTTCCTCGTCGCCGGAAGTCCATACGGCCACACCTATGTCTCCAATTCTGAACCCAGTGCTGACCCCGGCTGACCCCGACTGTAACTACTTCTCTAACCCCAGAGCCAGCCGTAAATGCTTCGCTTCCTTATCCTCGAGGTACTCTATCTTCGTCCTGGAGTGTCTGTCAGCTAGACAAGAAGACGGTGGCCTCTACCAAGGGAGATGGCTTTATGATGAATGCAATGAGGGCCAGGTAAGTTGAAGGGTCGACTTTTTCTCAAGGAGCTTCAGCAGTAAGACCCTCTTTCGCATTCTCTGGCAAAAATGAGTGTGTCAACATAGGGTCTCATCATGACAAGTTGGACCCATCCGTTTTGGAGATGCTCCCAGCCCCTTCTGTTATGGCAGTGGTCTCTGTGTATAAGTATTGGACTTCAATTTAGGAGAAGACAACTGAGCTGGCAACTTTGATAGAGTTGATAAAAATGGTGGAGATGGGCTCCGAGAATGAGTCTCTTCGTTCCAAAGTGGAGGCTTTGGCTTTCGTCAAAGCTAACTTGAAGGCCAAATTTGAGTTCGGTGTTGAGGGTTTGCGACAAGCCGAACAAAGGATGTTGGCAGACTAAATTCTGAAAAAGGGCTATTGAGGGCGCCCAAAGAAAGGCTAATGAGAGGGTTGTTGTGGTCGAATAAATTGTCTTGGTCAATTGTGATTTTGATGCAATGGTCCTTGCGAAGGATATGCAGTTGGTCGAGGCAATGGTAGAGGTTGTGAAGTTCCAAGAACAATTAGTTGGGATAGAAGCTGAGTTGACGACTGTCAGAGCCTCGGTGACAGAAGTAGAGGCAAAGGCCGTAAAGACTTATAAAAAGAATTTTCAATATGCTTGCCTCGCTACTTCGTTCATGGAGGTTGGTGGTGACCAGTTCGCGGAGACAATTAGGACAGTCCGTCCTGAGTGGGAGATATTCTTTCTTCTTATCGAGGCTGTTGCTCCAGCTGATCTGCCTAGTCATCCCAGCGAAGCCCCTTCTTGTGCCGAACCTAAAGAGGAGATGGGGCTTTAGGTCTTTAGTATTTTGTACTTTTATTTTCCATGTAAGTTTGAACTTGTATAAATAAAAAGTATTTTATTGTCTATCTCTTCGCCTTTGTTATTTTATTATAGCACAAATAGTTCAATTCTCAACTAAACATATTAGGCTTACCAAACTTTGTAATTGAATCATAACTCATCGCATTTTTGTTGGGTGAGTTAGGGGGTGGTTGCAAGTCAAAGCCACTCGTCATTTGTTTGCTTGACTTGTATTATACGCGTTAAACAGTTTACCCAACAAGTTAAGGGGTTGGCCGCGAACCACACCCACTTGCTACCTAGTTCGTCTGACTTGTATTATACGTGTTAAGCAATTACCCAGCGAGTTGAGGGGTTGGCCGCGAACTACACCCCTTCGTTGCTGAATTCGTATGACTTGTATATTACGCGTTATGCAGTTTATCCAACGAGTTGAGAAGTTGGCCATAAACCACACCCCCTTACTGCCCCGTTACTTGCCTAAAATTGTAATCTTGATGAGAAAATCTTATTTTGAAACTAGCTAAGCTTTGAATAAAAATTTTCTTGAATTTTGTAAAAATGAATAAAAACAATCTGAGATACTACTTGGTGCTAATAAATAAAAATTATTGATAGTACAGACGAATGTACATGGTGTTCTATGGGTGCTTCATTGCATTTCCGTTAGAGTCTTCTAATTTGTAAGTTCCAGGCTGAATTACTTCGATGTCTTTATACGGTCCTTCCCAAGTGGGCCCAAGGATTCCACCTCCGACCTCATTGTTGGCGAGAAAAATATTTTTTAGGACCCAATCATTAACTTGGAATTTTCTGCTTATGATCTTGGAGTTATAATATCTGGCCATCTTCTTCTGATAAGCAGCTAGACGAAGCTGTAAACTCTAATGTCTTTCTTCATGTAAGTCGATGCTTGCCTTACATAGATCCTCGTTGGCTATTTCTTTGAAGTGTAAGCGCCATGGAGAAAGCATCCCTACCTCAACGAAAATCATCATCTCTGCCCCATAGGCCATGGCGAATCGAGTTTCATCTGTTGCTGTTTTGGAGATAGTCCAGTATGACCAGAGGACCTCGGAAAGCTCTTCTACCCATCATCTTTTGGCAGATTCTAGCTTTCTCTTTAGAGTGTGTTTGATAATCTTGTTGACAACCTCCACCTGGCTGTTGGACTACGGATAGTAGGAAGTGGAGAAATCTCTTTTAATTCCAAGCTCCTCACAGTTTAAGTTAAACTTATTTCTTACGAACTGGTCTATTGTCTGAGACCAGGGAGTACAAGATCTCAAAATAGCAGATGATATTCTTCTATACGAACTTCCATGCATTTGTCTCTATGATCTTGGCTAGAGGCTCGGCTTTGTACCATTTTGTAAAGTAGTCTATGGCTACTACTGCGAATTTGACTTCATCCCTGCCCGTTGGAAGGAGACTGATAAAGTCGATCCCCCACTTAGCGAAGGGCCATTGTCTAGTAACATGGGTGAGATCTTGAGCTGGGAGCTTTAGAACGATGGCGAACCTCTGTCACTTGTCACATTTCTTCACAAAGGTGTATGAGTCCTTTTTCATAGTCGACAAGTAATATCCTTGCTTCAAGGACTTTTGTGTCAGGGCCATTTTTCTAGCGTGACTACCACAGACTCCTTCCATGTATTTCTCCCATGATATAGTCAGGTTTCTATCTGGTAACACATCATAGAAGTAGCAAACTAAATCTTCTTTTGTATAGGATTCCATCATGTAGGACGAACTTAGTGGTCTTCCTACGGAGCCTTCAAGCTTCATCCTTATCATCTAGCAACACCTGATTAGTTAGGTATATGGTGATTTCTTTTATTCAGCCGGGAGGCTCACTAATCATCATCGATGTTTGTTGTGGAACATCTTTGATTGTCAATCGGCTGAGTCGCTCAACTAGAATAGCACTTATCAAATCTGAGTCTTTGCGGCTTGCCAACTTAGAGAGGCCATATGCGTAACTGTTCTCGATCATAGGAATTTGGAGTACTCGAACTTCTCAAAGTGTGATAGAAAATTTTTTACCTTCTTCAAATAGGCCATCATAGATTGTTTGTGGGTCGTGAAAGTCCCATTAACTTGACTAATCACCAACAGTGAGTCGCTATAGATCTGGATTTTTCTAGCCTTTATCTCGTGTGCTAACCTCAAGTCTACAAGAAGTGCTTCGTATTTGGAGACGTTGTTTGAGGCTTTGAACTCTAGGCAAAGTGCATAGTTGAGGTTATGTCTATAGGGGCTGATTAGTAGAATCCCAACTCCAGCTCCGACATCCTTCGAAGATCTGTCAATGTATAGTTTACATGTTGGTGCCTCCTAGGCTTGGTCTCTAGCAATCCTTCAAGGATGTGGACGAATTCAACTATAAAGTCTGCTAGCCCATGGCATTTTATCGATATTCTAGGCTTGTAGGAGATCTAGAATTGATTGAGCTCTACAGTCCACTTCATCAACATTCTAGAGGTGTCTGGCTTTTGGAGAATTTGTCTCAAAGGAAGGTTCGTCAGAACATCGATGCTGTGCCCCTGGAACTACGGCCGAAGTTTTCTTGATGCAACTATCAGGGATAGGGTGGGCTTCTCTATGTCTGCGTATCTCGTTTTTGCATCTTGTAAGGCTTTACACACATAGTAGACCGAGAGCTGCGTTAGTCCCTCTTCGCAGATCAACACATAGCTTATTGTTTTTTCAAACATTGTTAGGTAGATCAACAATCTTTCTCCAGTATTCGACTTAGATAATAACGATGCTTTACTGAGGTGCTTCTTCAGTTCTCGAAAAGCATTATCGTATTCCTCTGTCTATTGAAACTTATTCTCCCCTTCATGGTTTGGAAGAAAGGTTGGCATCGATCAGTTACCTTTGATATAAAATGTTTAAGGTTACCAACCTTCCCGTGAGGCTCTAAACTTCTTTGGGTGAGGATGGTGAGAGCATGTCGATAAGTGCTTTGATTTTCTCGTGATTGGTCTCTATCTCGCGTTGATTCACCATATAGCCCAATAATTTTCTAGAAGTGACTCCGAAAGTGCATTTCAAGGAATTAAGCTTCATCTGGTATTTGTGGAGAATTCTGAACATCTCCTATAAGTGTGTTATGTGTTCCTCAGTGTCTACGCTATTTACGAGAATGTCATCAACGTAAACCTCCATGGTATTTCCAATTTGTTCTACAAACATACAGTTCACTAACCTTTGATAAATAGCTCTTGTATTCTTCAGACCGAAGGGCATCATCTTGTAACAGTATAAACTTCAATCTGTTATAAACAAAGTGTGCTCCTCGTCTCTTGCGAACATAGAGATCTGATTGTAATTGGAGTAGGCATCCATGAAGCTAAGTAGCTTGTGGCCGGTAGTGGCATCGACCAATTGGTCGATGCGAGGAAATAGAAAGTTGTCTTTGGGACATGCCTGGTTTAGATCGGAGAAGTCTATGCACACTCTCCACTTATGGTTGTTATTTTTCACCAAAACGGAGCTGGACACCCATTGTGGATAGACTTCTTCTCTGATGAATCCACCAACATCTTATCCACTTCCTCCTTTAGGGTGTCATACCTCTTGATGCTCAGCAGCCTTTTCTTCTATATCTTGGAACGCATCTTTGGGTCCACTTTTAGGGTATGGCAAGCTACAGATGGGCTTATCCCCACTATGTCGGCATGCTTCCATGCAAAAATGTCTATTTTTATGCAAGAACCATTTTAGTTTTTCTTTCATTCCTTCTTCTAGCATCTATCCAAACTGTAGTACTTGTGATGGGGACGATGGACTTACTGGAAACATTTTTAACTCCTTCATCGACTACGCTGATAAATCTAAACCTATGATTCGCGGGTCGAGGCCTTCATCAAGGACCATGTCCTTTTCGCCCTTCTCTTGGTCAATGTCCATTGCCTCGATTCGTATGGTCATGACCGCAGGAGAGCACCTTTGCGCATTGCTGTTTTTCAAAGCGTGTTCATGTGGTATGCCCTGACTTTTGTTTGATTGCCTTAGACCTTGGGATTCTACTTAGTGTTGGGAATTTTATTGCTAAGTGATGGATATAGATAAGTGCCTGTAAATCTTTGAGCGCGGGCCTGCCGATGACTCGTGGTAAGAAGAACGGATGTCCACCACAAAGAATTCTATGAACTTTTTTACGTGGTATGGGAGCTCTCAGAAATCCACAACGAGGGTAATCCTTCCCCACATGATGACTGTCATCCGTAAAACTGAACAATGGCTCTGAAATGGCTGTTAGCTCATGGTCTACCTCCATTTGATCAAAGACACTGCCAAATAGGATATTCACAGCCCTGCCATTGTCTACCAACATTCTTTCTAATCCATTTTTTGCGATAATGGCGCGAATTACCTGAGCATCACAATGTGGATAATGGACACGAACCTCATCATCCCCTGTAAATGTGATATGTGTGGCCATGGTTCAGTATCCATGAACCTGCCAGCTTTCTACTGGGTTTTCCATTACTGCTTCAGCGTAATTTTATCGTGAGTTCATCGTATGGCCTCCAACATAGGGCTCTTTTACCATGGTGTTGATCTTATGGACTAGAGGGTCTCTCACGGGTCCATCCTGCCTAGATAGGTCCATATTGATCCATCCTGCCTAAGTAGGTCCATATTGATGTCATCTCTCATGTCTTTGCAGAAAGGGTGGTCATCTTGGCGTTGAGGTTGAGGTCATCATCCCTGATTGGCCAGTCTTTGCCTTTCTTGTGATGGCCGGTTCTCTTCTTCTTGTTGCCAGTTTTATCGATCAATCAATTCTCGTACATCTGGGCAATCTTTTGTGTTATGATTTTAATTTTGGTAGATACGACAGAACTTGGAAAGAGGAACTGGTGGTGGATAGATGGCTATCGGTGGTCGAGCAAGATATCTCAGGATTAGTTCGATTTGATTGAACATCCAATAGTGGTTGGTGCGAAGCTCAGGATAGCATCATCATTCACGATGATAGCATTCTCATTTTTTCCTTTTGGCATTCTCTCTATTTTTGATGGTTTCTTCGGAGTAGATCTCTCATTAAATCAGATCCAACAACTATGTGTATGTCTTGATTTCTCTGTTCTGGACGTCTATCCAGAAGGTAGTTCACACGTGGAGCTTGATTATTAGTGCATCCAACGCTTTGTCATATATCACATTCTCGATTTTTTTGATGACCTTGATGAATCTCTTGAAATAACTCTTTACTGATTCACCTTTATTTTGTTGAATGTCGTGGAGTTGGGCCACATCAGCTATCATCGTTCTGTTGCCAATAAAGGCATTGATGAATTCCTGTTTCAACTATGGCCAACTTCTTATGCTCATGGGCTTCAACTTGTTATACCACTTCTTCGCGTCAGAGACGAATGTGATGTTAAAGTTTTTGCAATTGATCGTAGAAATATAGCCTTGGAACCTCGTCTTATACACATTGATGTGGTATGTGGAATCGTCATCGATGTCACATGTTCGTACCGACCTTTGATCCTTGGACTTCATATCCATAGCCTTGGAATCCTTCTTCTTCTCTGGGCAAACCTCGCTATGTTCACTGCGCTGGCTACTCAACGATTAGGATAGTGCCACATAGGATGTGCCCATAACCTGTCAAATACGCTGACAGATGGAACATGCCTATTTCTTTATAACAGGTGAGGTTTCTCTTGTTGTTTATCAAGTGAGGGCCTCAGATTCAAATTTCAAAGGTTTCGTCCATCTGGTATTGGTGGATCATCCTGAGATCGACAACTTTTGATCGAGCTGGACTTTAAAGGCATTCGTTAATCACAGTCGCGCTTGTCCCCATATTGGATAGGTTGATTTTCCAATCGCTTGATCACGGCCCTCATTGGAGCGTTTTCCTTTTTCAGGTCTAAGATGTCATGTTCAGTCATTCGCCTTTGTCGTTGCCTCCTTCTCCGATGACAGAATATAATCTAGAGATCTAAAATGCTTTCCTATTGTTGATCCGTATGGTGAGACTCAATTTTATCTTAAGAATTATCTGTTGACATGCCCTTTCAGGTAAAAAACACGTTTTACCACAGATTTGTAGGTTGTGTAATGCATTTTCGGTTCCCACATACGGCGCTAATATGTTGACCTCAAAATCTACAATAACTATATGTCAACACACCTTCAATCAATCATCTGTCAGCATGTATGTTACCTGCACACTTGGACAATCGTTAGGCACCAAGATCATTAGGAAAAAAAGGGTCGACGATCATTGGTACTCCTACGATCAAGTCAACTACCATTACAAAAATATATGATGAGAGTATTAGAGTATGGGAGTGATAAGCAAGAAAAGATTTGAGTAGAGTTTAAAGGTAGAGAATAATGTGTACCTTATAATAACGAAAGATCTTGTATTTATAGGTCCATAGTTCTAATTGATTTAGGTAAGCAATTAATTAGACATCTGATGAGATTTTCATTCCTTATAAGATAAGGGATAATTGAGTGTGAATGCAATCTTCTACAATCTCCTAGATTTTAGTCCTATTCTGGATTGATCTCTAATATTGCATTACCTAATCATTAAAAGATTGAGATTGATTTTCTTTGTAAGAGTTTGAGTGATAATCAAACACAATATTTCTTGAAATATCTCCTTGACCCAAAGATATCAGATTTCCTATGGGATTCTGCGGGATTAGTTTGACGAGGGGGCTTGGTTTGGCAAGATATTAATGTGCGAGGTTTATAAGAAGTTCGCTGGGCCTATAAGGCTTTCGTTGACATGGAGGTCTTACCAAAATTGGGTGATAACATAATTTATAATTTTTCATTACGTAAAGGAATCCTGAATCTAAAAGCTATGTTTGGAGGTACGATTTAATAGCTCCTGCTTAATTGTTCATATTCAATAAAATTAGCTAACATTCTTGTCAAGTACTGCTTAAGGAACATGCCTTTGTGGTTCACTTCTGATATTGCGGTTCATGAATTACCTGTAGGAATGCATTGTTTCTTGGGAGCTAAAGCCTAAAGGTGGCAAAATGAGAAGTGAGATACAATAAATAATTTGTGCCTATGGACGAACATGGACGATACATAATCATTTTGCATATGACGAAGAAGGTAGTGCACACTGATGAACCTGTGGCGTTTTATAGCTTCAGAGTACATTGGGCCTGGTAAAATAGTTCTAACAATTGGCAAATATACTTGAAAGATGAAGAAGCTTCTTTACAGGCTTAAGGTTAAACCTGTCACCATTGAGGTTCAATCTCTATCAATAAACATTCATTGGGATGGGGTTGCTGAAACATGTATGTTTGTACAATTTTTTTTTTCTTTTTGATAAATATTGTATATCGAATCCATTTGACATTGTATATGTGGTGGGTAGTGTATATATATATATGTGTGTGTGTGTGTGTGTGTGTGTGTGTGTGTGTGTGTGTGTGTGTGTGTGTGTGTGTGTGTGTGTTCACGGGTATCTTCAATTCAAATTTTAATAGATTTCTTAATATTTATGAATTCTTATAGATTTCATGAATTTTAATAAAATTTGACAGATTTCAATAGATTTCTATATTATAGATTTGGAAAATTTGTAATTTTAGTCCCCAACCTTTCAAATCTATTACTAATCTATCCCCAACCAATTTTTTGGCATCAAACATTCCCAACCTTTCAATTAATTGCAAATCACGTCCTCAACCACAGAATCCGTTAAAAACTGTTGCTATGTCACAAGTTTATACCCCACACGTTTATACACATTCCTATCTTATGTGGACTTTAATTCTTCCTAAATTTGCTCCCGTGTTCTTCTTCTTCATCCACTCTTATTTCTGACAACCCAAATATGGAATGGAGGGTATGCAGATGTGGAAATTGCATGGATCTAAAGACATCATAGATGGATATGAGCCCAGCTAGAAGATTTTTTGTCTGTGAGGTGATAATAGTGCTTCATACCTTTAATTTCTCATGATTTGCAGTATTTGTGGAAACATTAGGCACAATAAGCATTCATGCAAGACCATGTTAGCTAGCTCTAGTAAAAATCTCGAGAGTAAGAAGAAAAGAACTCCATCTAAGAAACAGAAATCTTGAATGTAAAAATGTAAACATGTTTGAATGTAAAAATGTTTTGAATGTGATAAATGATTGTGATGATATTGTTATGTTATGAATGAATGTGATGAATGTCTTCATTGCTTTCTTTTGTTTGAAAGTGTTGAATCAGAATATAATTGTATGAAATTGTTGGTTTGACCAGGGAGATGTAATGAGAAGAGGAGTATATACACATAATTCTTGAAACAGTCATTTGGCAAATCAGATCTCCAACTTTTACATATTGTTGCATAATATGTCCCCAACTTTTACGTGTAGTTGCATTCTTCATCCCCAACGTTGAAGAATTTTTTGCAATTTAAGTCCTCAACCTTTAAATTGTTGTTGCAAAATACGTCCTCAACTCACTTGTAGTAGTATACCACGTACCATACATGTTTGGATTGGATGTTAGAGAAAGACATTGACGAAATAACTTGATTTGCAAAAACTAACATAATAAACCAACAATCTGGAAAACACTCAACTAAATACAATAATTACAACGAGTTTACAAATTTGGTCGCATCTCTTAATGACATTAACATAAGACCATGAAATCCAAGCTAGAATAATTCTGATTACAACTAAGTAAATCCAAAAATAACTCCTTTGGGGTTTTCTTTCTTCAACCAACACCTTATAATTTGTTATTGCTTCTAATTCTATCTTTTCTCCTTCTAGGCACTTGATATATATTTGTGGCTTCTTCATCTCTGCTTCCAGTTTCAAGTACTTAAATCATGAGAAATTCAAGGTATGAAGCACTACTATTACCTCACAAACAAAAAATCTTCTAGATGGATTCGCATCCGTCCATGATGCCTTCAAATCTATGTGATTTCCACATCTATATACCCTCTATTCTATATTTGATTTGTCAGAAATGAGAGTGGATGAAGAAGAGGAACACATGAGCAAATTTAGGGAGAATTAAAGTCCACATAAACTAGGTGTGTGTGTGTGTGTGTGTGTAAGGAAAGATTTTTGTGAGTTAATATTTTTGTGAATAGACCAATTTGCCCTTAAATTCTCACACGCACTGGTTGAGAGATATAAACGCGTGGGGTACATGCTTGTTACATAATGGTAGTTTTTAACAGATTCTGTGGGTAGGGATGTAATTTGTAATTAATTGAAATGTTGAGGATGTCTGATATTAAAAAAATTAGTTGGAGGTAGATTAGTAACAAATTTGAAAGGTTTGGGACCAAAATTGCAAATTTTCCTATAGATTTTAATAGATTCTCATGGATTTCATTAATTCTAATGGATTTGTAGTTTTTTTAATAAAATTTGTATTTTTACCTCATCAATTGCTAGAAGCAACTTATCAACCAAAACTTAGGAGAAAATTTTAAAATTCCACCTTACCATTTCAAGCCTATTTTTTTTTCAAACCAAATTATGTCTGAACGAGCAACTTACTCTAAAATTAATGTTAATAAGTCAACTCTCCACAAATATGCGCCATTTTCTTTGTTAAAAAATTAGACTAATAGCAAAAAAAGAAAAGTAATAGACAACTAATTCATTATCTATTGATATGTATATAATTTATCTTTTTAAATATTACAAATGAGTAACAGGATGTTTATTATTTTTAACAAAATTCTAAATCATAGAAGTTAATGGGGTTCGTACAATGTATTTGCATTTTTTTTTTTTACTTTAACCACTCATTGTGCAAAAATTGAATATGAATTTTTAAGGGGAAAAAAATAGTATAACTTCTGACTATATCAAAAAAGGAAAAATTCTAACATTATGATTAGAAAATAAAATCCATAATATTATCGTAGATCAAAAGAAACTCGTAACTTTTGTTGATACCCGATTTGACCTTTCACAACAGAAAATGAAGATGCTAAAGAACTTACCATTCTCGAAGAAGGTCTTACCAAACTTATATAAAGAGGGGTTCTCTTGTCAGGGAAGTGACCTACCATTCCAAATCATATATAGCCTACTTCAGGTCAGAGGTCATGACACAATCGCCTATTGCTAAGTTCATGTCATCATTGACACGTCTTTTCACGTGTCACACATCAGACCAGTCGCCCATCAATTGTAATTAATGCAGATGTCACTTCACATTAAATGCCTAAAAAAGAAATGTCTTGTAAGCATTTAATGCTCAGCTTGGTATTAAATACATGTAATCATCACATATCTTTTTATAAATAGGAGACATAAATGTCCCAGAAAGAGGACATTAATGGCTGAAATATAGAGCACACTAAAAAAGAATCCACAAATAGGTTTTCTCTTACAATCTGCATACATACTTTACTTTGGCCACGTCCGACCTCAATACTTAAACATTAAGTTGGCTTGGAAACTACCATGTTATTTTCCAAAATCAACGGTTTGGCGCTAGAAGGAGGAGGTCCTCCTAAAAAGGCTTTCCATATTCCAGAAACTCGCCCAAAGATCAACACTTGATCCCTACACTTGATCAACATACCTAAACACTTTTATCGCTAAAAATACCTCCAATATGAGCTTTAGTCATAACTCAATGGCTCATAGCCATGGGAGAACGGGGAGCCAACATGTTAATCTCCTCCAGGCTTCTACCGAAGACAACCTGGAGAAACTTCAGCTCAAACCCATTTTCCCAAAAGGGAAGTAGTCCTACAAAATTCAGAGTACCTAACCCATGCCATTGAATGGTTTGAGAAGAATCAAGCTACCACCAAACATATTTTTTACTCAGAAGCAGAGTCGCCAGCAAAGAGTCGACCTGAAGATCATCATGTGAAAAGAAAGTTAGAATTCAGCGAGAAAAATCCATCGGACAGCAAGGAGGGTGAGAATGGACACCCTAGTCTCTCTAAGAAAGCTATCTCGCAACAATCGGCGAGCGTCTTTGACCGTATAGGTCGTCCTTCTCAGATCCCAGCTGCACCACGCGAAGAGAAAGTACGAAGAAAGGAAAGAGCCTCATACGTGGCAGCATCAAGCGTACAAAACACCCTGAATGAGCTAGAGCGGATGAAGTGACATCTAGCCAAATTGGAAGCTAAGCAAAAAAACATCTCGAAAGAATACATAATTGATCGACACTCTCTATTCTCGAAGGAAATCCTGGCAAAATCACTGCCAAAAAAGCTCAAAATGTCACAGCTAACTAGCTATGAGGATGGTAACGATCTCGTCAGACACTTCAATCAGTATATCTCCTGGATGGAACTCCAGGGGGCTAGTGATGCCATCATGTGCAAATATTTTTCTCTGACCCTTAGAAACAGAGTAATGAAATGGTTCAAAAAACTACAACAGCGTTCCATCTAGAGTTGGAATGACTTATTAGCCCAGTTCATCTCTACCTTCATGGGGCAAGAGCTCGGTCTACTTCCAAGGAATGCCTGGTAAGCAACAAACAAGGATGGTCTGAATCCTTGAGGAGTTACATACACAGATTCAGTAAGAGGATAGTCGAAATGGACAAAATATCTGACTCCGTCACTTTGATGGATATTTTATCATGACTACGTACCAAAATGCAGTTGTGGTGGTCTGTTCATAAAGATGGACCAGCAACGTACTGGGAATTTCTATCAAGGGCTAAGAAGTACATCAATGCCGAGGAGGCTACCTCTGACCAGGAGAATGAAAATTCTGATCTCATAGACAACGTCAAGGGTAAAGAAAAAGAGTATAAGTTGGAAAAGAAAGAAAGTCCTAAGAAAATACTTGATTTTCAACACCCAGGTCGGCAAAGACCCATTCCTGAAAGGTTCCAGAGATACCACATCTTGAATACCTCGCTCGAGACTGTCATAATTCAGACCAAAGGCAAGGACATCCTCAAGAAGCCTGCCCCTATGAGAGTGAACTCATCTGAGTTGAACCAAATGAAGTACTGCAGATATCTGCTAGGCACGACACCAACAATTGTCAGGACTAGAAACACGATATAGAAAACCTTATTCGACAAGGTCATCTACGAGAGTACCTAGCATGTTTTGCAGAAGAAGCTGAGCTCCCACCACTCCATGACCGAGCTGGACATCCACATCCACATCCACATCCACATCCACCTCCATATCTACTAGGCTGCTGTGAACTACTACGCGCCAAAATTTGCATGATAGTGGAAAGAAGTTAGCATCTAGAAAGATCAAGGAGACATCGTTGCAAACTCTCTTGGAAAGCTCATACCAGCTATCAGATATCTCAAATGTCCTAGCTAACCCAGATGTGGAAAAGTTCTCTTTCTATGAAGAAGACGCGTACCACATGTTGCAGCCACATTTGGATATACTCGTCATTACTATGTCGGTCTCCAGAATCAACATCCATCGAATGCTTGTAGATGACGAGAGATCTGTGAATGTTCTATACTTGAGAATATTTAAACAAATGGAGATCGATGAACGACACGTCAGGCCATCCCTCTAGGAGTTCACCGGAGACTTCGTAGATCTAAAGGGCCCTCATGGTAGAGCTCGGACTACTTTCGTGCCAAAGGAGGATAATCGCAGATTTTGTCATCGTAGACCTCTCATCCAATTACAATGCAATCTTGGGATGACTAATAATATATGAAGTCAAAGCGGCTGCATTCATCTACAACTATGTTATGAAATTTCCCACTTTTCATAGAGTTGGAGTAGTTAGAAGAGATCAGATGTCGGCCAGAAGCTGCAACATCACCTTCTCTTGGATAGGAGTAGACATGATCTATGAAGAGCTCAGACGCCTAGATCCTAGGCCGGACCAACATAAGCATAAGGTAGAGCCAGTTGAAGAATTGAAGATGGTCGAGGTGAGCCTCAACCACCCTGAGAAGGTCCTGCGCATTGGGAAGGAACTCAATGAGCCAATAAGAACTCGACTCATGGCCTTCCTAAAGGACAACCTTGTTGTCTTCGCATGGGAACATGAGGATATGGAAGGGATAGACCCCAAAGTCGATTGTCATAGGCTGAACACGAGCTTGGATGTCAGACCAAGACAACAACGCCGACGTCTCCTCAATTTGGAGAGATACAAAGCTCTTGCCAAAGAAGTTGACAAATTGCTCAAGTGTGGTTTTATCAGGGAGTCCTTATATCTCCTATAGGTAGCCAACCCCGTCTTGGTGAAGAAAATCAATGGAGCTTAGAGAGTGTGCATTGACTTTACCAATTTAAATAAGGCATGTCCTAAGGATAGCTTCATACTCTCCCAAATTGATCAAATGGTAGATGCCACGGCAGGTCATGAACTTCTAAGCTTAATGGATGCGTACTCTGGTTACAACCAAATTCCAATGCATGAAAGTGATCAGGAGAATACCTCCTTCATAACCAACCGATGTCTATACTGCTATTGAGTTATACCATTTGGACTAAAAAACACTAGAGCAACCTATCAATGGTTAGTCAACACCATGTTTTCCAGCCTCATTAGGAAGACCATAGATGTATATGTTGATGACATGCTTGTAAAAAGTACCAAGGCAACAGATCACATACGACACCTTGCTGAGATGTTCTTCGTACTAAGAAAGTACAAGATGATGCTCAATCCTTCAAAATGTTCATTCGGCGTCGGGTGGGGAAAGTTCTTGGGCTATATAGTCCACCAAAGAGGCATCGAGGCCAATCCGAAGAAAATCAGAGCCCTACAAAAGATGAGACCTCCTACTAAAATCAAGGAAGTGTAAAGCTTAACAGGACAGATAGATGCCCTAAGCCATTTTGTTTCAAAATCGACGGATAAGTACAAACTCTTTTCTGATGCTCTACGCGGTGGCAATGAGTTCAAGTAGAATGTAGCATGCCAGCTAGCCTTCGAAGGACTGAAGGCACAACTTGCACAACCTTTATTACTATCAAAACCAATTACTGAGGAAACCCTAACTACTTGGCTGTCTCGAAATACTCCGTCAGTTTCGTACTAATCAGGTTGGACGAAGGAATCCAACATCCAGTGTACTATGTCAACTAGGCTTTGCACGATGCCAAACTGAGATACAACCCAATGGAGAAGCTGGTCTTTGCTCTGATCATGTCAGCAAGAAAACTTAGGATGTACTTCTTGTAGCATCCAGTAGACATTTTGACAAACTATCCCCTGAGGTATGTCCTCTAAAAACTAGATACTTCTAGAAGACTTGTGAAATGGGCAGTAGCGCTCGACCAGTTTGACCTGTACTTTAGACCCAGGACTTCTATCAAAGGTCAAGCACCAGTCGACTTTATTGTAGAGTTCAGTCCGAAAAATGAGCTCAGCACCAAAGATGAAGAGAGTTGGACTCTCTTCGTAGATGGATCATCAACAGAAACACGCGCTGGAGCTGGAGTAGTCCTGATGAGCCCGGACCTAGAGCCACTCTTTTAGTCCTTGGGATTCAATTTCCATGCATATAAAAATATGGTTGAATATGAAGCCCTAATTATCAGTTTAAAGTTTACAAAGTGAATGGGTGCACTCACATCAACTCTTAGCTGGTAGTCAATCAAATCAACAACTCCTACCAAGCCATTGACGAAAGGATGACATCCTACTTACATATAGTAGAGCAAGAACTCGAATCATTCAGTGCGTCGAGGTTAAAAAAATTACGAGAACACAAAATAGCCTCATTGATGCCTTGGCTCTACTCGCTACCAGCAAAAGAATAGAGGAGTTGGAGAAACATCCTAATCGAAAGAATCAGCAATGCAGCAATCAACCAGCCCGAGCCCATGCTCACCACTGCCGACCTCGACCCCAACTGGATGGACGAGATTGTCTGATTTTTGAAAGATAATAGGACACCTCCTGACAACACTGAAGCCAGAAAATTAAGGACTATGGCAGCCATATACACAATCATAAACAACGTCCTATTCAAAAAAATCTTTTCGCTCACATTACTCAGGTGTCTAAAGAAAAACGAAGCTCAATACGTCCTCAATAAAGTTCATGAAGAAGTATGTAGCAACCATACTGGTGGATAGTCACTAGCACACAAAGTCTTGAGGCAGAGATATGTCTGGCCATCACTAAAGAAAGATTCTATCGAGTTCATCAAAAAATACGACAAATGCCAGAGGTTTGCTCCCATCATCGTAGCTCCTCTAGAATGACTGATATCAGTAATCAGCCCATGGCCCTTCTCAAAATAAGAGATTGACCTAATCGGTCCAATGCCCATAGAAAAAGGTAGAACTAAGTACGCCATAGTTGCTGTTGACTTCTTCACCAAATGGACAGAGGCGGAACCACTGGCCAAAATAACAGAACAAAAAACCATCAATTTCATATAGAAGTCGATCATATGCAGATTTAGAATCCCCTGTTCAATTATCACAGACAATGGCAAGTAATTTCACACTTCCAAGCTGAGGTCATTCTGTGAAGAATTGAAAATCAAGAAGCACTTCTCCACACCGAATCACTCCCAGGCTAATGGACAGGTCAAAGCCATCAACAAGATCATCAACACACTTTGAAGACACGATTAGATTAACTAAAAGGAGTTTGGGTAGAAGAATTGCCAAATGTACTGTAGTTTTATCGCACGACTTGCCAATCCAACACGAGAGAAACACCTTTCTCACAAGCCTTCGGAGTTGAAGCTGTCATCCCAGTTGAGCTTGGACTTCTGTCATTCAGAGTCCAGAGTTTTGATGATAACTCCAATGATAGTGCTATGAGAGCCGAGCTTGACCTATTAGAGGAGAAAATGTTGAGAGCAGAAATGAGAAATGCAATATATAAGCAAAGAAGTGCAATGTACTACAATAAAAAAGTCAGGGAGCGAAAATTCAAACCTGGAGATTTTGTCTTGAAGAAGATCTTCCTTACAATAAAAGAACACAAGGCAGGGACACTTGATCCAAATTAGGAAGGACCTTACAAAATTATCACGGTCCTAAAAAATGGGGCTTACGAGCTTCAAAACGCGGAAGGTCTTTCGCTCATGCATCCCTAGAATGCTGAACATCTGAAAAAATACTACCACTAGAACTTATCTACATCAGCGTGTGGGCAAACTACCTTTGTCAAAGAAGTCATGGCTTCTACATTGTAAAATGTTTCTGCACCTTTTTGAAATGAAGAAACTTTTTTGAAGTCAAAAATAACATCGAAGTCAATAAATCTAGAAATAGTCCGAAATAAGGATGTGATTAAGATGACAAACCTTTGGACACAAAGGTCCCACACAACTCGGACCCACGTTAGATGTGTAAGTGATGCACCGCCGACGTCAGAATAAAATTTTTACATCCAAACTAAGGATGTAGCAAATGTCACAAGCCTCTGGACGCAAAGGTCCCCCAAGATTGGACCCAACCGAACAGCATTGGTGCTAAAAAAATAAAGAGCTCGTCCATTGTAGCTAACCTAGATTGCAAAAATAAATCCAGTAATTGAAGTAACATTTCGCCTATCTAAACCAAGATAAAGTCTGAAGTCAGAAGTCAAAAGTCCACAATACCAGAAGTTAAAGAAAAAAGGTCCGAGGTCAGAAGTCTGATGTTTGAAGTTGGAGGATAGATGTTAGATATCAGTTTCAGCTTATCCATTTGATCGAGCTACAAACTTGGAGGCATTTACACCATCTAAATGTAAAATATCATACGTCTTTAGTTCAAAGGTATAGATCAGATGTCAGAAGTCAGTTTCAGCTAATCCATTTGACCGAACTACAAACTTGGAAATATTTACATCATCTAATATCAGATGTTTGAAGTTAAAAGTCAGATATCAGATTTTAGTTCTCAGCTCATCCATTTGACCAAACTACAAACTTGGAGATATTTACATCATCTAATGTCAAAAGTTTGAAGTCAGAGGTCAAATATCAGGTTGCAGTTTTTAGCTCAGCCATTAGACACAAGTTAGAAGTTAGAAGTCAATTCTAATTGGTTTAAAAAATAAAACACAAGTTAATAGAATGGAAATTTTCATTGATATTGAACTTTATTACAAGTACAAAAAGAGAAAACTCTTGAAAAATAAAATATTACATCAGATAAGACAAGAGCTCAGTCCTGACCTTCGGACTGATCTACCTCCTTGAGCGATGTAGGATTGAGTTTTGGAATTCCTCTTTAGTTCGTCCAGCTCGTCCTTCAGGAACTGGACATCTCAGTCCAGACACTTCTCAGTTGGTGTCTCAATCAATTCCTCCATCGTGAGGAAGTAGACCTTCTCCTAGTCGGCCAAATAGGCATCTGAGGACTTGAACTCCGCTACAACCTTGTCCCGGTCTATCGACCTCTCTATGGTAGATTTTAGGTCGACTTGGCTCTTCTCCATGGAAGTCTTCAGTTCGTCTCTTCATCTCATCTCCTCTACCAATTGCTCTACCATAGCATGGAGTTTGGACTCTTTAGCCATGAGCTCATTCTCTTTCCTATTCAACATATCCTTGACTTTAGCTCGAAGTCTTTTTTCCTCTACCAATTCAGCCATGACTTCCCGACCTTCTTTTCTCATAGCTTCAACGTCAGATAAGGTTCTCTCTATTTTCTCCGTGGTCGAGGTAAGTTGAATGGCCGTCCTAGTAGAATTTATCGATGTTACAATAGCAGACTCCACTGCTCCCATGCTGTCCAAGTACTTTTGCTGGACTGGAGTCCAGCTCTTGGCCATGATCATTTTAGCCTTATTAGTAGTAAGGGACAACCCATCGATCTACATGGATGGAGAGTTTAAACGGAAAAAGTCACGAACTGGCTTGAGAAGAGACCCACGAAGCCTTAAGTACTCATCGTCCTTCTCCAATGTCGGGCCTAAATATGTAGCAGCAATCTAGGCCAACGACGGTGGAGGTCGAGAGGGTTAAGCTGAAGACGCCCTCCACGAATTGGAAAAGAAGTTACTTCTTCAATGCTGTGGGTCGAAATGGAAACCAGGAGAAGCGCAACCTCTGACAGCGGTTGTTGCTAGGCTAGATAGTCATGTCCCTCAGTCGGGGCTTTCCTTTTGCCTTTCCCGGCCTAACCTTTCTTCTTTAGAAAAGCAGATATGTCCTTTATCTTTTTTCTAGATTGACCTACAAATGCACGAAGTCAGAACTGAGGAATGGCATGAAATAATAACAAAGTATTAAGTTCGAATCTCGAATTAACTCAAGAGGTGGAGAATGATCTGGACTGGCAAGACAGATCTGAGCTGCAATTAAATTTTCTTCGATTATCAGAATATTGCAGGACCTAGAGCTTTTGTCCAAAGTGCATGCCCTCCGTGCTCTCTCAGAAGATTCTTCTGTGGGGTCGTGAGGATTGTATCCTAAAAAAGACGAACCAAAGGTCAGTAAAGGATGAAAACGACAAACTGACCTAAACTCATAGAGACATATGTGCTTACTTAGTTCGTGATAATGAACTGGAATATTAACATCAGGCCTGATGTCATTCCCGGCGAACTACCATGCACCTCGGATGAAGAACCAATACTTCTTCCAATTCTTTACTAAGTCAGGGGTTTGAGCAATGACACTACCCCCCATTCTGGCCTTCACCAGTCTGACCTCTTGCTGTCTAGTTTAAAAGGGTACAGGCTATTGAATTCTTGAATTGAAGGATGGAAGAAGTCGAGAAGGTCCCACAGAATTATGAAACCCACCATAGTCCTCCACCCATTGAAGCACAACTGGGTCGGAGCTATTCTCTACTCTTTCAAAAACTTTCTAATGATTCTAGGAAAATGAAGCGAAGCCTTGCCACCAGCACAGCCTAGCTTAGGGCCACGCAGCCTAGGAGAGGATCATCAGCCCGATTGTCTGAACCTGGGATAATGAACTCTATGTTATTAGGGACCCTATAAGTCCTATGCCAGTCCCTTAGTTATTTTTGGCTGACTTCTAACGAGAAGAATTTACATTTCCAAATCAGAGCACTTCTATGTCTGAACTATATCTCCATTTTCCTCTGACCTAAGGCTCCGGACTCCACCTCCCTATTCTCACTATCCTTGACTTGTGGAGACGTCCTATTCGGAAGAAGAACCGGCATCAGATGGGTAGGGCTAAAGATCTCTTCTTCAACCCCTTCTCCAAGATAGAACATCTTCCTCACCAACACTACTGGTCTGAATACTTATTTTTTTTTACTAAAAACGAAGAGGGGTTCTCTCGTCAAGGAGGTCCTACCATTCCAGGTCTTACCTAGCCTATTTCAGGTCAGAGGTCATGCCACAGTTGCCTATTGCTAAGTTCATGTCGTCAATGACACATCTTCTCACATGTCAAACGTTAGACCAGCCGCCCGTCAACCGTAATTAATACAAATGTCACTTCATATTAAATGCCCAAAAAGAAAATATTTTGTAAGCATTTAATGCTCAGCTTGACATTAAATGCATGTAATCATCATATATCTTCCTATAAATAGGAGACATAAATGTCCCAGAAAGAGGACGTTAATGGCTGAAATATAGAGCACACTTAAAGAATCCACAAACATGTCTTCTCTTATAATCTGCGTACATACTTTACTTTGGCCACATCCGACCTTAATACTTAAACATTAAGTTGGCTTGGAAACTACCACGTCATTTTCCAACGTCAACAACTTTGTTATTTAAAAGAAAAAATTCATAAAGTTGTTGCTCTAGACAACATTTGGAGAAAAATTGAATAAGGATGTGAAAAATTACAAATTGATACAAAAGGGTTTCTAGCAAAATCTTATATGAAAGGTGAGAGGTTTGAGAGAGAAAAAAATACAATTGGTACAAAAAGGTTTATAATAAAATCGTATGTAGAGAGAGAGAGAGAAGCCTGTTGAAAATTTGAGACTTCGGTCTAGAATTGTTCAATATTTTGGTATTTACACTTATGGTTTGAAACTTAATGAAATTTTTCGAAATCCACTAGTTATTGAGGACATCTAAATTTTTAAAGAGTTTATTAAAATTCAAGTTGATAGCACCTAAATTTAATTGATTCTAGTAAAATTTGAGTGGAGAACACCTCAATTTATATAGCTTTTTAAAATTCATTAAAATATAAATTAAGGACACCCCATTTAGTTTGTGCCTATCATAGATTTGTACCATATTCATGTATTCTTACTCGGGAGCAAGTCACAATGATTAAGAGAGGACTTTTGTTTTGATTTGTTGATTTATATCTTTTTTAGGAACTACGTGTAATAATGAACTTGTGGTGTTGTTTAGTAAGGGATACTGAATATTTATTGTATTCAACATTGGGCTCTTACCATCGTTATAGATTAGATGGATATTGAGGAAGATCAGACCCTTTTTTATTTGTTTTCCTCTTTACTCTTCAAAGAAGAAGTCGTTTTGTTAAGTTTATACGCAATTTCTATGAGAAATGATATAGACATAATAGTTGTCTAACGAGAGACTAGACAATAATAAGATCTTGTCTCGGGCGAGTCGCATATTGCACATTTACCGTTGCCTTTCTAATTTTAGAAATGCGATTTTTATTTTATCGAGTTATTTCATATCATGGTTCGGGCATTAAAAATCGATGAGGTTTACTCTTCTTTTTTGAAATTCAAAGAAGCGCCCGTGGACCTCATGTCAATAGTTAAATCAATTATTTATTTGGAATACTAAAAAAAAAGATTCCTACATGATTTTAGTAATCTATATGCCCATATCATTTTTCAATCATTGATTATTACTAAAGATGCCGTCAAAGTTTCAAACATGTTTAACGATATTGATAACATTGGCATAAAGATTGACATAGACAGATCTCGAGGGATATTAGGAGTATCTCAAAAAGCTTATGTCAATATAGTACTTGAGAGATTTTGTATGATTGATTGTTCATCAAGTGTTGCACATATTATAAAAGGTGACAAATTCAATTTGAACCAATGCCCAAGAAATTATTTGAAAAGAAAGAAATGAAAAGCATTCTTTATGCTTCTGTAGTTGGGAGCTTAATGTATGCTCAAGTCTGTACAATAGCTGATATTGCATATGTAGTAGGAATGTTGGGCAAGTATCAAAGAAATCTAGGTTTAAAACACTGGAAAGCTGCACAATTAAACCATCATCTTCTTTTGGAGCTACCAACGAGACCCGATTGATCCTATATTGTCCAAGCTCCAATAATTAGACTCAGATCATTAAGTCCAAATATTAGTTTGGTCTCACTCCATTAAAAGCTCAAGACTACGTTCTCGAATTACATAAAATCATAGAAACATTAGTACATTCTCTGCAATTTTATCCTCTTGACTTGTCACATTTACATATTACTCTTGCTAGAAATTGAATAATTAGAATTGGATTAAAATGACCATTTTCCCTTCTAAATATTATTTCACTTAAGCTCGCATTAATAGTTTTTTTGTGAACATTTTCATATATCTAATTTAGTCTTCGCCAAATACTGATCTCAAATTTAAACTATTAAGGAGAAAATACTTAAGCAAACTCATTTACCATTTTACTGAGTGACAGTTTCCGAGCGTGAATATATGTTCACTAGTTCGCTTACTCTAAGTTCCTAACATACCAATATTTTTTATCATATTAATTGGTCTCACCAATTGGTACATCAATGACCATCGAATTTATGAATAGCAACCATTATTCCATTATAGATTTAGGTAGTCACGTAGAGTTTAATTCTTTGCATGGTCGCGCTATAGAATTAACTCTACACACTTGACATGTCCAATACACTTCCAAATGTATTAGTGTCATTGCTCCCAATATCCACTTGCCAGGGTTAAGATACCACATACCCTACTTGGTAGAGTAGTTGACCTTATGACCTTATAAGAACAAACACTTCAAGAAAAATAGCATTTTTCAATGGGTAGAAAACGTTTCCATAGGTCTTTAGCAACGTGCATACGTATATTGCATCCTTTGATGTTGTCGAAAAGTAGATATCTATGACAACAGGTAATGTTGGTTGCTAAAGATAAAAATTGTGTTGTCATATATATTTTAGCAATGTACATATGAGTTTTAACAACATGCATTTGCTTATAGTAGTAAGAGTAGACATCCTTTAGGATACGAAGACAGCATTGTCGCTGTATTCTGATTTCTTGAAGATAATGGAGAGTAAGATTTGTGTCACCCCACACTAGTCGGGAAAATAGGTGAAAATAGCATCTCATCCATGCAGTTCAGTAAGAGCTTCAAGTGGAATGAGATCTCGTTTTTGTGCACTTTTTGATTAAAAGAAATTGAAGCAGGGCAGACTCATCAATTCTGGCTGGATGAGGGGTCTATTGATGAGAAAAAGAAATTGTCTCTATGTACCGAAGGGAAGAGATTTGAGAAAATCTTTAATTAAGGAATACCATGACATGATTTGGGCGGGACATCCTTAAGAAGAACATATTTGTGCGTTGCTACAATGTGTGTACTATTAGTTGTAAATGAGGGCTGACATTGCAACTCATGTAAAAACTTGTCTGGTTTGTCAGTAGGATAAGGCATATTATCATAAAAAGGCAGGCTTGCTAGAGCCCATTACAGTCCCAAATAGGACATTTAAGATGTATCGATGGACTACATTATTAGTTTGCCAAAAGTTGGAGATCTTAGAACTATCATTGTCGTGGTAGACCGTCTATCAAAATATGCAACTTTCATCACAGCACCTGAGTATATATCCACCGAAGAGACGGCTCAACTCTTCTTCAAACATATTGTTAAATACCGATGGCTGCCTAAAAACATAGTCAGTGATCGAGATCCTTGATTCACTGGCACATTTTGGATCGAGTTATTCAAACTTCTTGGTTCAACTTTGAGCATGAGTCTTATTTTCATCCACAAACTGACGGACATACGGAGGTATCAAGTCTATGCTAGAAGAATATCTTCGGCACTTTATCTCTACTTCGCAAAAGAACATGGTGAAACTTTTAAATGGAGCTTAGATTTGTTTCAATGCCCAAAAGAGCTCCACCAATAAGAGTTATTAGAGATGAGGTAACGTGTCAGTTCAGACTCATCTAATTTGCCACGTCAACGTCATACCAAGCTTGCACAGTGCGGCGCATAAGTTCAGTATCCAAGGACTAAACCTGTATATCGGCCTATGGGGAACGTCATCGCAGAGACATCATCATTACAAATTGGATAATGCGTTAAATATAAGCAGAGGCACCCCCTTACCAATCAGAGAAAACGACAAGATGGCCTATTCACTAGGCCTAGCCCATTCAGCCGACCTTATCAACCAATCATAATCTCACCACCAAGTTGTAGCACGAGCACCAAGGAAATATATTATAGTATGATGGGACTAGGGCGGTCATTCCTTTGTAAGGATCCCCTATTAAAAGGGACCAAAAGAAAAAAGTAAGGACAAGAAACAAAAACTCTATGAAAGATGGTCAATAAATAGTCTATAATTATTTGCCACCAACACTTTGGCGCTAGAGAAAGGGCAGACCTGAACTTTGCTATTAATAACCTATGAGAAAGGGCAGGCCTGAACCTTACTATTAACAATCACAATCCTCCATGAAAACAAAAATTACGTAAAATCCTTAATCCCAAAACCACTAGCCCCACAATGAGTCGTACTACGTGATCCAGGACCAACTTCAAAACAAACCCTCGCAACAAAAGCATGGAACATCAGCAGCACCAACACATAGAGAGCTCATCATGCATAGAAAACCCAATTCAGTGCCATTTTCTATACTAAAAAGAAAGACGTCTTGTGATACTAAGACTCGAATTAGCTTGTTTGCTTGTGAAATGCATTAAACAAGGTAAGTCAACTCCAAATTGAGTTGAAGTGGAAGGAATTGTGTAAGTTTGTTCATTTATGTAATATGTTGCACAATAGATAAAGGTATTAAGGTCAAGTAACCTCTTGTACATAACATTTTCAACCATTTAACGTAAGTAAATGTGCTTAAATGGAGAACAAAAATCGTGTCTTATACAAAAGAATATAAATGGAAGGAGGAAATATTCATCAATCAAAATTCCTTGTCCAAGGTTACTTGAGGATGTAAACATAGTTATTATACAATATCCAATCTTACGTTTATTGAAATTAAATTTCCTACACCCACTTACCTTTTTGATCAGTTGTGGGTAATGAAAAATTTGAACTCAAGATTCTATATTGCTTTAAATGTGTAGTATTTTGCAAGTCAGTCATGAAATCAATAATATATGAAATTTTTTATCACCAATTGTAGGGAGGTTTTCTCTACTAAGGACAAAAAAAAGTGAATGTATATCACTATGTCTTGATCTTTGCAAAAAAAAAAAAACCCCTGTCTCTCTCCCTCTCCATTTCTTTCTCTATATTCTCACTCTCAATCTGTTGAAGAATCTTCAACTCTAAGGTCGGATCTCACCGCGGAGAAAAGCGGTATACTAGTACAATTCTAACATATGTTATAATCTTTTGAGCTACACACACCACTTCGATTCTATTAGATCCATATTTAATACGACTAATCTTAAAATAAAAAAAAAAAAGAATTTTTTTCCTTCCAACCATTGAATTTTGGGTTAAAAAAATATGAACAGTTAACTGAATTTTGCCCCACATAATTCTAGATTTCTATTAGAGACCCTACTCCATATCTATTTGGGCTTGGACAATAGACGTTATCTATTAATCCAAATATGGCCCGAAAATGAACTCTAAAACCAAAATACGGAAAAGCTATCAGAGATTGGGTGAGTTGGTTAAATGGCCTTGTCAAACCCTTGGAATCGAAGAAGAGCCTAACTTATATTAAATAAGTTTTAAAAGTCTTTTTTATACATAAAAGATATAAATACCCTTACTTACTCACGACTGTTAACAGATCATCTGTTAACTGACCATCTATTCACAGATAGTCAGTTAACAGACCATGAACTTGTTAACAGACCAACAAGGCTTGTTAACAGACTTAGAGCCTATTAAGGCCAAATTTGGCCTTAAAAGTTGTTCACACCTGTTAACAGACCATAGTGTAAATATCTGTTAACAGACTTCAGACTATAAGTCTGTTAACACAAATTATAACTGATTTTTTCAATTATTTATACAATTATAATTGATTCTTTTAATTAATTCACTTTAAATAAACTCAGATTTGTAGAAATTTAAAGTAAAAATCATAATTTATACTTAGATTTATACATATTTTTATGATTTATACTACAAAATCTATAATTTCTACTGTAAATTAAAAGAAGAAGTTAGAGAATAATGAATTTCTACTTTGATATAAAATTTCGTGCATAGATGAAATTGGTTGAATTCTTACATTGAAATGAGTTAGATTCATTGAAATCTTCTTTTTTTTTTCACACATAAATAAATTTAAAATTGTTTGAAATAATTATAAGTGGAACGAAAAGAGTATTATAATTGATAATTTACACACCATTAAGCACCATTGCCACATCAGAGATTAGCGGTTTGAGCAAAAATATAGACACAAGATCGAAACCTTCGGGTAAAAGCCAAAAGCAAAATCAGAATATCAAACAAGAAGAAAACATCTTGAGAGCGAAAAAATTGGAAAATTTTGAGTATAGCAAATGGCTGGGGAAAACAAAGTGAAGATTCCACCACAGTACGATTTGAATGCCAAGTGGGATGCCTGTCTCGATTTGGGCGTCCGTCGATTTGTTTATTCTTCTTTCACCGGTGCCTTCGCTGGCCTCCTCCTCTTCCGTGAGTTTTTCCCCCTTACTTTGTTATACTTTTTTCTGTTTTTTTTTTTTTTTTAAATTGTATTTTGTGTATATGTGAGATACATGTAATTGCTTAGTTTTTGGATACTAATTTATTTTGTAGAAATATTGGGATTTTAATTGATGGGAAATGAAAATATAGAATAAGAAATTACGTTGCCGTGTTTTGGTTTTTTTTCATTTTTTCTTTGTATATTTGTAATTTCTTTTATTGTATCTATGAAAGTGTTATACAACTTACGGAATTAGTTATAGTGATATTATTGCCTGATGTGCTGGCTGGCAAAATTACTCCGGATGTCTGAAAAATTGTATGATATGAATAAACAAGGATGCACAGATGCAGGCTCCCAGTTTTCCCTTAGAAAGAAGCATATGCATATAAACGAAGGATAAGATAGCCCGAGTTTTTATTGATGGGCCAATATGTTTGATATATCAAAGATGGTGAATAAGAATACATGTATAAATATGGTTAATTTTAGCAACTGAAGTTTGTTAAATTTTTCAAAATAGTCATTGAAGTAATTTTCTTAGACTAGTTACTCAAGTTTCTAAAAGTTACACTAATGATCACTCGGCCAGAAACGTGAACCTAAAATTTTATGTATCACTATCAAATTTAAATATGGACACAAACTGAGTTAACTAGTACACCATGTAAGACAAAAATATCCCAACTTTAAAATCCACCAACAAACATGTAAAGTTTCACTATTAACTGCTTATTAAAATCAAATGAATGTGGAGAAAACGTATTTGACAATTACGTATTTAGCTACAATTAATACAATATTGTCTAAAGCAACATACTACTTAAATCCATTTGTGTTCGCATTGAAATGTAATAGTTCCGCTTAGGTTTTTAGGCTAATGTCTACATCTGAGTGATTGTTAGTGTTATTATTAAAAACTTGAGTAATTATTCCAGTATCAATGACTATTTTGAAATTTTTAACAAACTACGGTGACCATTGCTGAAATTAACCCTATATAATTATAATTCTCTAACATTGATTTTCTTTTGCATCGCGCTATAGTGCTGTATATTAATAGCATTAACTTTTTTTGCATATGATATTCCTGGAAAATAAGAGCTTGTTTGACAAAGATTATAAACCCATTTTGGTTTTTTTCAGCCGTAATTTTTAACTTTTCAACCAATTTTTAACATGAAAAGTCAACAATTTCAACTCAAATAAACCAATATTGGTCAAATAAACTAAATATTGGTTTATAAACTAGTTTATAATCTCTGTCAAACGGGCTCTAAAAAGCATAATTGGACAGTTGGTAAATGTAAAGAATGATGTTTTGGGTTTTGATAGTGTTAACAATGACCATTGTTTGAAAGAGTTAGAATCCCTCGGAAAGTATAAAGACTTTTTTCTTTGGTCAAATGACTAAGAACTTGATAAAAAAGCAGTAGTAGTGTAGATAGGATAATCAATAAAGGCATCACGTGAGGCTTTCATAAAACGCCTCAACACTTACACCTTGAGGCACATTTGTGAGGCTTTTGCCTAAAGGCTAAGCCTTACTCAAGGGGACTAAAGTGCTTGCCCGTTTATCTTGAGTTTTTAGAACATTTTGTTATTGTCCTTGGCCTTTGGGAATTTTTCTTTATAATCTAAAATATTTTTCGAGTTTTTTAATTTTCTCTTGTCTTAACATGAAAGGGGAAGGGAAAAGAGAATACGTAATTGCTAGCAGAGCATGACGACAAAGAATGAGAAGAAATCGATAGGTGATGAGGAGGATGATGTTGATGATTCTGTTAAAGATCCTACTATAATTTTGTTTTCTGATTACTAATTGAGAACTTAATACTTTATTAATCAATCTTGTATTTGCAAGTAAGGCTCTTTAAATTTTTTTTTTTTTTTTTTTGCTATGGAATTTTTAGAAATGGATTATGATTTATTACAAGTATATTTTTGGATTTTTATATTTTTTTAATTATCTTATTTGTCTTGCCTTGAGGCTTACGCTTCAAAGCGCTTTGAAACCTATGTCTTGCCTTACAAAGATAAAACGTTTGGGGTACTCGAATATAAGCCTTTTTACATTATGAAAACGAAATTCAAGATCCAAATAGAAATTAACTTTTGAAATGACATCTTCAACAATATATTAGAATGTTTCTCCAAAGACTTTTATAGAAATATTAGATAATACGTGGAAGGTTGTAAAGAGCTGTGATGCTTGAACTCTCCATTTGGGATGAAGTACTTGTGTTGACACGACACAACACAACACGGGTATGGGTACGGATCTCGAGTCCGATCTTGGCGAAAAAGGTGGACACGGCAGTAAAAAAGAAGAAGACAATGGAAGATGAAAGGAAGAGGACAAGAGAATGTCGACTTACCATTGTTGGCTCATCTATTGCAGTGGAAAGAAGAAGAAGAAGACCACACTGCCTGAGAAGAAGACGCAGAGACTACAATTTGTTTTCTTGATTTTAAGGTTAAAGGTTTTAACTAGAAATGGGCTTTTTTGGGCCAAAATAGAATATGGGCTTTTTTGGCCAAAAATTGGCCAAAAACTATTGATATTTGGGTTGGGATGAGGTTTTAATTGGATTTTTTTAATTACAAAAATATCTCTATAATTTTAACATCAATTGCAAAAAGGTTCATAAAATTTTAAAGACTATATAAACAAAAATAAAAAATATTTTACAATATAAAAATAAAAAGGAAAATTACTAATTACATTAAAAATACTTTAATATTATTTTAAAATAAATTTCTATTAAAAAAATTAATTTTTTTTTGGTAAAACGTATCCCTGTACCTGTATCTGAAATTTGGACCTTTTTTAATCGTATCCCTGTATCTTGGATTTTAGAAGAAGAAGAATCTGACACTTAGATACGCACCCGTACCCGAGTCCGAGCAACACAGGTAAAGAAAACTTTTTAGTAGGGTTTTTATAAATACCTAAGATATTTAAGGTGAAAGAGTTTACATAATCACTCTCCACCATAAAATCAAGTTAATCTATACCGTCCGCTAAAAAGAGATGAAAGTATGAAAGGGGACCAATATGGACTCATTTTGTAACCAAGAAACCAAAATAATAGGGGGGAAAATGGAGGAAATTGCAAGATGGAGCATTACATACCTTTTAAATGCTTCATAACACTGTATGAAAGCAATACTCTAACCACTGAGTTAAGTAGGTCATTTATCATCCCAAAAATAACCAAATGGAACCCACGCCATCGATGGATTACAAATATCATATTACTTATAAACAATATGATAGAACACAGTTTATGAGACAAGCTATTGAATGCAAATTGGACGCGATTTGAGAGCCATCGTGATTGATAGTGATAGTGTAATGTAATTTGTTTCAAGAGGAAAGATTGTGTATGTAATAGATGAAGGAATTGTAATGATTTATTGCTGAATATTGGTAAATGAAACAGAATCTATGCTATTGTTTTACATAAATTTCGAGAGCTCTGCTCTCTCCAACAATTCTCCTAATTCCAAATGAAACTGAATGAATTAAAAAGAAACCCCTACCCATTACATATAGTGTTTATTATCTAATTTTCCAAACTACCCCTCCTCCCGCTTTAACCAATTGTGGCCTATCAATACCCCGCTCTCAAAATTTATCTTGTCCACAGGGTGAAGGTTCGGGCCACTTAAAAATATTAAAATACTATAAAGTCGAACAATTTCATTTACAAAAACCTTATCAATGATAACAGTGAAAAACAATAATTCAACTTAAATTAGTAAGCGAACTTTCCTACAACCATAAATATAGCATCTTTGAAGACCCCATAACCAATTGGTCCTATCCACGCCATTCCCAATGTTTGAACCACGCCAACCGGAATAAAATTTTAGGTTGTTTGGCCATCAGATAGCTCAACCCAATTTATGGCCCCTAGTTGTGTAATTTTCTCTATACTTTTCATGGCTTTTGGAGATGTCACGTCCACCGCTACATTAATGGAGACCTCAAGTGTGTCCTCTCTTTTTTTCGTTTCATTGACGTTCAATTCTTCCCATTCATCATTTACCAACCCCACTTGTATCTCTTTTTTTTTGCAATGATGACTCACCAAAATTTTCTCGTCGTCACATCAGAAGCAAATTCTCTTTTTCATCTTTAATTGAAGTTCTGAATCTATGAGCTTCTTGAAGATTGAAGTTTTTTTCAAATCTAAAATTTTGGGGGTCATTGGTGCAAATTTTGGACTTGATGGGGCTGAGTTTTGGCTTGTTATTATAATTGGGCGCTTTTTTTTTTTTTAACTAGGCTTAATATTTTGATGTCTTTTCCAATTAATACTTTCCCATCTTCCACTTATTGGCCCAATTTAGTGGTGCGGCCCAAACCCACTGGATTTACCAATGTGGCCCTAATACCCAAAATTAACCTAATGGCATCTAACTCTTCCAAATTGTTCCAAGACTTCTTTTCCTTCTCCTGCGATGGAGTCATCTGCAGATGGTACCAGTGTTTCTTCATCGTCGTCTTCACATTCTCAACACCTCCTACTTGTTTCCATGTTGAAAATTCTTCACCAACATTGACCTCTTTCACTCGAAATCAAGCCGATATCAAATCCTTCAATTCTTCCCAAGTTTCCACGATACGTCAACTATCTATCCACTAGAACCATGCCCACGCTTCATCGTCGAAACATGCTACAGCGGCTTCTACTTTCTTAGCCTCGGACAATCGATTCATTGAGAAAATCTTCTTTGCCCTAAACAGCCACCAATCTGGACTTCCGTCGTAGAATATAGATATTTTGAGTCGGCCTCGCGAATCCAATCGAAAATCATCATCTTCGCTAAATTTTTGGAGCAAATGTTTGTATTTCTCCATGATTCTTTCCTCAACTGAATTGCCAAAATTTGCTGCCATTTAACCTCAGGTGCGATGCTCTGATACCAATTGATAGAACACAGTTTATGAGATAGGTTGTTGAATAGAGTTTGGACGCGATTCGAGAGCCATTGTGATTGATAGTGATAGTGTAATTTGTATCAAGAGGAAGGATTGTGTATGTAATAGATGAAGGAATTATAATGATTTATTGCTTAATACCAGTAAATGAAACAATGAAACAGAATTTATACTATTGTTTTACAGAGATTTCGAGAGCTTTGCTCTCTCGAACAATTCTCCTAATTCCAAATAAAACTGAATGAATTAAAAAGAAACCCCTACCCATTACATATATTGGTGTTTATTACCTAATTTTCCAAACTACCCCTTTACTAATTGTGGCCTATCACAATACTAATACAAGCAATACCACTCAAAAATAGATGGATGACAAATTGAAACCCAACAAATATTAACGAAATTTGTTTGACTTATTGTTTTCTTAAATAAATGGATGGATGCACCTTAAAGAATATATATTGAGACCCAACAAAACTAAACACACAATGAAAATGGAAAAAAATAATGGTGGTGGCGCGGTGGAGACGAATAAGAAAGGAGAAAAATGAAATAAATGAAAAAATGAAGGAAGGAAGAAATAAGAAAAGAACAAAAAATTAAAAATTAAAAGCAAAGAGATTGGCTACGAACTCTTTATAGATATTGCCATTGTCATTGAAATTATTGCTAGGGAAGAAGTTGCCTCGGCAAAGCCATAAGAATTGTAGAAGTATTCATTTGTGTCTTAGTTGTGGGGTGGTGGAGTAGAAAGAATTGTAATAGAAGGGTTTTTTCTTTTTTTGTCTTGGGCGATGTGCTTTTTTCTTTATGATACTAATGCTTTTAAAATTAGAGTTAGAGTTAGAGTAAGAGTAAGAGTAGGTAAGACAAAAATTACACCTTTCAACTTTAGTGGGCTGCCATTTTCAAAACTCATAATTCCTATTATAATGGTGGCATTGAATTTTGATTCAACAAGTGAGGTTCTTATTTCTCCAACCATATATTGGGACAACTAAGTAAATTTTGAAAATTCTCTCATCACAGGAATACAAGTTGTGTACCCTGTGGGCTAATGTAGCTAAATTCTTCTATACGTGCCAAGTCACCTATCAACGCCTATACCACATCGCTATAAGTACTTCATGATTAAGATGGACACGAGTTAAGTTTCTATAGTTTGAAAACTTGAGATACCAAGACACATTTCTTAAGATTAGCTGTCTTTTTAACCTTATCATCTCTTTCCTCCGGCGCACCTATGATCCTCCGTCTCTACCCTGCAAGTTGAATTTCATGAAAATACAAATTACAAGAAAAACATATATACTTCGGGCCCGTTCTCTTTGCGTTTGAGTTTTGAGTTTTGAATTTATTTTCAATTTTCTATTTTGATAGTCTGCTTTAAGATTGCTGAAAATGTGTTTGGTTTGTGCTTCTGAAAAACAAATCTCAAAACAGAAAATTAGAAAATACGTTCAATTTGGAATTTTGAGAAAAAATTGTTTTATGACATTTTATTTAATGAATTTGATTATTTAGTAAATTTCAACAATTTTATGCTAATATATTATCTAGTAATATATACATTTAAAGTTGGTGAATTTTACAATATTTTTTCCCAGTACAAACATAAAATACGAACGATAATTAATTGACTTGGAAAAAATAGGAAATTAAAAATAATGACGAAGACTGAGATGTTTTTATCTGTTTTCATTTGAATAATTTTTTTAAAAATTTTATTTAAATAACCAATAAGGGCTTGAACTATTTTTATTTTTTTAGAATTTTTGTTGAAATAAATTTTTCTCGTGTGTTGAGTGTTTTGTCATTGAAAACACTCAAAATGTCAAAAACGTGTTTTGAGTTTGGCGTTGTAAATTTAACTTTGTTTTCAAAAATATCAAACCAAACAAGTTTTGGGTTTTTTACAAAAGTTTTAAATGAGCTTTAAAACAGCAAAGAGAGAACGGGCCCTTAGTAACTGAATCTGATTGGTAAATCTCCATGGCTGGACCATCAACTATGAATTTTGGGGTGCATTCATAGAAATCTACTATATTGATGCATCTGCTTTGTATTCATGATTCATGTATCTGATATATCATAATCAACCCAAATTATGAATCTGCCGAAATAGATCTAGTAACAATAGAAACTCAGAGAGAAATTTATGAGGAAGCTAAATTTTCTATGAGGATTTTTTATTTTTTTAGGCGCTTGAATAGAGTTTCTGCAGTCTTCAGTGGGCTGGAGATACAAACTTGGTTTTCATCTGCTTGGTAAGGAAGGGACTCGTTATCGTGTAGAAAGCCTAATACCAACGATGAACATTGATGAACACAAAACCCCTAGTCAATCACTTAAGTTATAGCCAAGCCATTAAATTGGACCAAATCAACTTAAGGCAAGTTGCCATCTCTTTATAAATCACCACAAAACATAAGCATTAGTTAACTGGAATATGCCAATCTTGATACAATCTCGCATACATACAGTAACACAACAAAACTTCATTGTGCTCACACAGCTACACACATTAACTACTTGGTGACCAAAATTTTACACTATTTCATATTTACTTCAAATGAATTAAAATCAATGTCCCTTCACCTAAACAGACAAACAAACAAGAGCAATATACGTGAAGCCATTTATTTTTGAAATCAAGTTTTTTTTGGGACAAAAAAGCAGAATAGTTGCTCATAGCTTGAATTTAAGTTTTATTTTATTTTTGAGAATTATACATGAAGCCATTTATTTTTGAAAGATTGTTACTTTTGTTGATGGATCCTTTAGTATGTTTAGAAGTTATAGTTTTGCTGTGTATTACATTCCTTGTATCCTTAAATGCCGATTGTTTGCAATGTAGAATGTATGTAACATGGTAGGGAAAGAGCCATCTGGAGTAATATGAATCCTGATTGCGTTGCACCAAATTGTGGTTATATGTATATATAGAATACGAGCAATTCTCACTTTTTCCTCGGTACAAAAATAATTCTTTTAATTTCACAATGAAGTACTTTCTAAAGTATCTGTATCTGGTTTTTTATTATGTATATGTGATGCTTCATGTAATCTGGCCGTGGATCAATAGTCTACCGTAGGATACCAAATTCTATTGTTATGTCTCACTTCAAGCATGAATTCAAACTTCTTTGCTTGCCTGATGGACAATGCAGTTTCTCCTCAGTATATGTACAGTCCTGAATTTGTTGCATAATCAGTTAATATGACCACAATTAACTTGGATTCTTGAATTGGAATGGAGTTTAGGCGATAGCTGAAAAGGCGAGGACTTTTATTTTTACACTCAAAACTACTAGCGAAGCCCTTTTCACATCCTGTGCTTTTAGAAGGAGATTTTTGGCAAGTAAAAATTAATTTCCTAAAGTGGAAATTGTTACATCCCAATACGGAAATAGATACATTCACTTTTGTAGAGAGGGAGTATTAAATTTATTCTAAAATGGGTTTGTACGAGTGCTGTCAACTTTATAAACCAGACACGCCCCTCAGTATTTTGATATGATCATTTTACCAAATATGGAGAAAAGGGGATAACTGTAAGTTTATATTTCTTATGAATCCTTGTAAAGCTTGTTTCCTGCCGTTAAATTTTGTTTGTTGGACTGATCATTTGATATTGATTGATATGCCAGGGAGTCCAGTTACACGCTGGGCATCAGTAGCTTTTGGTGCTGGAGTGGGTATTGGATCTGCATACAAAGAATGCTCTCAGAAGTTTGATGGATCTCCACCAAAATTGACTCCTAATGTTTCTGATGCCCCAATTTCTAAGGTAGAGTTGTCTTGATGTTCGCAGCATTTGTATTTATTAAAAATTAAAAAGAGATTTCTGTGTGCATTTAGAAATATGACTGGTAGTGGTAAGTCATTAACATTTATACTTCCACTTTAAATCATGACTGGCAGTAGTGAAATTGTATTATTCCCATCTATAGTAAAAGCTCGATAAAATAATAACCTCACTCAAATAATAAAATTTCTGGTCCCAACTCAGGCTAGTGTACTAAATTAATAATCTCGCTAAATGCATAAGATAATAAATTTATTTAAAGTCCTTTATGGCCCAATGAAAATATAAATTAATAATTGATCAAATACGTAAAATTTTATAATACATATAGAAATTTTTTACTTAGACAACTTCTATTTTTTCAATTCCGCTTTTCTCAAAACATGCATATAAAGTTGTTTGCTTTTTCTTGTGCTCAAATAGAACTCAACCTCTTCCTAAATTTTATGCAATGCATGTATCACATGTGATATATTTTTTCATTTTGTAAAAAATAAATATTGTAAAAAATAAAAAAAGAAGTCTAATAACCTCCTACTCCTAGTAGAAGTAAAAATCCTACCAACTAAATAATAATAGAATCCTAGGAATACTACTAAGATCGTCCTACATCAAAATTAACAAATATGAATGAATATTATCGACAAACTAATAAATTATTCATTTATCTATAATTAATAACCTCTCTAAAGTAATAATTTTTCTTGGTCCCAAAAGTATTATTTTATAGAGGTTTTATTGTAATACTTGGTATTTTTTGAATGCCTGATGTTAGCTTATATCTCTTCAACACAAGTACCACTACTGTGAAGAATCCTTTTCGCCTTTTTTTTCCTTCTAGAAAGAGGCTAACAACGTTGTTTCAGAGTAAAGAACTTAGGTGAATTTCATAGGTTTTCATGCTCTCTAGTAATTAGTCTTGTTGAGATTTTTCTACTTAGTAGAATTTAGAGCTTCAAATTCTTATTTTATATTGTGGATAAATGATGAAGATGTAGTTTCTATGTGGGCATCGCTGGCTATTTACACATTTAAGTTGATAAAAGGATGCAAGAAATGTTTAAGTGGTTGTGCGTACAAACAGTCTACACTGGTTCAATATCTGAATTGTATAGTTTAGACAGTTGATTGACCCTTAGCACTGCCATTTTTGCATCTTATATGACTTTTTTTTTGTATTTTTAGCTTTCTTTTCTTTTCTTCTTCTTCCTCATCTCTTTAGGGTCTGTTTGCTTTTTCAAATATTTTGCCCTTTTATACTCGTGTGTACCATTTGACATGTTCTAAACTTGCATCATAGAGAACCTATTCTAGTTTATGTATGAGGTTGTAAATAGTCTCGAGTACATTGAAGCTTTCATGTGACAGTTACAATAGCTATCAAATTGACAATGTTTAACATTCCAAATAAAAACCGAATCTCAAGCTTCATATCTCTATCAATGCTAGAAACCAATCTCACATGGGAAGCTTTTAGGATGAATCGTGTGACTTGCCCTATTTTATGAATCTATAATAGTTCCATGCTTTTTTTTTTTCTTTTTCACGACATAACTTTGATATGTGGCACCACCTGTTAGACACAATTGAAATAATTAAATGTAAATATTCATATACGGCTATTTTTTTTCCAACTTCTTATTCTAAGCAATAATTTAAACCACCCATAAAATTTATTTTCCACTCCCAACTACTGCATTTGCCCAATGTGATCATGAGAACAGGAAGAAGTTCATAAACACTTCGTTTAAGTTCAATTCTTTTTCCATAACTTTGAGTATATGGTCATGACTACTGTATTTTCCTAACAAGACCTCGAGAACAGGAAGAATTTTTAAGCACTTTGTTGTAGTGATGATATTTTTCCTAAATTTGAGAAGCAAGTTGAGATCATATCAGCATTAAATGTTACAAAGTTCGATAAAAAATCTTATAAACAAATTGCAATATGCAATTATATTCTTGCGTAGGTCTTCATCTATAAAATTTGCTTGAATCATATGCTTCAATTCCCCTACGAGGGTTTTGTTAACCCATGCTCTTGGATCCTTGTCTTGAATTGAATCAAGTTCATCATCTATTTGCACATGATAATACCATCTAAGTGGGCCATTATTCTTTTGTTCACACCCTTCATGTTGATATCTATGTGGGTGTGCTTTCCGCTAATATTCGCCTGAGACTAGTTTTGAGAAATTAGCATTTTCAAGAATCTGTCAGTGTCATCAATTTGTGTCTTGCCTCATTTCAAAACTTTGTTTGCTTATTCCACTTAGGTGCTGTATGAAAGAGCAAAATGAAAGAAAAATATTTTGTTCTTTTTGTTCTGCTTTCACTAGACCCGTTTGAGTGTGATAATATACAATGAAGACTTTCAGGGTCGAGTTTTTCGTTTCATCTTTTTATTTCATATGTAGACGGTAACTTTGATTACTATTTCGTAGCTTATTTTCTTCTATTTTCTGATCCATGTTTGCCAGAAGCAAAGGTGTCAATCTTTCAGTTATGTTATTCTGCTTTTGGCTATTACATTCTTTAGCTTTTAATATGGTCTCTGATTCATTCGTCCCTTTTCTCTGTTTACATTCCATAGTCGCTACATACATGGTCACACAGTTGGGAATTGGGATATAAGGGTCCCTCAGATTGTCTTCTTCTTTTACTTGCGCTTTTTCATTGGTATATAGTAAAACAATTTTGCTTATGTGTTATCGTTTTTGAGACTACATATGTATTTTTCTCGGTTACATTAAGTATTTATTTTGATTTTTTCCAGGATGAGCAGGACTGAAGTCAACATTCGCATTGCTGCTCTAAATTACATTTTCCGTATCTTGAAGCCTTCATTCCCTTTTTCTTCAACGCCTTTTCCCCTCCAAATGTATTGCCAAGATTGTTTTGGATGTTTAATTGTTGACTGCTATGTAGGTTGAGTTGAGTCGTTCTGCTACTGGCACTACATGAAATTTAAACAAAGTAAAAGGTAATAATTCCTTTTTATTGCAGGGTATTGAATTACATGTTTGCTTAACCAAATAGCTGTTTATTTGTAACTCCGCTGGCGTGTTTGGTGCACCAGGTTAGAGTACAAAAGAATTTATCACACGGCTCTCTTTTTTGGTCCTCTTTACTTATCATACCAAACATGCCTTTGGCATGCAGGCATGCTACAGTGCTCAATAGATATATATATATTTTTAATTAATTTTCTAAACAATAAAAATTGAAAAAGGCTCGTGTGGTGGGCCAGGTCCGTCATTCTAGTGGGATGTTTTCATAAATAACTTCTTTTTTAAAAGAATTGCAAAATGCCATTCATATTATATATATATTCTAAAAATACTATTTATAAAAAGTAATTATTTTAATTTATTATAATATATAATCATCTGGAAATATAGAAACAAATTCTTTAAAACCCAGAATTGATTGAAATAAATGTGTTATAGAATATTTTGTTGTTATCATTTGGTATGCAATAAAAACTGATTGATTCTTAGATAAAATAATATTTCTTCAAAACAAGATCAAGATGATTCTCCGTGAAAAAAAAAAAAAAAAAAATCTACGCAGATTAATAATATAACACATAAATTTATGATAAATTCAATAGTATCATATGTATCAATTAGCGATACAGAATATCAATTGGAGGTGACATAATCTGCATTAAAAATTAATATCAAATATGAGTACTATGAATCAAATATTTAACAATCAATACTAATTTTCAGACATAAAATTTGTTGTAACATATTTAGCAGTTAGTGATACAGAATAACAAATTGTGTAATATAATTTGTATTCTTAGATAAAAATTCAATCAAGAACATTTAAAGATCAAAGATAGAGTGTTCAATCAAACGTCATATTAAACAACAATGTTACAAATAGTGTATTAATAGTTTGTGTTACATGCAATTAACAAATAACAAGTTGTAAGAGTAACTCCAACAAGCTCTTTAAACATATAATACTCTTTAGTTTAAAAAGCCAACACTTAAAAATATGCTTCATTTGGAGAGCCAAACCCACTCTCAATTATTAAATGGATTCAAAAAATTTCAAGTTTCAATACGTGATATATTGACTTTAATTAAATAATATATATAAAAATTAGGAGGGAAGCAAATGAAAAAAAAAAAAAAGAGGAGATGAAAAATGTATTAAATACTTCTTGGAAGAAGTAAAATGAAGAGTATAAATAAAGAGGCGGTAGTAATGTTTAAAAAAATTACTCTTTAAATTTATAGATACTTTTTAAAATGTTAAAGATGCTCTTTAATTATAATTAAGCTGTTGTAGATGCTCTAATATCTTTGCAATCAGTGTTACAGAATAATAAATTGTGTAACATAATATGTATTCTTGAGTAACAATTCAATCAAGAACATTTAAATATAAAAAACAGTGTACTCAATCAAAACATCATATTAAACATCAATGTTACAAATGTGTATTGACAGTTCGTGTTACATGCAATTAATCAATAACAAGTTGTAACATCTACATTTTTAGTAATCATTGTTACAAAATAACAAATTGTGTAACAAAATTTGTATTCTTTGGTAACAATTCAATCAAGAACATTTAAATATAAAAAATAGAGTGTTCGATCAAAAGATCATATTAACATGTGTCGGTGATTTAAAATGTTCAAATTCGGCATACATTCTTCTTTTGGCTATGCTTCTTCGACCTACTGAACCTACGATTTAAAGTGTCCATTGTTATTTTCTTCAACCCACTCCAAAAATGGTGAAGAATATATTGAAGTAAGTGGTTATGTTTCATTTACAGAGATTCGTGAAGATTGTTGAACAAGAATGCGTTTATGGAAGATGTTATGTTTGGAAAACAAATTTTTTCCTACAATATAGGAGGGGTTTTTCTTTTCTGTGTGAATTCCAAGGATGGTTGTGCATATATATTTTATTTTGATTATATTTATTAATATAATAATTTATGGACAGTATTTTTAAAACAAAAAAATAAATAAATTTGCAATATTAAAAATATTTTTAATATGGTAAGTTGTGGTTGTAATTTCCACCATTTTAGTCGAGGTGCAATTAAGAGCTGGGCCGGCCTATCCATCTTTATGCTTCTACTTGTGTAAAATGGGTTCTGATAATTGAACATTTTACATATACTTTTAGTAGAATTCTTGTAGGGCAACTGCCTACACCGAATTTTGGAATTTTTTTTTTCTTCATTGTTATCACAATACACTTTTTTGGTATACTAGTTTAGATTGTGTGTTGTACGTAGCTAATGTTTTAATTATTTTGTATGCATTGATAAGTAATATTATAAAAATAGTTGGATTAATTATTTCCTATATTAAAAAAATAGGTAATTGAATGAAAAGTTGAGTATTTTGTGATGTATCTAATTTAAGGTTACATTTCAACAAATGATTTAATGTGAGAATATATATATGATTTAAATATAATACAAATCAGATGCTTAAAAAATAGGGAAAAATTGTTTGTAGTGCATTTATGTCGGTATTATCAACATAAATTTTGGCTTTATGTCTCTGTTCGCATTAAAGGGGAAAAAATGACTGTTGTAAAATGGGCAAATAGGCCCATTTGCTGCATAAGAATTGGGAACCAATTTCTGGTTCTCGCTTGTGTTGAGAAATTCGTTCCTGATTGTGTCGACATTGAACCAAAATTTGGCTCCCATTATTTGTCGACAATTCTATTTTGTCGACATTGTTGATATTTTAAATGAGACAAAATTGAACTAATTATACAGTGAAAAAAAAAAAGAAAAAAATCTAAATGTATAATCCTCAAATAATAAATATAAATAAAATATTTTTGAACATATCATTTAATACATTGTAAATTAACTCTTAAATCAATGTAACCAGAAATGCATATAAGCTTTAAATAAGAAGATCATATAAGTAAAATATTGAAATTCAAACTTGCTATTAAGAAAAGCAGAACCCACACGACATTATGAATTACATAAACCAAATAAACACATAAAAAAGTTCTAACTGATTAATACTATAAATGGTCATCAATTCAAATAACCAAATCCAATTTAGAGCTTTAAACAAAAAAGTTCTATAAAAATTTAGATAAATCAGATCTTAAAGTTAACCAAAATGTGTCATTTGAAGATGATGTACAACGATAAAAAAAAAATCTAGCAATCGTCAACTCACTCTTAATTTTTATCACTTTATCCTGCCACCACACCCCGTTCTCAATTTCTTCATCCACCAGCGACAAAAATCAATTGTGCATTTGTAAACCAAACAAATTGTTTGTATACAAACAAAAATCTCAGATTGACTTTAATCCAGACAAATTACAGTCAACATAAGAATACTGCAGTTACAAAAAGAACAATCCCTTAAAAAATCTGAAAAAAATAACAAAAACCAAAACGAAAGTAAAAATTGAAACTGAAACATATATGAAACACCATATTCACTTCAATAGAAAACCTATTATCATCAACTAGAATGAAAGTAACACTCCGTAAACGTCGATTATGAGATTTGGTAGAAAGAATAAATATAACAAAAAATTATATCAAACCAAACGAAATAAAGAAGAGCGGGAGAAAAAAAAACTACAGATCCCCAATCAAACGAAATAAAGAAAACTACATATCCTCAATCAATATTCAAAATCCAAAACAAATTTGGTAGAACGAGGAAAGTCGGTCAGTGTAGAAAGAGATTGAAAGTAGAGAGTTTGTCCACCAATTGTGTCGACAATGTTGACACAATTGGGGAAGCCAAATTTGGTTCCCATCAAATGTCGACAATCTATTTTGTCGAGATTGTCGACATTTGGTACCTACAATTGTGGGAGGCAGAGGAAAATAAACTTAGGTTTGGTGATGCAAGATAAAGGAATACAATCTAGGTAAAAACAGAAACAAGAAAACAAATTAAACGAATACAGAATAAGATGCACATGGGATTGAATTGTTTTTTTTTGTACAAAACAAGCCGAAGCTAAAAAAACACAGTATGTGTGAAGAAGGAGGCTGTAACCTGTAATTAAAAAATGGAAGCAGAGAAATTGAAAAAAAAATTTGGATGCGGAACTGATATCAGAAGTTGTGCTTCGAATTGAAGCTCTTTGCCAAGAATTTGAAGAAGACAACACAGCATAAACAACAATTGTAGGCAAAAAAAAGAGAAATGAAAAAAAGTAGGCAAAAACGATTTCGCACAAATTTGAATGACATAATACAGAAATTATAAGAGGAAACAAGAGAAATCAACTTGCCTATCGAAGCCCACTATAAATTTCGGTCGGGCAATGGTTGCCAACGTTGAAAATCCACAGTGGCAATATCTAGGTTTTCGGAAGAGACGGGAATGAGAAATGATAAATGTGAAAGCGGGATGTCACGGGAGAAAGAAGGTAAGGTAAAAAAATTAATACATAAATTATAAGAGGAAACAGGAGAAATCAGCTTACCTATTGAAGCCTACTATAAATTTCGGTCAGGCAATGGTCACCATTAAAAAATATTTAATTACCTTATTCTTTACCTTATTGATAGAATTCTATTTGTAATAGAATACTATGTAAGTAGGATACCATATGTGTAATATTCCTACTCTAGGTAGAATTCATTTTCTTATTAGGTTTCTATTAGTCATCTATTAGTGTGTGTATATATATATATCTTATAACCTTATTCATAATACACATTACATCAATACAGATAATTATTTCTCCACATATATTTTCTCTCATATTTTACATGGTATCAGAGAGACGATTCTGAGCAACGATGCTTTGCACAAACGATGATAGAAAAACTATAGAAGCCACGATTGTCCAATAGGATCTCATGGCTATACATCAATCCGATCATCCCGGCTTAATCTTCGTTTCTAAACAACTTGATAGAAACAATTATGGCACAAACATAATAGCAATGACGATTGTCCAATCGGATCCCATGGCTCTACAACAATCCGATCATGAAGGGCAACATTCAATCAATTAGGGATCGAACCGAAATATTGACGATCGATCGAACTAGTCGACCGTTTCGACAAAAATTAGACAGAAACAGTGCACCTACTGCAGGATAACTGGCCACATTGTTGATACCTATTATTTCATCCATGGCTTCCCTCCAGGGTATAAGTTTCATGGGAAGGACATGAAGCCACGAAACAAATGCTTCACAAACATTGCTACCGCTTCTACACTTGACCCAAAGGAAGGAAAAATGCTCACAGCCAAGGAATATGAGCAAATCATGACACTTTTAAACAACAAGATGGGTAATGATAAGTCTCATGTTAATACCTCAGGTATCAATCCATCCACTACCTCTTTGAGTAATTCATGGATTATTGATAGCGGGGCCATTGACCATGTGACAAAGGATGGGATAATTGAGAATAAATTCATGCCAAAGCACAAAACTGTGCAATCTTACTAATCCATTGGTGCTGTTAACTTTGAAAATAATATGACTGTTGATAATGTGCTTTATATTCCCAACTTCAAAGTTAATCTATTATCTATTAGTAAACTTACTAGAGGGTTAGGGTGCTATGTGACATTTTTCTCTGATTTTTGTTTCATGAAGAATTTGACTACGAAGAAGACGATTGGCTTGGAACATAGGCTGTCTTGATCTCTCCCTTATAAATTCGTTCACGAACAATATAACAATCTATTTCAATGTGTTTTATTCTTTCATGATATACTGAATTAGCAGCAATATGCATTGCTGCTTGATTATCACAATATAAGGTTGCTGCTTGTGGGTGATCTACACATAAGTCTGTCAGCAATTGTCTCAACCATATAAGCTCACATGTAATGGAAGTCATTGCCCTATACTCAGCTTCTGCTGAAGATTTGGACACAGTCGTTTGTTTCTTGCTTTTCCATGATATAAGTGTCTTTCCCAAAAATATACAATATCCCGTACCTGACCGTCGTATAGTAATATCTTCAGCTCCATCTGTATCACAAAATTCTGCTAGTTGCAATTTCCCACTTGATGGGAAATATAATCTTTGTCCTGGTGTCCCTTTCAAGTATCGGAGCAATCAGTGAACTACATCAAGATGGGATTATCTAGATTGTTTTGCCAAATGACAAACATCACAAATATCATGGGAATCAAAACTAATACCTAATATACTTTGTGCTAGGAATTGAAGAGGTGGGGCTAAAGGGTGCCCAAAACGTCTATGCCATAGGTTGGTTGATCCACTAGTAGTATGATGTATTTATGGTTTTTGTGAAAGGTAATATAGGCCGTTAATTTGCCTTCCAAGAAACACACACACGAGTTAGACGGTGTGTGTTTCTTAGATACTCCTCAGGACAAAAAGGATACACCTTATATGACCTAACCGACAGAAAGCTAGTGGTGTCCCGAAACGTCGTGTTTCATGAAACCATATTTCCATACGCCTCTCAACAAAATGATGAAACCAACTCCATCTCGTTGCCACAATCTATGCATCTAGATGTTGAAACGCTTCATTTAACATACCCTGAGGACCAACATATAGCAGAAACGGATACTTTGTCTGAAGGTCCCAAACACTGGTCAACCAGTCGACCGGATCCCTCATCCGGACCAACCGGTCGACCGGTTCCCTCATCCGTTTCAACAGAAAGCTCAACCGATCGATCCACTGGTCGACCGGTTCCATCATTCGGTCCAACATAGAGCTCAAACGGTCGACCGACTTCACATATTGGTCGACCAATTGAGCAGTGTCCATCCACCACTGATCCACCTACCTCTTCTCACCCTCTAGATGACCAGCCAGAACAAACCCAACTACCAAATGACCAACTTTGACGACCCAAAAGACTGCCTATGTTCCAATCAACAATCAGATTGCGGATTTATTTACTAAATCACTAGGCAATAAGGCATTTCACAGTTTCACTCAAAAGTTGGACACTTTTGACATACATGCTCCAACTTGAATGAGAGTATTAACAAATATTTACTTACCTTATTCTTTACCTTATTGATAGAATTTTATTTGTAGTAGAATACCATGTAAGTAGGATCATATATGTGTAGTATTCCTATTCTAGGTAGAATTTCTTTTCTTATTAGGTTTCTATTAGTGTGTGTGTGTGTGTGTGTGTGTATATATATATATATATATATATATATATATCTTATAACCTTATTCATAATACACATTATATCAATACAGATAATTATTTCTCCACATATATTTTCTCTCATATTTTACAATAACCAACGTTGAAGATCCACGGCGATATCTAGGTTTTCAAAAGAGACGGGAATGAGAAGTGATAAATGTAAAAGATGGATGTCACTGGAGGAAGAAAGAAAGGGGGGAAATTTTTTTTAGCCCAAAACAACGTTGTTTTGAACGATGCTGTAAATAGTGAATACATCATTCATACTTTTAGTATAGTTAAGAATATAACTAAAATCAGTTTCATTTGGTCTAATTTTATTTTTTAGATAAAAAAAAACTTGTTTGATTCCAAAAAATGAGTTGTGGAGACACTTACAATTGACGAATAGAAAATCTTAAATTTTATTAATAATTGTGAATTATGGAATTTATTAGAGGAAGTAAGAACTCTTTTCAAAAAATTCTTATTTTTATCAAATTTTCACAATTCCCTTAACAATCTTGAATTAAGAGCAGGCAAAATAATTTTTATAAAAGCTTTAACATATTTTGATAAAATTTGTGATTGAAAAAAATTATGGCTCTTATATATTGTGTGGTTAAAATTAATTGTTGATTTTAATTTTAATTTTTTTAAAATTTTTTTAAATTAAATTAAACTAAACAGTGACTAAATACATTGTGGAAATTTGAACTTTTTTCCATGTCAAAAAGTCAATTCTATACATAAATGCACTTGTCCTTCAACTTGCTTAAGTCTAATTGAGCGAGTTTAGTTAGAATATCCCTAATGTATTATATAAATTGTTATCTAGATAGTATAAATGTTGAAAGATTTTCGATCAAAGTAGCATTACTATTTAATGAATAGATATTCAAATTCAAAATTAAAAGTACTCTTATGTTAAAATGTATTGCGTCATCCAAACTTAGTACGTGAAATCATGGTTCAAGCTCGATCTAACTTACCTCTAGAGTCGAGACATGCTAGACTAGGTTGTAAGAGCATCTCCAATACATTTTGTCTATTGCTTTTTAGACGTACCACATAAGCACATATAGATTAAGTTATAAAAAAACACTCTCCAATACATGTTGATGAAAACTCCGTCTAACTGATGTGACACAAAAAATAGGGTCCTATAAATTTAGATGGACTTCTAAATAGAGTGACTCAACAAATTTAAATCCAACTTAGGATTTTATTTTAAAAAATTCAGATGAGGGAAATAGAAATTGAAGATCCATCAATTTAAAAAAAAAATTAATGTCACATAAGCGGTAATATTAATTTTAGACGGAAGATGAATTTATAATTTGACTGTCTATTCAATAGACGTAGTGCCACATATACTAGAAGTCTGACTATTTTACTTGTCACATAAACTATAATAGATGAAGTAGGGATGACAATGGAGGACCTACCTGCGAATTCGCGACGCAGGGCGTGGCGGGACGAGGCTTTGACCCGCCAACCGCCCTGATTAAGAGATTTTCAAAAATAAAAATAGAAAAAAAAATAAAATATGAATTTTTTATACATTGTAGGAAAAAAAAATATATATATATATACGATTGAAGTTGTGGTGTAGTGGTTAAGAGTTATAATTTCATAATTTCAACTCGGGTTCAATTCTTGTTCAATCCATTTTAAAAAAATAAAAGTGATTTGTAAATTGTAATTCTATTTTATGATTTACAATTGTTTTTTTTTTTTTTTTTTTAAGTGGCAGGTCACAGGGCAAGATGGGGTTGCCCCGCACCCACTCCGGATCCTTTGCGAGGTGGGGTCGACAAATTTTTTTGCCATTCTTAAAAAGAGGCGCATTGTATATTAATCTAGAAAAATGATTGTACTAGACCAAGGAGTAACGCTATGAAAGTAAGTAACGAAACCAACCCAATTTAATTCCATAAGATTCCAAGTTATTCGTGTCATTTCAACAGGCCCAATCTCATATAACCCGTTTTTCTCATTTTCATAGGCCCATTAAATCAGAGCCCAAGTCCATAATCGTAACTAGGGTTTTTCAACATGCACGTTTATATACAATATATATATATATATATATATTCTCTAATCCCTGCATTTAGGTTTTTTCTTGTTTACTTTCTACTCGCCACACACAGTTCAACTCCAATGGCGCCGAAGACTCCGAGAGTGACTCGTAACCCGGAATTGATCCGTGGGGTCCGAAAGCACTCGCGTTCGCAGATGTACCACAAGAGGGGGCTCTGGGCAATCAAAGCCAAGAACGGAGGCAAATTCCCAACCCACGACAAGAAATCTGTCGGCGCTGAGCCAGCCGCCGCCGAGAAGGCACCCAAATTCTACCCGGCTGATGATGTCAAGAAGCCGCTTTCCAACAAGCGCAAGCACAAGCCTACAAAACTTAGGTGCTTTTCAGATTTGTTTATTTTGTTTCATTTGAGATTTAGGTTATGATTTTTCAAATTTTTATTCGAATATACTTTTCAGATTCCTTTATTTCGTCATTTTATTTTATTTTTGTTCATTTGAGAGTGGGGTTATGATTTTTTCAAGTTTCGTTCAATATTTTTTTGTCTACCTGGTTGTAGGGCAAGTATTATTCCTGGGACAGTGTTGATTATATTGACTGGAAGATTTAAGGGGAAGCGTGTTGTGTTCTTGAAGCAGCTTGCTTCTGGATTGCTGCTTGTTACTGGTGAGTGTATATATATATATATATATATATATATATATATATATATATATATATATATATTATTACCTTTTATCCTCTAGTTCTATGTCAATGAATAATGTAAATATTTGTTGCTAATTTCTTTGTGTTGAGAGAAAATAGATATGCACATTGACTCCCCTGACATGGGACAAAATCACCATGTCAATGCAGCAATTGCAGATAAAAAAATTGAATTGTGGACCTGTGGTTAGAAAACCCATGTGAATATGTTATTGCAACATGAAATGTCTGTGAAGTATGAATATGCATCTATTTGTATTTGTAATTGAATATGCTCCTGTGGGGTGTGTGTTAAGTTGCATTAAGTTGTATGAACATTGTTGTGGTTTGTTCTGGAAAATGTTTTTATGAATTATGTTCTCTGTTTCAGACACTTTTGACTTTTAGGGGTTGTGACTTATGTGCATGATTCTTGATTTTTTTTTTTCTTCTCCTGCATGACAATGCACTAATATTTGGTCTGTAAAGAATTTGTATGACCCAAGTGATTAAAAATTGTAGCAGAAAGAGCCCTTTTCGATGCTGTGGTTGAGGCAGCTTAATCAGTAGGGAGGTTTTCTCCATGCAAAAAAAAAAGTAGTATGTATGTCACTAAGTCTTTAACTTCTCAAACCAAAACCCATATATATCTCTCTCAATTTCTCTATATTCTTCAAAATCAACTCCCCTCAAACAAAACACTCTCTCTCAATCTTCAACAAATTCTTCTCAATTCCTTAATCTATTAAAATCTTTTACGGTCGGATTCCACCGCAAAGAAAAGCGATATACTAGTTTGGTTGACATTGACTAGTTGGAAGAGAGCATTCTCATATCCTATTGCCTTGTGGAGCAGGTTCTCTGCCATTGCCTATTTGGATTCGCCATGAGAAATTCATTAATTGGGTTTAAATAATTCTTGAACTACTTATTTTTGCCAGTAAATAAACGGTATCCCTGTTTATTAAGTCATTTTTTGCCACTATGATGGTGTCTAATAAGATAACTTAAAGGTATCCTTACCCGTTATGGCATTGTAGTTATGTGATTTTCATTTAGAACCGTGAATCTGCACTTGTTTCTCAATGAGGTTATTAGTATGTTAATCAGTGTATATTTCACCGTTTTCCTCAATGGAGATGTATCTGATTGAACTGCAAAGTATGTGTATTAATTTCTTACTCCGAGTATTGTAGTTTCTTTTGTGTACAATCCTAGGGCAAATCACATGATGGCGCCAAGCCATTTTAGAAGTGTCGATTTTGTTGTGAAAGTAATTCCCCGAATGTGTTTACCTTGTATGCAAGGTTTTCAAGGCTGTATGGTTCAAATTATATCTGCCCTTTGCAGTCTAAAACATTATTTTGTCTGTCATCTCTTACCATGTACTGTTTCCCTTGATTGACCGGTAATTCATACAGAAATGGCTCTTTGAATTACCTTCTGCTACATTGTGATTATTTCAATTTTTTTCTAATTGCCACTGTAGGACCATTCAAGATCAATGGTGTTCCTCTAAGACGAGTTAACCAGTCCTACGTCGTTGCTACTTCAACGAAGGTTGACATCTCTGGGGTGAATGTGGAGAAGATTGATGACAAGTACTTTGCTAAGCAAGCTGAGAAAAAGAATAAGAAGGGCGAGGCTGAATTTTTCGAGGCCGAAAAAGAGGTTTGCCTTTTCTTCTAAAGATAATTATACCATTATTCTTTGTGGTTATGTTGGATGTGCTGATTCGATGGTTTGATATTTCCATCCTCTGTAATTTAGGAGAAAAATGTGCTCCCAGCAGAGAAGAAAGATGACCAGAAAGCTGTTGATGCAGTATTGTTAAAAGCTATTGAGAGTGTCCCGGAGTTGAAGTTCTATTTGGGTGCAAGATTCTCTCTAAAGGCTGGAATGAAACCTCATGAACTCGTCTTTTAGATGAATTACGTACTTATAAGATTGTTAGAACTTATTGTCACTCCCGTTTTTGTATTGTCTTCCTGAATTTGGCATTAGAGATTAATCTTGGAACAAAGTTTTTTTATCTGTTATAAACGTCAAAGTTTTGCTGTTAAACTTGGTATGGCATTTGTTGGTTGGCAAACTATATTTATTATTGCTTAATATTTTGTTATTTATGCCTGCCGGTTTATTAGTTTTTGGATGCGTCTGAACTGCTGTCAGGTTTCCGATTAATTTTGCCTTGAGCCTGCCCCTTAGAAACTTCTTCGTTAGTGCTACAAGTTTTTAATTTATGGATTCTGATGTTTTCATATCACAGGATTAAATGTGTCAATGGTCATTGAAGTTTATTAAAAATTTCAAAATAGTTATTGTTACACTGAAAATGATCTCCTGCTCCCATGGGGCAAGATACACCACCTACCAACTGAGGTGTCAGTAGGTGGGTGGTTCTAGATAAAATAATTTTTGATCTCGAACCACTTCAGCAGGTGGGTGACTTATTCTGCCCCAGGAGATCACCTGTGATTGTTACACTAATGGTGACTTGATTGTAAATATAAACGTTAAATCTTAGGTAGGGTCAATAAATGTTATTTTATTGCATCATTGAAGTTTGAAGACAAACTTGTTGAAGAAAGGAGTGTGCGTGTGAAAAAAATTGTTACAAATTTTATTGCCCATTATATGATATACCTTTAACTGGATTCTATAAATTTTGTTTTCAAACAAGCTTTTCTATTGCTTTCATACTAATTTGGTACTTGTCACTGCACGTCTAAGGTTATATAAAAATGCAATAAAGCAAATTCAATGAATAGATGGGTAACACAGACTTAAAAGAGGGGTGAAGCATCCATTTGAAGTGGTGAGAGCCTATCAACTTACGCAAGGAAGTAAGTAGAACTAAAATCAAACTCTACATGGAGAAGAAGTTGCAGAAATTTTGTTTCAATTGATATTGAGGGAGTTATAATTTGCATTCTTCTTGAAACCTTAGAATTTCACTTGACTACAAACTGTTTAAGTTCATACTAATAGCTTGTTTGGCTAAGCTTAAAAGTAATTCTTTACAACTTCCAAAGAATTTTTCTTTCCCAAATTAGATGGCCTGTCATATGATTATGTGCATTTTGAAAAAAATTTCCTCCATTGTTCTTGAATTGTCGTCATTGAGATGAATTATTTCACCGATATTTTATTATTGCATCTGTAGTGCTGCATTATTGAATGTCTTATCTATAGAAATGTGAAAAAGATATTCAATAATGCAGCACTACACATGCAACATGCAACAATACAATATCGGTGAAATAATTCACCTCAATGTACACTAATTCAAGAATAATAGAGGAATAAGTTTTCAAAAACGTGCATAATCATTTTAACAGACCATCAAATTTGGAGAAGACTTTTTTTTTTTTTTTTTTTTTTTTTTTTTTTTTTTTTTTTTTTTTTTTTTTAAAGTCGAATTGAAGTGTACTACCAAGGTTCGAGTCCGAATGTCGCACATTTGGGGTCGAATTTATATACCAAGGCCATTTCTTCTCATTACCGTAACCAAACTGCTTTCTCGGAAGAAACTATTCTTCAACATTTGAAGACGAGAAAATTTGTTAAATGTGAAAGTGGCAAGCCCCAATGATTAAGGGCCCGAAATTTGTATTGTGTGCTGAGGAAAATACGAAGAAAATGAGAGTTGGAATTCTTTGTCGTGGACACGAATACCAAGTGACAAGGTGGTTGTTAAAAAAAAAAAAGGAAAAATCCACCTGCATTCTTCTATTTTCTAGTCTCTCTGGGTTACTGAGGTTACCACCAAAATATAGTTGTTACACCAAAACTAGGTGTAAATAACTAATCAGACTGACCTAGTAGATAAATAAATAATACAGAAACAAAAACAGTAATTGGACCAAAGAATGAAATCGTATTATAAGATCGCAATTGAATAGATCAAGATGTGAAAAATTCAGCGAGTTAGGAGGGATATAACAATTTTTCTTGTAACACATTTGTTTCCCAATATAGAGCACAATCATACTAGGTTAAAGAATAAAATACACCACCTTCTAGAGTTCTTTACTTTTCAAGCAAACTAGACACCTAATATGGGGATAAGGTTTAAATTGTTGCTGGCTACTTTCGTCTCTAAATATTGCCGCATACTGATCATGTTTGAATTTAGCTCGCAATGTGTTCATGTTGAGAAATCTGCCTCAGAATGGGCTGAAGAAGACTGGACCACTGATCCATTTACTTATATGATCCTACTGTTTGATTGTGGCCCAAAATTCATTTATGGACAAGCCTCTTATGCAAATGGGCTTCCTAAATCCAGATGGTGACAAGTGGTTGATGTATTACCGTTGGATCAAGGGTTAGATGAAATGTTCTTTTATATTCCATTCTGTTTCTTTTTCTGGAAGCATCCGAGAGAGAGAGAGAGAGAGAGAGAGAGAGAGAGAGAGAGAGAGAAAATCAGAGAGAAAGAGAACTACGACTCTTTGAGTTCTTGAGTTTTCTGTAGATTAGAACTTCATTTCCTTCTTCTTTTCTTTTTACTTTGTGTACAAAATCTGAGTGATTTTGTAAGGAATACGGAGGGAGGATTGTTCACAGTGGTGTGAACAGTAACTGCGATGGTTTTGTATGATTTCTGTAATCTGTAAACGAACTTCGAAGTGTGGTATTTTAGTGCTAGAGCTATATCTACTTTTGGTAGATGCTCAACAGATGACTAGCGTTTAGAATACGTGAACATCCGGACCTCTTAGTGGGTGAAAAAGTCTCTTGTGTTCTTTACTGTTTTTGCTATTATTGTTCTAGCAATCACGTTTGGGACCTATCAGTGGTATCAGAGCCTTGATAAAACCATAGATCTTGAAAGTTTTCTTTAAGTTCAGGAAACGTTTTTTTTTTATAAAAAATAAAAGATCTGTTATGGTTTGTCAGGATTCAGAAAAAGAATCTTATTTCCTGAATCTTTATGTTCTAACCTCTCTTCGATCTTGATCTTGTAGTGATCTTTGTGAAATCACTCCCCGTGGTGACTCTTAGTGACTCAACTTTTGTTTCTGGTGATATTTGGTACTTCGCCTAACAGTCTTTCATATTTCCTTCATATATTTCTTCATTATCAGAAACCTAGGGTTTCGATCTGGTAATCTCTGTTCTCTATACCCAGTTCTTATTGCATGCGTGTGACTGGGAGGTTATTAAGGTAATAAAACCTGTCAAAGTTTACCTTTGTCCAAGATCTCCTGCGAGGATCTGGGAATCTGAGGGAACTTTGGCCCAACGTGAGTTTTTTAGCCCTTAAACCTCATCTCCTGTATTCTGTGATATTATCTAAAATTATTGTGAAATAAAACTGTTCTTTACTTAGTTTGGAATTGTGCATTTTAAGTTTCTTTATAAGTTTTTGTAGCTTCTTATTGTTTTTTTTTAAAAAGGAAAAGAAACTGATTTTAATCTTGTTGTAAAATTCTTTTTCCTAAAAATGTCTACCTCTCATAAATTTGAAGTTGATTTATGGAATGGAACTGGAGATTTTAGTCTCTGGCGCCAGAAAATGAGAGCCCTTTTATTACAACAAAGATGTGCTGCTGCTCTTGATTGCTCTTGGGCAGCAGAAATTAGTCTTTATAGAAGAAAAGAACTTGATGAAATTGCTTGGAGTTCAATTTTTCTGCATTTATCAGATAGTGTTATTAGACTGCTGATTCTTTATGGAAAAAATTGGAAGACTTATATCTGATAAAAACAATGCCAAACAAATGCTATCTGTTAAGACTGTTTTACAATTTCAGATTTGATACTTCCTCATCTTTAGAGGAAAATATTGATAAATTTACTAAATTGATTCAAGATTTGGCAAATTGTGATGAAATTTTATCTGATGATCAGCAAGTTGTTGCCCTTCTTAATTCTCTAGATGATAAATATAGAGATATTAGAAATGCCTTAGAATATGGGAGGAGAGACTTAACTGTGGATATAGTTATTTCTGCTTTAAGAAATAAAGATCTTGAATTGAGAGAAGATCTGAGAGAAAATAAGAGTGGTGAGGGGTTGTTTGTGAGAGAAAAACCAGGAAGTAAGAACCATAGCACTCCTACCTCTAATTTTCAGAAAAAGGGTAGAAACTCTTCTGATAAACCTAGAGATAAGAACAAGATGAAGAATAGAAATAAAGGAAAATGAAAGAAGTGTTATTACTGTGGAAAAACAGGTCATATGATCAAAGACTGTTTTAAAAAGATGTCAGATATGAAAGAAAAGCCCTCTCCAAATGGGTCTGCTGCCTTAGCCTGTGATAACAATGGTGAAATGAATGGGGTAATCCTGGTTGCCTCAACTAGTAAGGGTATAGATGATTGGATTCTTGATTCTGGATGCACCTTACATATGTGTCCAATTAAAGAATGGTTTACTGATTTCAACAAAATCAGTGAAGGTTAGGTCCAAATGGAAAATGATATGAGCTGTAAGATCAAAGGAATTGGTAAAATTACTTTGCTTCTTAACAACAGTTATATTATGATTTTAAATAGAATTAGATTTGTTCCTGACCTGAAAAGGAATCTAATCTCCCTGGGAGAATTAGATGTTGATTATGATATTAGGATACACAATGGAACTGTTAAGTTCTTCCTTAATACCATAGAAATCCTATCTTCACCTAAGACTAATGGTATCTATGTTATACAGGCTAAACCCCAAATAGCTACTTCAGCTTCTGCCATCAGTTCTGAAACCAGTAAATCCTCTATGTGGCATAGAAGATTAGGACATATATGCAATGAAGGTCTTCAAATTTTGAAGAATGAAGGAGCTTTTGGAAAAGATAATATAGAAAAACTTGACTTTTGTGATGAATGTGTGTTAGGTAAACACTGTAAATTGCCTTTCATGATTGGAACTCACAAGTCTACTTCTATTTTAGAATATCTGCATGCTGATCTTTGGGGACCATCTTCTGTAAATACTCTTAGTGGGTATAGATTTTATCTTTTGATAATAGATGATTTTTCAAGAAAACTGTGGACTTTTCTTTTAAAATCAAAATCTGATACTTTTCAAAATTTCAAAACTTGGAAAACTTTAATTGAAAATCAGACAAATAAGAAGATTAAAGTTCTCAAAACTGATAATGGTTTGGAATTTTGCAATTATGACTTTGATCTTTTCTGTAAAGATTGTGGTATTCTCAGGCACAGAACAGTGACATACACTCCTCAACAAAATGGAGTAGCAGAAAGAATAAATAGAACCTTGTTAAACAAGGTCAGATGCATGCTTTTGAGCTCATGTTTGTCTAAATCCTTTTGGGGGGAAGCTTTAAAACTGCTACCTATTTGATAAATAGAAGCCCCTCAAGTGCCATTAGTTTTAAAACTCCTGAAATGATTTGGTCCAAAAGTCCCACTGATTACTCAAGGCTTAAAACATTTGGGTGTGCTGCCTTCTCTCATCAAAATGAGGGTAAGTTAGAGCCTAGATCCATTAAATGTGTTTTTCTAGAATATGGGGAAGAAACAAAAGGGTACAGACTGTGGGTTAAAGACAAAGGGGGTTATAAAGTCATAGTAAGCAGAAATGTAATTTTTAATGAGAATGAAATGCCCTGTTTGAAGAAAGGGAATTCTCATATACCTGAAAAGGATAGTGTTGTCAAACAAATAGACTTGAATCCTTAAAATACTGATGAAACTATTCTAGAACCTCATACTGAGGTGGAGACAATTCAGCCTAATCTAAATCAGTCTGAAGAGGATACAAATGACAATCAGGATCAAGTAGAAGAAACTGACCTAAATGGTTACCAACTTGTAAGAGATAGAGAGAGAAGGATAAGATTTCCTTCATCTAGAGTGAGTAATGAAGATTTTGTAACCTTCTTTACTGCTTTAGATCTGATTAGTTCTGAACCAAACTCTTATGAAGAAGCTGTGACTGGAAAGAATTCAAAGTTCTGGCTTGATGCAATGCAAGATGAAATGAATTCTTTATTAAAGAACAATACTTGGACCTTAGTTAATAAACCAAAGGACCAAAGAGTTATAGATTGCAAATGGGTCTATAAGATTAAAGAAGGAGAGTATGCTTCAGATAGAGTAAGGTATAAAGCAAGATTAGTGGCTAAGGGATTCACCCAAAGGGAAGGATTGACTTTAATGAAATTTTTTCTCCTGTTGCTAAATATACCTCTATCAGAATTCTTCTTGCTTTAACTGCTCAATTTAATTGGGAATTGGATCAGTTAGATGTTAAAACTGCTTTCTTGAATGGTGATCTTGATGAAGTCATTTACATGTCTCAACCAAAAGGTTTTGAGTTGAAATCTAAAACTGAAAAAGTTTGCCTGTTAAAAAAAATCCTTGTATGGCCTTAAGCAGGCTCCTTGGCAATGGTATATAAAGTTCAACTCTTATATTCAAACTCTAGGCTTTAACAAAAGTAATTTTGATCATTGTTTCTTTTATAAAAGCCTCAATGATAATAACTCTGTGTTTTTGCTTTTATATGTGGATGATATGCTGTTAGCTTGTCATGATAGGAAAGAAATTGATCTTATTAAAGAAAGGTTGAAAGCTGAGTTTGAAATGAAAGACCTAGGAGAAGCTAAAAGGATTCTAGGAATGGAAATCAAAAGGGATAGAGTAAACAACATTCTTTACTTATATCAGACTTCTTATATTTCAAAAATTTTGGAAAAATTTTCAATGAATGATGCTAAACCTGTTTCATTACCTTTAGCAAATCATTTTAAACTTTCTAATGAGCAATCACCCAAAACAGAAGAGGAAATTGATAGAATGAACTTAGTACCTTATGCTAATACAGTTGGCTCCATCATGTATCTTATGGTTTGTACCAGACCTGATTTGGCTCATGCTTTAAGTATCTTAAGTAAATTCATGGCTAACCCAGGTGAAACACACTGGATTGCTATAAAATGGATACTAATATACTTAAAAGGTTTAGGTAATCTGAGTTTAAAATTCAGTAGAAATGATGAAGGAGTAATCTTAAAGGGGTATGATTCTGACTTTGCAGGTGATTTGGATAAAAGAAGATCCACTTCCTCTTATGTGTTTACTCTTTGTGATGGTTGTATAAGTTGGAAATCCCAACTGCAAAAGATTGTAGCACTTTCTTCTATAGAGGCAGAATACATTGCTGCCTGTGATGCTGTAAAAGAAGGACTTTGGCTGAGAGGCCTTCTTGGTGAAATTGGTTTCAGAAATGAAACAATCAGGTTATATACTGATAATCAAAGTGCTATCCATCTAAGTAAGAATCTAGTATACCACGATAGAACCAAGCATGTGGACATTAAATTCCACTTTGTAAGAGATATGGTTGAAAAGAATATAGTAGATTTGATCAAAATCCCTACTCAATTCAACCCTTCTGATATTGGTACGAAAATTCTTCCTTTGAATAAATTCAAGAATTGCTTAAATATCTTGAATATTTCTGATGTTGAGTTCTAAAGGTAATGAATTTCTTTCTGTTTTTCTGTTTTAAATTTGTTTAAATTTTGGCAACTGATTTCAATTTTATTTTTTTAGGTACAATCGAGCAAATGAAATCAAAACATGATACATCTTAATGCACTAAGGATACTACACTAATGGTTCATCCATCTCTTCAGCAAGGTGGAGTTTGTTGAGAAATCTGCCTCAGAATGGGCTTAAGAAGACTGGACCACTGTTCCATTTACTTATCTGATCCTACTGTTTGATTGCGGCCCAAAATTCATTTCTGGACAAGCCTCTTATGCAAATGGGCTTTCTAAATCCAGATGGTGACAAGTGGCTGATGTATTACCGTTGGATCAAGGGTTAGATGAAAGGTTCTTTTATATTCCATTTTGTTTCTTTTTCTGGAAGCATCCGAGAGAGAGAGAGAGAGAGAGAGAGAGAGAAAATCAGAGAGAAAGAGAGTTGGGCCTCTGAGTTCTTGAGTTTTCTGTAGATTAGAACTTCATCTCCTTCTTTTCTTTTTACTTTGTGTACAAAATCTGAGTGATTTTGTAAGGAATACGGAGGGAGGATTGTTCACAGTGGTGTGAACAGTAACTCCGATGGTTTTGTATGATTTCTGAGCTATATCTACTTTTGGTAGATCCTCAACGGGTGACTAGCGTTTAGAATACGTGAACATCCAGACCCCTTAGTGGGTGAAAAAGTCTCTTGTGTTCTTTACTGTTTTTGCTATTATTGTTCTTACAATCACGTTTGGGACCTATCAAAGTTCAAACAAACAACAAAAGCAAAACAAGAGTAATGATTAAAAAAGATATCACATTGTAGTCAGTGCCACAGTTAACACCAATTTCTGTATGCATACTCTATAATAGATGACGATGAGACCTAAAACACAATTTCTGAAGTTTTTAGCATTTACAGATTATGATAAGCAAACATAGAACCGGAATTAGGATTAACTTTGATTGACGGAACATTCGGCTATTCAAGTTGTGTTCTTAAAGTAAGGTAAGGTTCATATCGAAATTATAGATAAATTCTTGATAGAGGATGATACTCAATTTTACCTATCCATAATGGGGTGTTTCAAGCTGAAGCGCACCTTCCTAAAATAGAAACCTTTTTCCAAAAAAAATAAAAAAACTTATTTATATATATAGGGAATCAGATTTAACAGGCCCTCCTCTTTCTCCATCTATCCTCATTAGATTAGTTATGACGATTCTTCCATGACAATGCCCCCATACCATCTCTACCGCCGGCCTGACCGGCACAATAACAACAAACCACCAGTGCAAACCAATTACAGAAAAGCAAATCTAGAAAAGAATCAAGGGAACATAAAGCCAAAACCATGATAGAAGCATAATGAAATGTATTTACAGGTAAAAAGGCAACTGTAAATAAATTTTAAACTTACCCCAAGTTCTTTGGCACAGGGAAATGATAGAAGCCAAGGTGACAGCTGACAATAGGTGGTTTAGTGACCTTCAAGAAACAATATTTTGACAAACAAGAAACATAGAGGATGCCCAGTTAATGAATAAGCTAAGATATATCTTTTCAGATAAAGTTTATCGTCAACATAATATTTACCAAGAAACTGACTTGTTCCTCCGATATAGCTGCTCGATTGGCATAATGATTGAGATGTCTTCCCAGCAAAGCACCTTTTACTATAAAAGTTACAATAATGATGAATGTGAAGTAGTGATTTATGTGACATAAGTGATGATTCAAAATTCTAAGCAAATAAGGAAACCTCATTTATTAGCCACTGCTATAGTTAAATCAATTAAGTCCATTCACCAATCTCAACAAAGGCACTAATTATGTCCCACTTTGGTAAAGATTATTCCGAGTACGCTATAGATTTCAGGTTACATAACCTACTCTCCCTAAAAAATGTGGCACGAAAGTTCACAATGATCTCTAATTAGATTTTTGCAGCCATATGAATAAACAGGTCTTGGGTCCTTTTTATGGATTATCGAGCACTGGTTTTCTTTTTCTCTTGTCACTCGTGTGGTGTGCACATCGGCCTGTGATAATTAAGAAACACATATTCTCCAAGTAGTTTGAACAAAAAGATATTTAAAAAGAGTTGCACAGAATACAAAACCCCTACATAGTACCTTTTACCAAATTGTTCAGCATTTATTAGGATTATATTAGTATGGCAGCGACAATCAAACATTACAACACATTGATTATCTCACAATAGGTAGCTCCAAAATGTTGAAGATATGAAAAGATCGTGATATTATTCTATTTTTTCTATTGTACGGGATTACTTTCCTTTATAGTTGACTGTGTGATTATTACACAATTTTTCCTTTTAGGACAATTGTATCCCTATAAATAAAGTCTCCTACTTTGTAACAAGCAAGACAGAAGAAAAAATTCTCATATTCTTTTCATTAATCTGTCTCAATTATATTCAGTTTATTAATTTATCAAAGAAGTGCTTTTACTATCTATTACGATCACAGTTCACAGCTCCAAGACTGACCTAGTGGATAAATTAGGAATACAGAAACAAAAACAGCAATTGAACCAGAGATTGCGATTGCATTATAATTGCAAATAAACAGATCGAAAGGTGAACTAAATTTCAGAAAGTTGGGAGGGTTACTTGAAAGTTTGAATATAACCCATTTTTTTTCCAAATATATAGTACAATATTAAAGAATAAAATAACGCCACCTTCTACGATTCTTTACTTTTCAATCAAACAAGACTCTAAATAAGGGGATATGGTTTAATTTTTTGTTGGATAATTGTCTCTTACTATTGCCGAATGCTGGTCGAGTCTGAATTTATCTCAGAATTTGATCCCAAAAAGAAAAAAAAAACGATAGTATTGATGAAAAAAAATCATATTACACTTTTGCCACGGTTAACACCTCCAACTTTTTATATATACTCTATGTTAGATGATGAAGAGACCTAAAACACAATTCTGGAAGTTTTTAGCATTTCCAATTTATGATACAAACTCCAAAGCAAACTTAGAACCAGTATTAGGATTAACCTTGACTAAAGGAACATTTAGCTATTCGAGTTGTGTTCTCAAAGTAAGGTAATGTTCATATAGAAATTATAGATAATTTTCATAGATCTAATACCTATTTACCTGAAAGAGGTTGAAGTGCTGCAAAGGAAACACGCTCGGTCACAGGTGGAATGAAAGCTTGATTACAATCCAGGGCTTATAGCTTTTCAGCCCCAATAAGAGAATTTGTAGTTCAAGTCTGCAAATATGCCTCCTGAGGAGCTTATTATCGTTGTACGCCCCAAACAATACGAAAGAACTATTTAGGGTTGATCAACTCCACCAATTGAAGGTCATATCCTCCATCAGAAAAAAGCAATCATGTCTTTCTGAAAGCAGCCGTAATTGTACCCAAAAAAAAGGGAGGAAATTAAACAAGAATTTCCTCTCCTTTTAATTACACTATTTCTTTCCATTATGGGGTGTTTCAAACTGATGACCACTTTCCTAAAACAGAATCGTTTTTCGCAAAAACCTGAGTCAAAAGACTAATTTATATCCAAGGGATCAGATTCAATAGACACTCCATTTTCTCAATATAACTTCATTGGACTACTTACACCCATTCTTTTCCATTACATTGCCAACATATCTCTACCTCAATCCAAACCCGCCATGATAATGAAAAACCACCAGTGCAAACCAGAAACAGAAAAACAAATCTAGATAAAACAGGATCCATTTACATCCTTATTAATGGATTTTATTTTCGGTCCTTTAACAAGGTCCTAATGCCAGTTCTACAGGTGCATTTTGGCCAGAAAAGGCTTTGATAGGATATTTTGACCTTAAACATGCTGCCATATGCAATTGATTGTGCCAATGTGCATGCTTGCAACATCAAGAGAACAGAAAGCCCAACCAGGATAGTTTAGGGGGCAAAGTCCATTCAGCCTTCTATAAGTTCCTAGGAAAGTTTCTGCACTTCTTCTAATCAGTATTAGCACAGTGTTTTTGTAATTTGTACGCATTTACTTTTCTAGAGAAACTAAAGACTATACATTATGATTTTTGAAACTTGGAATTTAACCACAAGATGGCAAGACAAGAACATACAAATCTAGTGGAGGATCAACAAATGTGTTATGGGTTGAAAAGAACCAACAGTTAAACAACAAATTTATAAATTTAAATGCCAAAAAAGAGCTTTGGAATTCATTTTTCACGAGAATATATCTTTCCTGGTCACTTGATTACTTTTCGCATAGAAAAGAACAGGTACCATCACTGGTTGGGCATGTTTAATGGCTCTAGAGCAGCAGTTTTTGATCCTTGACCACCATTTTGATGTAATGTCATTCTCCATAATAGTTCAACTATTAAGCATTGAGACCTTCATACCCACACAACTGCACTTACAGACAGAGACACATACGAAATAAAGCATAAAGATTTTGGAAATTGTTATATGCTTATCTTTTTTCTATGCATACAAGCCTTGACCAATTGGAATTCACAAAGAGCCAAAATTAGGAAATTTAAGTAAATGACCACTTCTTAATAACTCCTTGTTTCTGCATTCAAAGTCATATCATTTACTAAATGACAAATAAACCGGGAAGACAAGAGCACATGCTGGTAGATACTTTGAATTCATAGCGATATCAATAGACTAATAGACACCAACAAATCGTTTTGCCTATCAACCGCATTTCATTACTTTACAGCTTAAGTGTTTGTTTACAACTTGTTTGTTGTTATACAATCAGTTGGGAAGGTAGAATAGGAAATTCTGTAACGACCACGAACTTTTTCCCTACAAGCCTCTCACCCAAAGACTATTCTGTGCACTGTTAGCTTACGTACTGTCCACGGAGGATTTTGCCCCAAACGAGATTTTTATCGCGTTCCCAACGATTCGAACCCTTGACCTCCTCCCTTAAAAGTAACTTATGAAGAATGTACCCATTGGTACCGGTATTCACCGTAAGTTATTAGATAATATAAGAAATGAATTATACGTCAAGAAGTAGAGGCGGTACAGATTGAAGATAAATTAAAGAAAGAAACACTTGTGTCGTTGGGATATGTCTTGCATAGCCCTAAAGAGATTTGCGTTCATAATGAGTGTAATGATAAAAAACGATGTCATATTACAGTTGTGCCAACGTCAACACCTCAATATTTTATACGCACTCTATATTATATAATGATGAGATCTCAAACATAAGATTTTAGCATTTCCAATTTCTGATACAAACTCCAAAGCAAGCTTAGAATTGGAATTAGGATTAACTTTGACTAAATGAACATTCGGTAATTTCAGTTCGAGCTTTGGGTTCTCAAAGTAATGTACGGTTCATATCAAAGTTCTAGGTAATTTTTCATAGAGGCTAATACTAAATTTACCTGAAAGAGGTTGAAAATCTGCAAGAAACCGTGCTCGGTCATAGGTGGAATGAAAGCTTCACCACAATCCAGTATACTATCTTTCCAGCCCCAATGAAAGAATTTTCAGTTCAACTCTGCAAATATGCCTCCCTGCAGATTTCAACTCTCAAGACAGAATGGAAGAAGAAAATCGCACAGCAATTCGAATATAGTGGATAATTTTTGTAATAGATAATATAGCAGTGATTGTAATTTAGTATTCAGAAAAACACTTGTGTATACAATTGATTGAATGTAAAATTGCAATAAGTAAATACAATGATTTTGAGCAATTCGAGAGGCTCTTTCTCTCCACAATTTCTTCCTTTCCAAAAGATACTGCTTCCTCTCTCCCTGTTACTATTTATTTCCCAGCAGCTGAGGTGGCCACTTCCACTAACGGTTTGCACGTGAGTTTGTTGGTGTCAAGTGATTCTCTGTGGTCCTCTTCCATCTATTTCTATAATCTCCTTTCTGCCCTTGGTCCCCATGCTGCGTTTCCTGTACGTGGACACAATTTGAGGTTTATCATTACCCCGCCCTTCAAGAATCACCTTGTCCTCAAGGTGGAAAGACGAAAACTGTTGGTTGATTGTGTCATACGGCTCCCACGTAGCTTCTAGAGGTGGCAACTCTTTCCACTGAATTAACACGTCCAAACCCCGAAGGTTTCTTCCCACCCCCGGACGTATCCCTAAAACTGCCTCAGGTTCCACCCTTAATTCCAGCTCCTCGCTGAGCTGTGGAGGTAGCTCTATCACCTCTTGCACCAGTCCCAAAGCCTTACGTAATTGCGACACATGGAATACCGGATGGATGTGAGACGTTAGGGGTAGTTTCAGCTTGTAAGCTACTGGCCCAATTTTCTGCTCTACTGTGAATGGTCCATAAAATCTCGGGGACAGTTTCTCGTTAGGGCGAGAAGCTAACGATTTATGCCTGTAGGGTCTGATTTTTAAATATACCTTGTCTCCTATCTCAAAGTGCACTTCACATCTTTTTGCATCTGCAGTCATTTTCATCTTGGATTGTGCTCGACTGAGTTGGCCTTTCAATTCATCCAAGATCTGGTCTCTTTCCAGTAGCTGTTGTTCCACCCCAGCCACTATTGCACCTCCTTGCTCAAAGCGAATCAATGGAGGAGGTTCCCTTCCGTATACAATCCGAAAAGGGGTAGTTTTCGAAGACGTGTGGAACGAAGTGTTGTACCATAACTCTGCCCATGACAGCCAGTTAAACCATGCCTTCGGCTTCGTGGAAGTGAAACATCTCAAGTAAGTTTCTAGCATCCTGTTTACAACCTCCGATTGACCATCTGTTTGGGGGTGGTATGCCGTGCTACGATTTAATTTAGTGCCCTGCAATCGAAATAACTCCTCCCAAAACTTGCTCATGAAGATTTTATCTCTATCGGACACAATTGACTTCGGAATCCCATGCAATCGAATCACTTCCTTCACAAATACTGCCGCTACAGAATTAGCGGAAAAATGGTGCTTCAACCCTACAAAGTGTGCGTACTTACTCAATCTATCTACCACCACCAATATCGTATCCATTCCTTCGGACTTTGGCAGCCCTTCCACAAAGTCCATAGTTATCTCCTCCCACACTTGGTCCGGAATATGTAGTGGCTGTAATAGCCCAGCGGGTGAAAGGGTCTGATATTTATTTTGTTGGCAGATCGAACACTGACTAACATACCTTCCAATATCACTTTTCATCCCTTGCCAATAGACACTAGCTGCTAATCGTTGATATGTTTTTAGTACCCCCGAGTGACCTCCAATGTTCCCATCATGCCCCTCTTGAAGCAGAAGTGCTGTCATAGGGGACCTCTTGGGAATTACTAGTCGCCCCTTTCGAAGAAGCCAGCCGTTGCCCACAGAGAAACCTGGGTGAGATAATGGGTTAGCCTCCACTTCTCTCATGATCTTCTGTAGCCTTTCATCCCTATTAATCTCCTCCTTCAACTGGTCCAGTAAAATTACCTGAGGCACTGTTATAGCTATCAATTCGACAACTGGACTTATTCTCGATAGCGCATCTGCCGCTTTGTTTTCAAGCCCAGGACGATACTGAATGTCAAAGTGGTACCCCATTAACTTTACCAACCATTTTTGGTATTCCGGACTAACTACCCTTTGCTCCATTAGAAACTTTAAACTCTTTTGGTCAGTCTTTACTATAAATTTCTGCCCCAACAGATAATGTCTCCACTTCTGAACTGCAAATACAATTGCCATCAATTCTCTTTCATATATAGACTTGGCGCGGCTTTGAGGATTGAGGGCATGACTGTAGTATGCTATTGGACGGCCCTCTTGCATCAGTACTGCTCCCAAACTATGTCTGGAAGAATCAGTCTCTACTATAAAAGGTTGGCTGAAATCGGGAAGGGCCAGGACCGGGACAGAAACCATGGTAGCCTTCAATTTTCGGAATGCCTCCTCCGCTACCTCATCCCAAAAAAAATTATTCTTGCGCAACCTTTCAGTAAGTGGCCACGCTAACTTCCCATAATCTTGCACAAACCTCCGGTAATACCCCGTTAAACCCAGGAATCCACGTAGTTCCGTAAGGCTATGAGGGCTGGGCCAATCGCACATTGCTTTAATTTTTGACTGATCCGCAGCCACCCCGTCCTTGGAAATAATGTGCCCCAAATATTCCACTCTTGACTGCCCAAACTGACATTTCTTCCTGTTAGCAAACAATTTGTGCTCCTCCAAGATCCCCAACACACATCTGAGATGTTCACCATGTTCTTTTAACGTATGGCTATAGACCAATATATCGTCAAAGAACACAAGCACGAACCGCCTCAACTGGGCCTTAAAGACTTCATTCATAAGTGACTGAAATGTCGCCGGGGCATTGGTCAGCCCAAAGGGCATCACTAAAAACTCATAGTGCCCTTCATGTGTTCGAAACGCAGTCTTTGTTACATCACCATCTACTACCCGAATCTGATGATATCCCGACTTCAAATCTAGTTTAGAGAATACTGCTGCGCCATGTAACTCATCTAGTAACTCCTCAATTATCGGAATAGGAAATTTGTCTGGCACTGTTACTCTGTTTAAGGCACGGTAATCCACGCAAAACCGCCAACTCGCATCTTTTTTCTTAACTAACAATACCGGGCTAGCAAACGGGCTAGTACTCTGCCGAATTATCCCTGCTGCCAGCATTTCTCCAACCAACTTCTCAATTTCATTTTTCTGTATAAAAGGATATCTATAGGGTCTTACACTGACTGGAGAAGTCCCTGGATGTAAGACAATGGCATGGTCTTTATCCCGGTGGGGTGGAAGGCCTCGAGGCTCGTCAAACACTTTCCTATAATCGTTTAACACTCCTAGCAGCATCTCTGGAATCATATTTTGGGCCTCATTACAGTCAGCCGTGATGTTGCTTAGTTCCAGAAGTACTCCTTCCCCATTTTCTTTAAATGCTTTCATCATCGATCTCATGGATACTAGAGTTTTGCTCAAGCTAGGATCCCCTTGAAGCATCATTGTCGTTTCTCCAATCTGGAACTTCATCGTCAATTCCTTCCAATCCACATGTGTTCCGCCTAACGTGGCTAACCATTTCATGCCCAAAATTACATCCGAGCTACCCAATTCCAATGGCAGGAAATCTTCATTGATTTTGATGTGCTGAATTTCCAGAACTACCCCTTTGCATATACCCGTCCCTTGAATGGCCAGACCCGTTCCCATAATGACGCCGTAACCCGGGGTTGCTGTTCTAGGCAGCTCCAACTTTTGGACTAGCTCCGATGAGATGAAATTATGGGAGGCTCCACAGTCAATCAAAATCACTACTTCCTGTCCAGAAATCCTCCCTCTCACCTTCATGGTCTGTGGGGTGGTCAGCCCCACCACCGAGTTTAACGACAGTTCGACCACCTCCTCCGCCGTTTTCTCCTCCTCTTCAGCTCTTTCCTCTTCGCCGTTCACCGCCCCTTCCCACTCTTCTCCTTCTTGGATCAATAGTACTTGCAACTCTTTGTTTTTACACCGGTGACCCATCGTGTATTTCTCATCACAACGAAAACAAAGCCCCTTTTCTCTTCTCGATTGCAACTCGGCCTCGCTCAACCTTTTGAATGGCAGATTTGATGGTTTTCCAGTGGGGACATTTCTGGGGCTCGTATAATTTGGGAATTTTGGCATTGCAGGTAGTGGGTGTGAAGAAACCGGGTATGGGTGGGAGTAATTCATAACCTTTTGTTTCACTGGGCTGGATCCTCCAAAAGCATTTTTAATGGCCCAATTTTTATCCTCCACTCTTTGGGCTGTTTCCATGATCTGGCCCAATCCCTTGGGATTCATCAATCGGACCTCTGCCCGAATCTCAGGCTTCAGTCCATTAATGAAGTTGCCTTCCAGGATAGCCTCCGGCATTTCCTCCAGCGGCGACGCCAGTGTCTCGAACATTCGCCGGTATTCGCGCACGGAATTCTCTTGTCGGAGAGCCAAGAATTTTTCCTCTAGAGACCCCTCCTGCGATGGTCGAAACCTCTCCAACATCATTGATTTTAATTCCTCCCAGCTTTGAAGTTTTCGCCTCTTCTTCTCCCATTGAAACCAGGCAAGAGCTTCCCCTTCCAAACACACCCCTATCGACTCCATTCTTTCCTCCTCGGCCATTTGGTTGACGACGAAGTACCTCTCCGCTCTAAAAATCCACCCATCCGGGTCCATCCCTTCAAACACTGGCATCTCCAATCTTCGGTTCCGATAATTGGAACGCCAACCACTTTCCATGACTCCTTCGATTTCTGGGTTCAGGTTCTTGATGCCTTGTGGATTCTCTAATGAAGCTGAGTTTCCAGATTGTTTGGTTCCCTCTTGTTCCTTCCCTTTTCTTCCCTTTTCTTGTTCATCCCATTTATTAGCCATCCAGTTAAATCGTTCTATTATGGCGGCCATCTGCCCTTGGAATTCCGATTTCAAGGAATCCATACTCACTTGCATCCCATGGTGCCACTCTTCCATCTTACTCTCCATCGTTCCCACCCTCTCATTGATTGTTTGCCCCATGACCGTTTTTGCTCTGATACCAAAATGATAGATTCTAATATTTTGTTATCTGAATTCTTGCAGATTTCAACTCTCAAGACAGAATGGAAGAAAAAAATCGCACAGCAATTCGAATATAGTGGATAATTTTTGTAATAGATAATATAGCAGTGATTGTAATTTAGTATTCAGAAAAACACTTGTGTATACAATTGATTGAATGTAAAATTGCAATAAGTAAATACAATGATTTTGAGCAATTCGAGAGGCTCTTTCTCTCCACAATTTCTTCCTTTCCAAAAGATACTGCTTCCTCTCTCCCTGTTACTATTTATTTCCCAGCAGCTGAGGTGGCCACTTCCACTAACGGTTTGCACGTGAGTTTGTTGGTGTCAAGTGATTCTCTGTGGTCCTCCTCCATCTATTTCTGTAATCTCCTTTCTGCCCTTGGTCCCCATGCTGCGTTTCCTGTACGTGGACACAATTTGAGGTTTATCAGAAACCGTGCTCGCGTGCTCGGTCATAGGTGGAATGAAAGCTTCACCACAATCCAGTATACTATCTTTCCAGCCCCAATGAAAGAATTTTCAGTTCAACTCTGCAAATATGCCTCCCTGCAGAGCCTATTTTCATTATGTGGCCCAAACAGTAACGAAAAAAGTATTTAGGTTGATCTACTCCACCGATTGAAAGTTATCCAACATCAGAAAAAGCAATCCTGTCTCCCTGAAAGCAGTAGTACTTGTACGAAGAGGAAATTAAACCATAAATCCCTCTCTTTTAAATAAGACTCTTTCCATTGTGGGTGTTTCGACCACTTTCCTGAAATAGAATCACTCTTCCCAGAAAACCTGTATCAAAAGGCTAATTTATATATCCTCATGGGATTACGTAAGCCTATTTTTTCCATGACAATGCCCCCACACTATCTCTATCACCAGCCCCACCGCCACGGTACCAAAAATCACCAGTGCAAACCAATAACAGAAACAAATCTAGAAAAGAATCAAGGGAATACAAAGCCAAAACCATGATAGAAGCGTAATGAAATGTATTTACAGGAAAAAAGGCAACCTTAAACAATTTTAATACTTACCCAAAGTTCTTCGGCATGGGGAAATGATAGAAGCCAAGGTGACAGGATGTTGTTGAGCGACAATTTTTTATACTTATTCAACTTTCTTCGGCATGGGGAAATGATAGAAGCCAAGGTGACAAGATGTGGTTGAGCAACCTTCAAGAAATAATATTTCCACAAAACGAGATACATATAGAGGATGCCCATTTAACAAATAAGCTAATATATATATTTTCAGTTTAAGTTTATATCTTCAACATAATATTTACCAAGGAACTAACTTTTACTACCGATACAACTGATCGATTGGCGAAGATTAATGATCGCGATGACTTCCTAGCAAAACATATTTTACCAAAAAAGTTGCTTACAATAACAACAAATAAATAGTGATTTCTATTAAATAAGCGGTGATTCAAAATTCTAAGGAAACCTCATTTACTGCAATAGTTATATCAATTTGGTACACCAATTACATAAACCACAAGCACCAATCTCAACCAAAACACTGGTTATGTCACACTTTGGTAAAGATTATTCCAAGTATGCTATAGCTTTCAGATTACACACACTAAAACACTTGGCACAAGAGCAATCTCTAATTAGACTTTTGCAGCCATAATTAATAAACAGGTCCAGGTCATTTTTGTGGATTATCAAGCACAGATTCTTCCCTTTCTCTTGTTACTTATGTGATGTGCACAATGGCCTATGATAATTAAGAAAAAAGAGAAATAAAAAGAGATGCACAGAATACAAAACCCCTACATAGTACCTTTTACCAAATTGTTCAGCACTTACTAGGATTTAAATTAGTATGGCACTATGGTTGGCTAGGGATTGTGTTTCCCACAGTCAAGGTTTAGGGTACTAGAATTGGTACCTCTCTCCCCCACCCCATCAAATATATATATGGCACTATGGCTCCAACAATCGAACATTGCAACATACTGATTATCTCACAAATGGTAACTCCAAGAACTGCTTTTTCTAACTATAAATGAACACATTTCATACCATCAAATGGAAAAATGTCTCTGATTAGATATAAACTTTAATTTAAAAAAAAAAAAAAAAAAAAAGCTAACAATTCGACCATTAGAATAATATACATGCCAAAGTCATGAGAACATGATATATCTCCCCAAAAAGGTACGTAAAGTATAGCCTAACTGAAAAAGAAGGATTAGCGACCTAATGGAAGTAACTAAATAAAGTTTCAGAGACGAAATGGCAAGCAACTATGTTGAAGACAAAATTTAAATAAATAAATGTATTCCTTGAGTATAGGAGCCCATCTATGTTTTCTCATTCATAACATTATTTTTTCCTTAAAGATAGCTCAAACCATAACAATATTTTTTGTATGTACATTTTTATGCTAGAGAACCTTGTAAAGATTTGAAGTTTTCAATTTCATCAAACCTGTCTTTATACCATAAAATCTATTATACCATGGTCCGCTCGAAGATTAGTTATGAATTAATTATTAATGCAGATGAACGTGCAAGAAATGAGACATTTAGGAAAAGAAAGTTGGGTTTGTTTAAAAAAATTGAATGAATTGAAAATATATGTTGCATCGAAGCTTGTGCAGTTATATGCAATGGAAATGGGGTTTAGCTAAAATTTTGGCCTTCCCATGAAGCATAGAGTGTAGTTCAAAAAATCAAAACCTTGTCGTCATTCTCATAAACTAATAACATGATAAATAGAGATTTCTTAGGCAAAACTTGTCAAGGTTGACTTTAGATAAAGAAAAATGAAAAATACAATCTTTAAAGAGAAAAATTACTCTTAGAGTATGTTTGCCAGTGCTTATAAGCACTTATAAGCTGGTCAAACATCATTTTTATCCACAAATTTCGTAAGATCCACATATTTTATCCACACAATCCGTAGGACACTATTTATAATTTATAAAAAATCTTTACCAAACATATTCTTAGATAAGTGTTTGAGCGAAGAAGATGTGCTTGGAGATACCAACTCTGATGATTTGCAGAATTTACTTTGTCCATTGATGTGAATGGTGAATCATAAGATTGCGACCCTTGAAGATTCCGATTCTATTGTAATTGTTGTTGAAAAAGAGATACGCAACAGACTAAGCATGGAAAAGGAAGCAACCACTCTAAAAAAAAGGTATAGCACACTCATGGCTTATTCATTTGACTAGTCCTTACTTGAATCCTTTTTTATGTTTGCAAAGGGATTTAAACTCATCTCAAGATGTTTGTATTTTTTTTCCCCCATTTTCCTAGTAACCTAAAAAGCTCTCAACATGTTTATAAATATTGAAGTAAAAAAATCAAAGGCATTGTGAAGCTCACAATTCGAGAGAAAGACAAAGTTTAAGACATACAATATATTATTTCATATCCCATGCCTTAAAGGAACAAGTCCATATTCTAGTATGCATGCACCTTAAGGAGATCAATTTTTCAATTATTATAATGCATTCAGAAATGATAAATTATATTATTTTGATTATGATGAAAGTGTAAAAATAGGCAATGATTATAGAAGTCACACTTGTAATCTATCCACTATGTAATGATAAAAAAATGAGAGAGAGCATGAAGCGTTTCATAATTGCTTATATGCATTAAAAGACTCAAATAAAATCGTTAAAGAGACTTATAAATTGCACTAAATTACGTCCTTTCAACCCTATCAAATATGTATTAAAATTTTGCAACTTCATAATTTACTGAACAATATCATTCTTTTGATAGCATTTAGCTTCACGTTAACTCATTGGAAGTTTCAATTGGCATGCAATATGTTTTATATGGGATGAAACAAGCATACTAACAAGTTTATGAAGTATAGGTAGTGTTGTTAAATTTTTCTCAAAATAATTATGTTCTGGTAAACATAATCTATGTCGTGTTATAAATGTGCTAATGATTAGATATTTGCTTGCTACAACTATTAAACTAAATTCTTTTCTTTTTCGATAAGTTACGACTATCAAACATCATGATCATTCCCTACGACATGGAAAAGATCAGATGTAACTCAAACTTTCTAGTTAAGTGTAAGTTAGGTCTATTGTCATGACAAGTTATTGACCTTACACTATGAGTTCTTTAATACAAGGTCATGTTATTTTCTATTGTAGATGTAATGAAGTACTAAAAGTTCTACCTACGTTTGTTCATATACAGTCCTAAGACTAGATAAAGGAGAATGGTTGCAGTACGTTGACACTCATCGTATAACTTCGTTTTATGAATCTTGTGATGAATCCCTTTTATTACCTTGGGAGTGTCCCTTATTAGTAGAGAGCAGCGCTGAATCCTATAGGTAGTGAAAAGTGAATAAAGGTTAACTGAGGTTTACCCCATAAGTTTACACGGTAGTTGGGACCCACATGAGTCAAAAAGTAAAAGGGTTCCAGCACTCTAATAAATGATAGGGTAGAATTGGTAAGAACTTAGAATATGTTGTCACTTGTGAAAATCCTTAGTACTAGTATATGTGGTGTATTGGAAAAAACGAGCACCATAGAAAATATATGATGCTCGACCAAAGAAAGATGATGGAGAGATGACCGAAAATGACCATATAGAATCAGATAGATCAATATCTGAAATAGGTTAACAATTAGTTCTTTCAAAATTGACTATTTGTCCCTTTGTTAGAGCCTTAGAGGATTTCAGAAACGTCTACAATTAAGTAAATAGTTCTATGAACAAATGGATCATACCAACTTGGAAAATGGAAACGTTTGTATAAGTTACACGTTTCGTTACCACTTTGTGGGAAATAGTTGGGCATCTATATCACTATATGTTAGAAGGAAGCTATAAGTAATGCAACTATGAATCTCATTGAGTATTCAAACCTCGCTTGGCTGAGATGAACACTAGCGGTATATAAGATATCATGCTTGTGCATCCCCATCATTCGAGTCTCCAATAATTATATATCTTATTTGGCCTATAGACGAATATGTAAGCCTATGTTTCATGATTCAAAGTTTCCTTGCCAAGCTACATGAAACAGATATTTGGAAATCCACATAGAAATTATTGGTAATTGACCGAAGTGAATACTTCTGATGAAGACATTCCTCACTAATGCACAAAATAAACTTTAGCATACGCTACAAGGAAAATAATAGAAAGGGAAAAAACATAATAATTGGATGTATTATGAAAAATAAGTTGTAGAAGTCGGAAGTCAAACTTGTCAATAATTGAATTATATTAGATAGACATCTTTAGGAAAAAAGTTAATTAGTGCTACTAGCGCGCATGCGACACATAATTAGGATTAGCTAAGAAAAGCAACATTTTTGGGAAGAAATGGATGCATGTTCATAAAATCCCTAGTCAAGACAAGATTTGCGCTTGGGAATATTTGAACGGTAATGTGGTGAAAGATAACTCAAGATATGAAAGAATATGAAGAAGCTAATGTTACTTGGACTTCTAGTTGTCTTGATATTTGGTTTTAGCTAATACATACATTCTCACCTTATACCTTTTAAGAAATAGATAGAAGTTTAGTCAAATAGATTTCACCTATTACTAGAAAGGTAGATAGGCCTTTTTGAAAGAATTGCAAAATAACTCATGACGAGAGGTCAATTGCACATTATGAGTTGGTGGGGCTTGCTATAGTTAGTAAGAAATAAAAAAAAAAAATCGAGTTTTATAAGAGAAGATGGTAGAACGTGCGGTGTGAAAAAAAATTTATTACATCAAGGAAAATGCAACCAACAATGTGAAACAAGTGCAGCTAAATTCTTCGTAGTGGACGTAAGTAGAATGTGTATCCAAAAGTAGCTAGTTGACAGTTAGGAGTCATAAACCATCCATTTCTATTTTAAGGTTGAAACATAACCTACAATTTTTCCAATTCTTAACATGTATTTACATCAAATGGAAATCTTGCTAAAGGTAAACAATCATATGAAAGGATTGCCTCCAATAGGTAACAATTTTAAAAATGCTGAGAGCTTGCAATGTTCCAAGAAAATGAAATAGAAAATGATACAAAACATCTTGAGATCTTTGACATAAATTTAAATCCCTAATGAGAGCATAAAATGGATTTTAAGCAAAGATCGGTAAAATCAATAAGCCATGAGGTCACAAAGAAACTCTTAGAGTGGTTGCTTTCCTTTTCCAAGCGTAGATCCACTACCTATCTCCTTCACACTACTAACTACAGTAGAATCAGAATGCTCAAGGGTCACAATGTTATCATCTACCATTCGCATCTTTTTCTCCAAAAGGCAAAACAACTTCTGCAAATCTCCAGAGTTGGTCTCTTCAAGCACACTTTCTTCGCTCAAACACTTGTCTAAGAGTAATTCTTGCTCTAAAGATTGGACTTTCCATTTTTCTTTATCTAAATTTTTAGCCAACCTCGACAAGTTTTGTTTAAGAAAACCTTCCCCATTTACCATGTTACTAGTTTGTGAGGAACTCGGCAGGTTCTTGAACGTTTGAATAACGTTGAATGCTTCAGGTGGAGATGGCCAAAATTCTGGCTGAGCCCCATTTTCATTGGATATAACTGCACAAGCTTCAACGTTACATAATGTTTTAAATTCATTTAGTTTTTTAAACAAACTCAACTTTCTTTTCCTAAATGTCTCCTTTCTCGCACGTTCGTCAGCAATTAACTCATATTTAATCTTCGAGCGAACCATGGTACAATGCCTTTTGTGGAATAAGCAGGTTTGAAGTAACCTTTACAAGGTTCTCTGGCATGAGAAAATGAACATAAAAAGGTCAACAAGTTGTGAACATATGGTTTGAGCTATCCTTAAAGGAAAACTATTATTAAAAATGAGAAACACATAGATTGATTCTTATATAAAGCACACACACATGAATTTCATTTGCTTTTGTTTAATAATTGACTAAAAGAAAGTATTAATAAATAACAAACTAAACTGTGTGACAACGTGAAGTGAAAATCCTTAACATAATAATTATTAGGTGACTAGCTTTTACTACCAACATTTATTAATCAGTAAAATGTTACTGCTATAAATTCAATGTAGTCGATCTTATACGATTCATGCATAATCTCAACAGGTTGGAACTTCAAAATAATCTAGTGAATCACTTATTTGGCACAGCATTGTCCAACAAACTAGGATCGGCGCCTTCTAGATTTTAAGGACAATAATCAACAGACACGATTAGGGTTACTTACTTCAAATTCTGGATCATTGGGCATATACTATTCTAATAATTATGCCAAATAAGCTCACTAGTATATCACAATCATATATTTTCTGATAATCAATTCTAAGAAATATAATTTCAGAATTTTCAAATACGTCAAAAAAGTATAAGCGATGGTAGAATTTACAAGATAAGTCTGAAAGAATTTTGTACTCTATATAGCTGCCAAGGAATTCAAGTTTTTTCCCCTTTATATTCGTAATTATTTACTTTGACTTTTCTAAGGTCAACTTTTTACATAAATCTAACAATAATCCATATTGAAGAAAAAAAACATAGGAGCACTCAAACCAGTGAGAATAAAGCAACCATACATTTCTTCAAGTAATTTTGCATACATGAAAAGAAACAATTAGAGATAATTAAGCAACACAAATGGAACATAGCACCTTTTGCAGGAATGGTTATTAGAATCTAAATTGAAATGTATCCAAGCAACAAAATTCACATCATAACCTGTTATTTTCTTTACAAAACCCAACTCCAATAACCACTTGACTATGAATTAAAATCACATCTTGTAAAATTAATCATCTTATAACCTTTCCTTGTATAAAAGTTCCATCTTTATTGATGTTTACTTATCCGTGTGCATTGTGCTGATTCGTAAGAATCTCATCTTAGATGTGTCCGTTTTAATTGAACTGATAAAAGAATTATGTGAATTTCCGCTTATACAAACATGTTCAAAATTTCCTAAACGAAATCATCAAAAGAAAAGAAAATAAAAAACTACTCATATCTATAAACTTAGTCTTTTGATCGAAAATCAATCAGATTCATATTGTACGTACCTTCGTACACTGAGAAAATGGATCAAAATCAGCTTCACATACATAAAAAAAAATAAACCAAAATATATAAGCAATAAAAATACAAGAAACAAGTCACCTGATCTGTTGGAAAATGGCGATTTCTGAGGAGGACGCTCGAATGCTGAAACCCCAATCTGTAAGTAAATATCTGAGGAAAACGCTCGAATGAATGAAAATGGGATTGGATTGGATTGGGACAATTTAAAGAATAATTACAATGGGGATTAATGGTATTTGTTCAAATAATTAATATGGGATTTGCTCGAAATGGCTACGGGATTATTGTAATCAAAGCTGGTGGCTATGAGATTACTGTAATCGGGATTAAAATTCTACTTTTACTGGATTTTTTGTTGTGATTACATTAATTGTAGGGGTGTAATCATAATTATCATCGTAATCAGAACTGATGCTGAACTGTAAAAGCAGGATTCAAATAAAATGCAATTCAACGGTTAGGACATTAAAGAGGGTTATTTGCACCTCCATTCCCAAGGTTTAGTTTTATGTCATTTGCTTCCCACAGTCAAGGTAAGCCAGGTCGTTTAAGTGTAAAGCGGCCATTTCATGCACGATTAAATTTATTTATATTCATGATATTTTAAAATAAGGTATCCTTACAATAATATAATGTAGTTTTTTTCGCCCAACACGACGTAGTTTTGATATTTTACTATTCTTAGTTTTGTTCAAATCTCACCATTTTTGTAATAGCCGCAATTCTTGACTTTTGTGTGTTTGGTGGAATCCCATGTTTTGTTTACACGTTAATGATGTGAACTTGAAAGGTTTTGCTAAACTTCATTTTCTCTAAACTACAGTTTTTGTTATCCAACTCAAAAATTTGCTGCACCTTATACATTAAGTATTTTTATATAATTCTAGTTGGAGACGATATCCCTATGGGTTACCTAACCATTGGCTTTGGTTTAACATAATTTCATGTTATATAACTCAAGTTATGGACAATTTTGTAAACTGCGACAGCATGAATCCAAGAAACTACCTAGGATGTTTCGATCAGCATTTTAGTATGCCAAAACATGCCGTCGGACTATCAAATTTTGATATGTGGTAGCTACATGAGTATTCTATGTTCCCTGAAAATTTCATATTGTTCGGTGATCGTTTTCTATATCAAAGAAATTTTTGTTACTCCATGACCGGGTGAATTGTTTCTCTAAACTGCAGTTTCTGTTGTCCAACTCAAAAATTTGCTGCACCTTATATATTAAGTATTTTTACATAATTCCAGTTGGAGACGATATCCCTATGGGTTACCTAACTATTGACTTTGGTTTCACATAATTTCATGTTATATAACTCAAGTTATGGACAATTTTGTAAATTGCGACCGCATAAATCCGAGAAACTGTCTAGGATGTTTTGATGAGCATTTTCGTAAGCCGAAACATGCCGTCGAACTATCAAATTTTGATATGTGATAGCTAAATGAGTATTCTATGTCCCCGAAAATTTCATATTTTTCGGTGATCGTTTTCTATGTCAAAGAAATATTTTTACTCATGATCGGGTAAAGAAATTTTAGTAACAATTTTCTAAGAATAGTGTAGTTAATCACATAAGTATTTTCTAAGAATTTCATAATATTGATCAAGAAATGGCATTGCCTCATGGAGGCAAAAAGTCTACTGAGCTTTTTAATGCTCAAGCTCACGTTTGGGATCACATATTCAACTTCATAAACCCAATGTCTCTCAAATGTGTAGTTCAATTAGGCATATTGGATATCATCCACAAACATGGCAAACCAATGACACTGGCAGAGTTAGTTGAAGCACTCCCTATGAACAAAGTGAAATCACAATCTGTACCACACTTAATGCGCATTCTAATCCATTTGGGGTTCTTCATGAAAGCAAAAATCTCCAAGGGCGAAGAGGAGACTGGATATTGGATCACACCGGCTTCTCGGCTTTTTTTAAAAGACGAACCATTGAGCGTGGCACCATTTTACTAGCCATGCTTGATCCAGTTTTAACAGAGCCATGGCATCATCTAAGTGCATGGTTCGAAAATAAGAATTCCACACCATTTGATACTGCACATAGGAGGATGTTGTGGGAGCATGCTGGACAAGAGCCAAGATGTTGTGGGAGCATGCTAGACAAGAGCCAAGATATGACCTATTTAGCACGTAGGTAATCGAGTAACTCGACAAACTCCATTTTGAGTTTGTCGATTTACTTGACTAATCAACTATAAAAATATTTTTTTTTGTTTTTTATATTTGTGTTTAGTTGAATTAAAAAAGGTTGAATTCTTAAATATATGTTAATATATAATAATTCTCATATTAATTACTAAATTTTTTTTTTTTTTTTTTTTTTTTTGTAACAATGCTTGATTGTGTCTTGCTCGATCAATTTTATTTATTATTAAATTTATACTATTTATTAGTTTTTGTAGTTTGCATATAAAAAATCCATTTGATTATAAAACAATGTAAAGTTAAAAATGTATACAAAATATTTTAAGCATTATGTATATATTTTGAATGTTTTGAATTTTTTGGGTTATTGATTATTATGTTGTATGGATTGTATTATTTTAAAAAATAAAAATTTTTATATTTGAGTTTGTGGTTTTTTTTCATACACTTGATCGAGTAACTCGGCAATCTCAATTTTGAGTTTGTCGAGTTATTCGAGAAAGTGAGCATATACATAAATATATTTTGATAAATTTTGATTAAGCTATGTTACTCGAGAAAGTGAGCATATGCATAAATATATTTAATTAAAACAAAAATTAATTATTGTAATAAAATTTATATAATTATTATAACAAGTTGATATAGGTATTATAATACATTTTGATTAATCTATGTTATAATAATTGATAAAATTTAATATAATATATTATAATAATTTTATATGATATATTTTTTATTATAATATGTTACAATAAATGATAGAATAAAAACATTTATTCATTTTATTACTTTATCAAGTAATTCGACAAACTAAAATTTGAGATTGTCGAGTTGCTCGATCAATTATATGCCAAAAATAAATACCAACAAATTAAATTTACCAAATAATATACATAAAAAAAACTACAAATAAAATAAATTATGCATGTGCTCAGTTTCTCAAGTAACTCGACAAACTAAAAATTGATATTGCCGAGTTACTTGATGGAGTGTATGCCAAAAACCAAAGACTCAAAAATGAATTTTTATTTATAATAAATTAATATTATAACAAATTGATATTATAATAAATGGATATTAAATTTTATTATAATTATTAATTATACTAAAAATTGATTAGTGTAATAAAATTGATATAATTATTATAATAAATTGATATAATTATTATAATAAATTTTTATTACACTATGTTATAATAATTGCTAAAATAAATAAATAATGTAATACATTTTAATAGTTTAATATAATATATAATAATTTTATATGATATATATTTTACTATAATATGTTATAATAAATGATAGAGTAAAAACAATAATGCATGTGCTTACTTTATAAAGTAACTCGACAAACTAAATAGAATTTTTTTTTTTTTTGCATGAACGGTAACTCGACAAACTTTATCGAGTTGAATAGTAACTCGACAAAGTTTGTCGAGTTACTGTTCATGCTAAAAAAAAAAAAATTTTATGTGGACTTTTTCACAAACTCGACAAACTTTGTCGAGTTACTCTTCACGCAAATTTTTTTTTTTATTTTTTATTTTATGTGGACTTTTCCATTTCTAATTTTTTTCACTTGACAAGATTTTTTTTCTTGTCGAGTGTGAAATTCAGAAAAAAAAAATTTTACATATATATTTTACTCGACAATAATTTTTCTTTTCTTTTCCTCTTACAGTGTATCGATTATAATTAATTCACCCACAATTTTTATTTTTTTTGCCATTGACCATCCCCAACATTTAAATTTTGTTGAAAGTCCAATTTGACCTTTTTTTTTTCTTTTTGTAGGATTTTGTCCTAAATTCCACAATATTCATTTATTTGTCTTAAATTTTACAATGTTATAATTGCTACACGTGCAACGCACGGACTTAAAACTAGTTAATTGATTAAATTTATTTGACTTAGCATTTGTTAGTAAATTGTTTTGATATTATATATCAACTGTTTCAATTATTAGACACAGAAGAATTCGATTTAAATTTTATAATCTATTATCGGTAAATAAAGACGAACATTTTATTTTAATAATATAGTCTCAATTTTATTAAAGTTTATCTTTAACTTTTGTAATAAAATTAATAGTGTTTTATAATGTACTGGACTAGACCACGTGAATTTTAATTTGTGACATTGACTACATGAATTTAACTTCACTTGACTGTCCTACTTACTAACTTGAAGTTTTTTAAAGTATTAATGGGTAAGATATTATTGGTCAATATCTCGGTGTTTTGGAAAATAAAGTGAACTAACGAGAAACATATATTTGCAATATGAAATATGTCACTTATTTAATAGGCACGATCAAGGTCTCAAATGATTTTCTTGTGGACAATTAAATGTAAGCATAGTAATTCGACATTGGTTGTTGAATTAATATTGTGATGTGATCGCATGGAATTGTCAGGTGAAAAAAAGAATTTGAGGATTAACATATATTTGGTGACCGTTTAGTAATTAATATTTTTTTTAAGTGACCGTTTGGTGATTAATATATATTTTTTTAAAATTCAGAATATGTACTCAATTCAACAACAATTCTCAATTCTTATTATCTGTCAATATTAGTTTATAATTATTTATCTCTAATCTCATTATCTAAATATTAGTCTATATTTTTAATTTTATACTTCTTCCACTACATTTTTACATTTCTACTATATCTTCTACTCTTCTCTTTATAAATTTTTCGAAATGGCATACAATCAAAGTGATGATGATTTCAGTAGTCTTAATGACATTCCAATTCCTCGCGATATTGTTGATAAGTTAGGAGGTAGTACTGAATCGATTGATTTGGATGACATTCAAGAAGATTTGGATGATATTCAAGAAGATGTCGACAAACATACAATTACAACTACCGGTTCTAGCACTAAACAAAAAGCCAAAAAAATAAAAGGCTAGGTGCTAGTAGCATTTTGAGTTGGTGTCCACTGGTAAACTAATAGATGGAGTCCCTGAACACAAAGCACAATGTAAATACTATAAAGAGAAGTTAGCATGGCAGAAGGAGATAGACACGATTCATCTAAACAGACACTTCAAAAAGTATGTGTTCATACACGGAGAGTTGGAATCAACTCAGGCATAACTCCAGTTTGGATCACCCAGAGCCGACTCCAGTAGTACTCCCGATCTAAACAGTTGGGTATATTTATATGATAGCATGCACCATGAAGGAATACCACAATTGATAGCAAGTGCCGAGTTTCTACTGAGCTTAGTGAAAAATCTCCATTTTATGAACTTCATACAAAAATATCTCCAAAAAAGAAACCATTATTTTATTTAATAAAAAGAAAGAAGCTATTATAAGTTATATTAATAATTTTTAACAGTGTTTTATCTTTCACTTCATACTTATAGATCGGTAATAACCAAAAAGGATATATGACTGTAACTGCACACTACATTGATAAACACTATATAATACATAAAAAAGTAATAGCGTGTAGAACAATTCACTTTCCTCATAATGGAGTTAATATTTTCATATCTTATTGGGTGTTTTACGTGAATTTAAATTTGAAACGAAAATTCATAGTTTTACTTTTGACAATAAAAGGTCCAACCATATAGAAATTGTAAAATTAATTCAACATTTCCATCCAGAATTTGATGGTATTTTATTTCCATCCAGAATTTAATTATGTATGTCATGTTTTTAATTTAATTGATAAAGATGGATTAAAATTCATAGATGTACAATTACAAAAAAAAAAATTAGATACGATATTAATTATATTACGGTCTCACCAACAAGAAAACAAGTTTTTACTACTCTATGTATTGAAAATGAGCTTCAATAAAAATGTTTTTACACTGATATATGCTATATGTGGAATTCAACATATTTCATGCTTGAATCATGTGAAAGGTACGAAGATTGCATTACTGCATATTATAATGGCTTATACTCACACGGCCTATAATATGACTTACAAACATATGAATGGAAAAAATATTATCCAATGCAGCAAATGATTGTTCAGGTGTATATTATCCGACTACTTCACTAGTTCTTAATCATTTTTATTATATTGCTAACAATTTTAATAGGTATAAAGATTTTTCTATTTTTTTTAATATTATATATGTGATGGAGGCTAAATTTAGAAAATATTGGGAATAGTTGCATATGTTATTTCTATTAGCATCTATTATGGATCACATACTTAACTTAGAGGGTACGAAAGTAATCATAATGACAATTTCACAAAAATTAACATAGAGAAATCCGCTAACGTGTGGTAATTTAAAACAAATTTTATGTCAAATATATGAGATCTACGCTGAAAAGGCCGGTAGGAACGTCACAAGACCCCATGTTCCAACACATTGACTTATGGAGTTACCTTAGTTAAATTAGGGTAGTCAACATGATAGTGATTTTTCTTTTGCTTCTTCATTCTCTAGTTCTAGTGATACACCTTTAGAGTTAGCTAGGTAATTTGCGCACGACATGCTTAGTATTTTAGATGATGAAGAGAGAGAAAATTGCGATATACTACGATGGTGGAAACAAAATGAACATCAATACCCAATTCTTTCAAATATGGCACGCGGTCTACCAATACCTCCAGAATCAAATGTAGCATCGGAGGCTTTTAGTACATGTGGCAGGATTCTATCTGATTTTAGGTCAATACTTAAAGCTGACATATTAGAAAGTTTACTATGTTTGAAGGACTGAGACGACGTCGAACTTCGGATCCAATATAAAGTGGATAGGATGATGTCCGAAGAACTTGAAGATTTGAATGCAAAATATTTGAATTTGTAGTAAGTATTATTTGCGTAAATATTTGATATTTCCTTCAACTTATTTTAACAAAAAATTGCACACGTAACAACTTGTTCATGTACAATTTTAACTCAGCCTACGTTCAAAGTAGTCGGTCCTAAGCCCAAAAAAATAAGGAAAGTTTTCAATTTTTAAGTTATAATAGAAAACATTTCTCATACTTTATTTCTTTTTTATTTTAAAATTCTCTGAAAAAATATTCAAAAAAAAAAAAAAAAACAAGCCGAGCTCAGTGGGCTGCTCAGATCGGCTCGGCTCGTTCAGCACATGAGCCAGTGGACCAAACCAAGTTCATTCTTGGAGACGAGCTGAGCTAGGCTCGTCCCTTTGGGCAAGCCGAGCTCGGTGGGTAACGATCGGCTCAGCCTATTGCTACCTCTTGATTTAGGAATCGACAAGTATGGGGATTTGAATTATTTTTTTTAAAGCGACATTCGATAGTAAAAGCATGCCGGGTTAGGAAGACCTAAAGAGCCTCACCTATAATATGCATATGGTTACCACTATACATACATTAACCTAAAAATGAAAAAAGAAATTAAAAAATTAATATTGGACTTTTAAAGAAAAGTAATTTCTCAAGTTTTTTGACATATGTATCAAGCAAAATCTTAAAGTTTTTTGACATATGTATCAAGCAAAATCTTAAAGAATTATTAAATAATATGACATAAACAATTGAACATTGATCAACACTTATTTTATATTTGTCACTACAAGTTTTTAAAAAAATTAATCTTGATTAACTAGGTGGGCGTGGGTCGGGTCAGGTCGGTTTTCAACCTAACCCAATCCAAATCGACAAAAATTCAATTTGGCAAAAGCCAAACCAAACTAACCCGAAGTTGAAAAATTTCGGGCCCGAAATCGACCTTCAGGTTGGTTCGAGTTTTCGTTTTTGGGCCCAACTAAAGTATATTTAAAATTTTAAAAAAAATCCGACCTGAAGTTGGAAAAAACCAACCCGAGTCAGTTTGGGTCGGGTCCGGTCAGTTTGACGGTTTGACAGTTAATTTTCCCAGCTCTATGATTAACTATAAACAAATTTTCAAATAAATTAATATCATAACAAAATAGATTTACAAAAATTTGACATGTCTTATAAACTAGTTAACATAGAATATAGTTTCACTGGTCCACCATTATCTAAAATCAAAATATTGTGTATGAATTGTAGTAAAAACAAAAACGAAAAACCCAATAAAAAAAAAAAAAAAAAAAACTCACCCAGACCCATGGCTAGATCCGCCCCTGTCTGTACTTTAAACATAAGATAATTTATTTTTTAGAGAATCAACCCTTAAAATTATGTTCCAAGAAACTCTCTATAATTAAAATGTTGGAAATTGGTTTAATTTGTCGAGAAATTGACTAAGTGTTTAAAAAACTAAAGTGACTTCGTGTCAACTTGGCCAAAATATACAAGACCCGACCCAATCCGTTTAGGCAAATTAGTTTGTTGAAACAGGGATCGACCTGCCTGGTCTGGTCACGGGAGTCGAGGGGGTAGCGCCCCTCGTGGGGGTTCGGGGGCAACGCCCCGGAAAGAGAATTCAAATTTCTCTGCATGTGTTGAAGGATATTTTTGACATCTCGAAACTAATATCGAATGAATGAAAAATTACGAAAAATGACAAAATCGGGTCAAAGTTTGACCATGCGATCGCATGGGTATTTCAACCTGCGATCGCAACTTGCCTAAATTTTAAGTAGAACGTATTTTGGTCCTACCATGCGATCGCAGGAGATAAAACCTTGCGATAGTATGGTTAAACTAGTTTAAGTTCTGTTTTTAAATTTGTACCTTGCAATCGCAGCATGGTAAAACCATGCGATTACATAGGTTTGCGCGAACAGACATGTCTTTTTGAAGTGTTGCACGATTTGGCTCCATACCATTTCGTTTTCAACTGATCTTCTTCGATAAAAATGACCCTTGGACATCCTTTTTGACAAAGAACTGATATGCAAAACAATCCACTTCATATATTTCATCTTTTGAACCAAAATTCTTGCATTTGTTGTTTGAAATTCTGGTTTTTCATTTCATTTTCATCTTTGAAGTACAAAAACCATTTCTGGTTCATTGTGCTTGTGTTTTGAAATGCTACAAATATAAGCAGAAGTCGTTGTATCTTGGGAGTCGATTGCCATAAACCATAGGCACCGTTGCGGGACAAATTTGACTTAAGGACAAAGTGTTCAACACTTGCCTCGACTATCATTTCATTATTCTTCGATTTTCTTGTTTTAAAGTCACTTATACAAAATCCGTCAACATAAAAGTATTCAAATAATTTTAATTTTTAATACTCATATGTTGACTAAATTAAATAATATATACAAAATAAAATAGAGAAAAATAGAAGAAAATTATAAAATAATTAGGAGAGAAGCATGAAAAAATAAAATTTAGAAAAAAATAATAAATATTTATTGAAAGAAGTAAAATAAAGTGTTAAAAATAAAGAGTCTATTGGAATAATTAAAAAATTTTACTCTTTAAAATATAAAAAATATTTTTTATAAATAGATAGTCTCTTAGAGATGATTTAAGTGGCTAATAATAACTGACAATCAACTTATATAAATTTTTTATTCGTAGAAATTAAAAAGCTTTTGTAAATAGAAACAACAAAATAATCCATTTACGTCATTTTGTACTCTTTATAAACAATTTTATTTCTATATAGATCCATTTATATAATTTTTGTACTCTTTATAAACAAATTTATTTCCGTATAGACCCATTTATATAATTTTTGTACATTAGCACTTCATAATTAGTGAAAATTGGATAAAATTACCATTTTGGACTACCCATTTTGAAATATGATCATTTTTTTGAAAGTTACGACCAAATTGACACTTCCTTACAATAATATAAGTCTAAAATTTTTACTGTTCATTTTTTCGTTCAACCCGTTGTCATATTACAGAGTTTAATTACTTATTTCAGTCACCAATTTCTACATATTTATTCTACCTTTTCTGAAGCCACTATTTTCATTTGGAGCTTAGACTTTAGCCGTCTTCATTGTCTTTCCATACTTTTTCCATATTTTCCATTGGAGCTTATATTAAATTCACGTAGCTAAGAATTTTGATGCAAATGTGATAATAAATTTGTGAAAATAAAGGGTATTGAATGTTTATATCAAAACAAAATCTTAAATTAAATAAAAGCAAAAGAATATCACAGTAAAAATACCTATTTCTTATTTCAGAAATAAAAATCCAGAAGAACCTCAAAATATAATGTGAAATTAAACAAAATAATATGCAAAAAGGAAAATAGTTTCACCTTTTAACAATGCAGTTGAATTGGGTCTGTAATTCTCGTAAAACAATTCAATCAAATCGGATAAGAACTACTTGGCCAGCCAAAAATGCTTACATATATGAATTTTGCATATATATGTAGGAATTGGAGAATGTGGAAAAAGGGTGGAAGAATATATATATATATATATATATATATATATATATATATATATATATATATATATATATCTGGATGGATGAGAGGAAGAATGATGAATTTTTGACTTGTGACTCGAATATCAAAGAATAAAAACTTGGAAGATGTTTCAGTGGAATGGTGCAGGTTTCTTTATTTACAATGGAAAATATCTATACTTATACGAGCAACCAAGCTGGTTGTCGAGTTGGTCGGCAACCAGTGTGGTTGCCGAGTAGCTCGGCAACCATCATAGTTGAGTTGCTAGCTTGGTTGCGATGGCTCTACAACTTTGTCCAAATAAACCCCATACAAATATAACATAGCACATTAAAGAATTCAAAAGAAGTTCACAGCAAAAATACCCATTTCTTATTTCAGAAATAAAAATCAACATCAAAGTATAATGTGCAATTAAACAAAATAATATGCAAAAAGGAAAATAGTTTCACCTTTTAACAATGCAATTGAATTGGGTCTGTGATTCTCGTGAAAAAATTAAATCAAATCGGATAAGAACTACTTGGCCGGCAAAAAATGCTTGGAACTAAACATTTTTTATGAAGTTTCGATAAAAAAAAATCTTGTTAAGTGAAAAAAAAATTAGAATAAGACAAAGGAAATGAAAAACCCACACATATGTATTACAAAAAAAAAAAAAAATTGGTTGCTGTTCATTGCTGAGTAAATTACTGTTCACGATTTTTTTTTAAGGCCATTTCCTTTGTCTTTTTCTAATTTTTTTGCACAAATTTTTTTGCTTTAGTTTATTTTTCCTTATTTGTTTTTAATTTAAACCTTTTCAATCAATTTTTCATTAATTTTTTTTATTTTATCTTATAAGAAAATTAAAATTTTTTTTATTTTTTATAATGTTGTCGAGTAACTCAGCAATGAAGATGCAGTTGAATTGGGTTTGTAATTCTCATGAAAAAATTCAATCTCCTTGGCCGGCCAAAAATGCTTAGAACTAAACATTTTTTCTGAAATTTCGACAAGAAAAAATTCTTGTTAAGTGAAAAAAAATTAGAAAAAATCAAAGGAAATGGAAAAGCCTACCAAAAACTCGACGATGAACTATTCATCGCCGAGTTGTTCGGCGATGAACAGTAACTTTCGAGTTACTGTTTATCTGAATTTTTTTTTTTTTTTTTTTTTTTTTTGTCTTTTTCTAATCTTTTTGACAAATTTTTTTCCTTATTTGTTTTTATTTTACACATTTTCATTCAATTTTTTCATTAATCTTTTTTATTTTATCTTATAAGCAAATTTGAATTTTTTTATTTTTATTTTTATTTTTTATAATGTTGTCGAGTTACTCGACAACATTGAATTTGAATTTTTTTTTTAACACATGTTGGGCATTGACCCATTTTCATTTTTTATTTTATTTTAGGAATAATTGCATGAAAGGTCCCTATTGTTTCAAAATCGTTAGGAATATACCCATAATCTAAAAAAATAGCACCATACATCCCATGAAGAAATAAGTATAATATGTCTCTTTTCACACTCTGTCAGTTTTCTCCTTTAAATGCTATTATTTTTTCTTTTTACTATTCCAGATTTTTATTCAATTTTTCACCAAATTTTTTTTGTTTGATGATATAAATATAAACAAATTGTACACAATTTATTAATATTTGGCTTTTGAGTCCTTAGTAAAAAGTTGAAAAAGTTGTAGACAATGAGAGTTTGGTCCAATTCAAATTCTCGAAGTGGTACAATTTAATAAAAATATAAAAATGGTCACTTTACCACATCACTTTACCAAGGCCGTTTACGAATCTTAGTTATTTAATTTTTTTAAGAGTTATTTAAATTTTTTTATATGAATTATGTGCTTATTTGGTTCTACTTTTCTTATTATAATTTTAATATTTTACTTAATTAATTGTATTAAATGGAATGTTACAAAATATGTTTTTCATATTTATTATTTACGTATTATATATTTAATATTTTTTATACGTATATATTCAAGTACTCTCTCCGTCCCACAAAGATAGATCAACTTTTTTTTTCACACATATTAAGAAAACTCATTTAATGTAATTGAAATTACAAAAATTTCACACAATTTTCCCATTATACCCTTATTTAAGTTAAATTGAAATAAAAAAGATATATATATATATATATATATATAAAGAGAGAAAAAGAGAGAGAGAGAGAGAGAGAGAGAGAGAGAGAGAGAGAGAGAGTGAGAGTTAGAGTTACACGGGAAAAAAAACCATAAATGAATGTTTAGATAGAGAGTTATATAGATAGAGAGAGAATTACATTGGGAAGAAAAAAAAAATAAATGAAAGTTTAGAGAGAGAGATATTTTGGTTGATAACAATGTAAATTAAATAAGGGTACATTAGGAAAAATAAAAATTTAATATATCCTGTATAAAGTAAGTAGTCTATAATTTGGGACAGATAAATAAGGAAAACATGTCTATCTTTGTGGGACGGAGGGAGTAATACCTACGTGCAGCCTAAACATAAAATTTATCCCTATATTTTTCACATAAAATTTATCCCTACATTTTTTACGGACGTGTAACACACGTAGAAAAAATTAGTTTCTCAAAAAGTGACTAAAATACTGTTAAAAAGTATTCTATTCTTAAGAAAATTTTCACTCTCTTTTAAAACTCAAAATCCAATATGAAAATTCTATTTCCCTCTTCTTAATGTTTTCTTGCAAGAGCCACATACAACAACCATAATGAGAATGTGGAAATGCTGTTTCTGTTGAATAATAAGCAATTTGTGTAATAAAACTAATCAGTATATAATTAACAGAAAATAAATAATAGACTTAGAAATGATTGGCCTTAGAGAGTCGCGAAAGTCGCTGTCCTAAAGTCGTTTGGTCTTCCCTTCGTGCGGGTATTGTCAGCACTACACGGCTCCATGATAAAACCCTTTTAGCTCACAGCCGATTCTCCTTCTATGAGCACGACCAAATGGAGATAAGAACGAGCCTTTTAACTAGTTGCCAAAACAAGAAAATAAGTATAGTGTAGAGAGTATTTTTTCTAATCTTGTTGTCTTGTGTTGTGTCTAAAAACATGAAAACTACACCCTTTTTATAGTAGAAAAATCAATCCCCACTTTGTGAAAATTTATGTCATTCAAATTGGTTTTAATCATGAAATTAAGGAGTTTTGAATTTGTTTAAAAACTGAAAATTAAAATTAAAACTGAAATTAAATCAATTAATTTGGATGTTTAAATCTTTAGGTTACAACAGTCCCCCACAAGACTTAAACATTCAAACAAATCAAAAAATATATATATTTAATGGCAACATTATACTGTGCAATAGGTGTAGGTGTCTTCAGGACTTGAACCTCACTTAGTGATGACAATTTCCATTTGAGGGAGCCATAATGGACTAAGGCTTGAATTAGGTCCCTTTGTCCAAACTTCAAATGCCCCACACACAATATTGAATTAGGCTCAGTTCATAGCGGGTAACGCTGTTAATGGCCATGCGCTCTTATCTTGATTCTAGTAAGAGTCTCTAGGGAATAACCCAATCCCATAGCCACGGCCTCGTGGCAACTCTTACATAGGTGAGTCCTCCAGGGGCACGTGTGACCCGCACCTCGCGAGAGTATTCCCGCCTCGGTACTCATTCAGGGTTAAACCCTTCCTAACATCACATAATATAGCACTATCACCATAGGGATGAGCACAAATAATATAGTGATATCTTAAGTCACGCAATACAAGTTGTTTCTACCCATTGAACCATCTTCATGGGATCTCCAATCACAAAGGTTGGGTTACTCCCGTAGGTGACTTCCTTGTGGGCTTAAGTCCATCCCCCTCGATGATTCATCAACACCTTTTTTGTGTAAACCCTTTGTTAAGTTGTCTGCCAAATTCTTCTCAGATCTTACAAAATTTAGAGAAATCACACTTCTCTTTAATAAAGCCTTAACTGACTTATGCCTTGTTTGTATATGTCTATTTACCTTCTTATTCGAATGAGATTGATTTACAAATTCTATTACAGATTTACAGTCACAATGTATAGAGATAGCTAGAAATGGTTTACTTATTAAAGGTATGTCTAGCAATAGATTTCTTAACCATTCAGCATTGGTACAAGTAGTATCTAATGCTATTAATTCCAATTCTAAAGTACTTCTCGATATAATAATTTGTCTTTTTGAACCCCAACATATAGCCGCACCACCTAACATAAATACATATCCAGTAGTAGACTTAATATCTACATTGTCAGTTATCCAATTTGCATCACTATATCCTTCAACCACATTTGGAAAATTTTTATAACATATAGAATAATCTAATGTACCTCGAAGATATTTAAGAACTCTTTCTAGTGCAGGGTAATGATCTGGGGAGGAGTTATAAAACCCACGTGACACATGTCACGTGGGTATTGGAAGAAAGGAAAAGTGATAAACACTTTTTTAATCACTTGTCCAATACCCACGTGACACATGTCACGTGGGTTTTATAACTCCTCCCCACCATGGGGAGGAGATCATGACCGTTCTAGTGCATACCAATGTTCCTTATTTGGATTGTTCGTATACCTACTAAGTCTTCCAACAGCAAATGATATATCTGGTCTTGTCATATTTGCTATATACAACAAAGACCCAATTAATTGAGAATACTTCAAATGTGAAACTGGTTCACCTAAATTCTTTTTCAAGTGCACATTTGAATCATATGGAGTAGATACTTGCTTAATATCATAATACCCAAACTTTTTAAACATCTTTTCGATAGCACTTGACTGATTCAAAAGAATTCCTTCAGATGTTTTCCTTAATTACATTCCTAAAATTATATGAGCTTCTCCCAAATCTTTCATCTCAAAATTTTTAGACAAATATTTCTTCACATCATTAACAACACCTATATTTGTCCCAAATATTAATATGTCATCTACATATAAACAAAGTATCACATGCTCATTATTATATCCTTGCAATAAATACACTTGTCATGTCCATTGACCTTAAATCCATATCCTAGTATAACTTTGTTGAACTTTTCATGCCATTGTTTAGGAGCTTGTTTTAACCCATATAATGACTTCATCAATTCACATACCTTATGTTCTTGTCCTTTAACTTTATAACCCTCTGGTTGATCCATATATATTTCTTCATTTAAGTCACCATTCAAAAATGCAGTCTTAACATCCATTTGATGAATAATCAACTTATGAACACTAGCTAATGCTAACATAGTCCTAATAGTAGTTATTCCAGCAACAGGAGAATATGTATCAAAATAATCAACACCTTCACTTTGAGTGAATCCCTTTGCTACTAACCTAACTTTATATTTATCAATATTACCATCAGGTTTCAACTTCTTCTTGAATACCCACTTACATCTTATATCCTTACTTCCTTGAGGTAAATCACATAAAACCCAAGTATTATTTTGTATAATTGATTCATATTCATCATTGATAGCTTCTTTCCAATAAGGTGCATCTATAGATGACATAGCATCTTTTTATGTTTTAGGTTCACCTTCAACTAAATATGTGAAGAATTCTTCTCCAAAACTTTTTTCTGTTCTATTCCTTTTACTTCTCCTAAGATCAGGTTCAGCTTCTAAAGATGAACTAGATGGAGTATTATTTAAAATCACATTCTTAGGTGTAGATGGTTCACTTGAAATCCTAGTTTAAAAAGGAAAAATATCTTTAAAATATGTAGCATCCCTAGCTTCTATAATAGTATTGTTCGAAATACTACTAATTTCAGAGTTTACAAGTAAAAAATGATTCGCAGAACTATTTTGAGCATATCCTATAAAGACAACATCTACAGTTTTCGGTCCTATTTTCTTCCTTTTAGAATCAGGTATAATAACTTTAGCTAAGCACCCCCACACTTTCATGAAACCTAACCTAGGAAACCTCTTTTTCCATAACTCATATGGAGTTTTAACATTGTCTTTAACAGTCACTCGATTCAATATATAATAAGAAGCTAGAACAGCTTCACCCCATAAATTCTCGGGTGCTCCAGAACTTATCAACATAGCATTAACCATGTCCATTAAAGTTCTATTCTTTCTTTCAGCAACCCCATTAGATTGTGGTGAATAAGGAGGTGTAACTTCATGTATTATACCATTATCTTCACAAAAAACATTAAAATCATACGCAGTATACTCTCCTCCTCTATCAGATATTAAGACTTTTATCTTACTCTCTAATTGATTTTCAACCTCAACTTTATAGATTTTGAACTTATCAAAGACTTCATCCTTAGTCTTTAATAGATAAACATAACAATACTTAGAATGATCATCTATAAAAGCTACAAAGTACTTATTCCCAGCTCTAGTTGGAGACCTATTAGAATCACAAACATCACTATGAATCAACTCTAAGAGATTTGCATTTCTTTGAACCGTTTTATAAGGTTTCTTAGTTTGTTTAGCTTGTACACAAACTTCACACTTTCTATTATCAACTTGAGCGTTTGAAATCAAATTTAGATCCATTAATCTCTTGATCTTCTTATGACTAACATGTCCCAATCTTTTATGCCACAAACAATTAGATTCAACATTAAAAACAATAGAAGAATTTTGATAATTTTCCTCAACAACATTCAACTTAAACAATCCATCACTAATATAGCCTTTTCCAATGAATACATCATTCTTGGTTATTACAATTTTATTCGACTCCATTACAACCTTAAAACTTCTTTGAATAAGATAAGATCCACTAACTAAATTTCTTCTAACTTCAGGAACATGCCGAACTTGATCTAAAACCAAAGTCTTTCCAGAAGTCAGTTTAAGCTCAATTCTTCCAATTCCCAATACACGAGCAATCGTATCATTTCCCAAAGTTACGCTTCCTCCACTTGAAGTCTGATAAGATTTAAACAAACTTTTATCAAAACAAACATGAATATTTGCTCCAGAATCTAACCACCAATCATTACTTTTATAAGTAAAATTGACTAAATGGATTAATGGTTCACGCCTAATAGAAGGTTGACCGTCTTCCAACATATTCACTTGATCTTTTTGAGATTTAAACATAGGCTTGTACTCCTTAGTTTTCCTGAAGTAACAGTCTTGCACCACGTGATTTGTCTTTCCGCACACAAAACATGGTTTTGATTCTCCTTTCCCTTTGCCTTTGCCATCCCTGGTATAATTATTCTTTGGTTGGAAATTTTTCTTATTACGGTGAAAGTTCTTCTTGAACCTAATATTTTGAGACTTGAACTGTTTTGAAGTATTAGTAGAATTTTTAAAAATTTCAACCAAATTTGCCTTAGCCTTCATCCCATCACCTTGGCTTAAAACCTTTCTATGTTGTTCTTCTACTCTCAAAGAATTAAAAACTTGGTTTAATGTCATAATCCCTTGCTTATGTTTAAGACCTTTAGCAAAGTCCGACCAAGAGGGTGGAAGTTTATCTATAAGGCATGACACCTTATAATCTTCACTAAAATTTGACCCCTTCTCTTCCACAAGTCGTAACAAATCTTGAAATTCATGAATTTGTTCATTAATAGATTTTCCATCAACCATAAAATATTTATTAAAGGTTGATGCATTAAACCTATTTACGCCAGCATCATCAATTCCATATTCATCCTCTAAAATTTTCCAAAGCTCTTTAGAACCAGTGATATTTTGATAAATATCATAAAGCCTATCAGAAAGAGCACTAAGAATTCGATTATGGCAATGGAATTCTATTTGATCGGAGTTCAACCATGATGTGAACACTCTACCTTCATTGATTTCTTCTATGGCAGAAATTAATCCAAGAACAGTCAACCAATATTTCATTTGTTTTTGCCATCTCTTAAAGTTTTTTCCATCAAAATTTTCAGGCTTAACACTAATTGTATCTTCACGAGATGCCATTTCTTACACTAGGAATTACTAAGGCAAAGAAGAGAAAACTGTATAGATATAAGTTTGCCAATATAACAATTAATTTATTTAAAATAATGTGTATAACAACAATAATAAATATCACAATCAAGCCAATGAAATATTTAGTTAAATCAAAATTAAAGTTTCAAATAAAACCATAACATCCACTAGGAAATTAAAGAACAATTCTAAATGGCAAATAAAATATTTATTAATTTCTAGTGATAAAATATTAGTAGCAATTAAATTGAAAGTGAAATTTAAAAATTCAATTAAGTGCAAACCTAATTGAGTTACTAGTGAATTAAAGCACACTAAATTGAAAATAATAAAAAACTTAAACACATGTTAATTTTTATTTTCTTAATCTAATAAAAGAGTAATGTAAACAAAATTAATAATTTGAACAATACAAAAATGTTCAAGTCTACAAAACTATTTAGTTATACAATTATCTTTTATATACTAAACAATAAAAATTAACTTAATAACAAGATATCTTCTTTTCAAACAAAAGCACTAAGTTATTAAAATAAAATATATGCTAAATTTAAAATATTGACGGAAGTGCAATATTGTCAATGAAAAGAAAGTTTATATAAGTTTTCACAATAAAATTTATGCAGTAAAGCAATTAAAATTTTCCAACATTCTGAAAATTGATAACTTATCTAACATGAATTTTACTATACAAATCAACTTACACAACTTTAGATTGTTGAATAATAAGCAATTTGTGTAATAAAACTAATCAGTATATAATTAACAGAAAATAAATAATAGAGTTAGAAATGGCTGGCCTTAGAGAGTCGCGAAAGTCGTTGTCCTAAAGTTGTGTGGCCTTCTCTTCGTGCGAATATTGTCAGCACTACACGGCTCCAAGATAAAACTCTTTTAGCTCACAGCCGATTCTCCTTCTATGGGTACAACCAAATGGAGATAAGAACGAGCCTTTTAACTAGTTGCCAAAACAAGAAAATAAGTATAGTGTAGAGAGTATTTTTTCTAATCTTGTTGTCTTGTGTTGTGTCTAAAAACATGAAAACTACACCCATTTTATAATAGAAAAATCAACCCCCACTTTGATGAAAATTTATGTCATTCAAATTGATTTTAATCATAAAATTAAGGAGTTTTGAATTTGTTTAAAACTGAAAATTAAAATTAAAACTGAAATTAAATCAATTAATTTGGATGTTTAAATCTTTAGGTTACAACAATTTCTACTACCTTGACAATGCTATCATTCAATTGAAAACAAAAACTAGTCTCATGGAGTTACCAATTTGTTTCTTTGACTTGGACATAAACCAAGTTCATGAAGCGGCATTTTCATAATCTACTACCCCCATGAAATATTTGTTTGTTTGCATCTTGTCCCGAGGTTGTGAGGCAAAGTTCTTTTGTACTTCTCATTCAAATGTGCCCCATCAACATAAATCATTGGTCGCAAATACGAAAAAAATCCACATATACTAGCACAAAATGTAAGAAAAAAAAATCATGTTATCCCCGTCTCTTTCATGTATGTGACTTTATCTGAGTTTCTCCTTCGAAGCATGTAGCAATAGGACGACAACTTTTCAAAAGTTTCCTCGTGCAATCCTCAAAGAAGAATTAGGGCATTTTCCTTAGACCTTCAAGCTTTATCGTAATTGATTGTCACATCAAACTCCCGTTGAATGTCACCGATAATGCCACCTGAAACATATGGTTGATTTGTATCATTTAATCTTTGCATGATGTGTTGTCCAATAACGGAACTTGTTGATTGTCTATGATCGTGGTGTCAAAAATCTAAGAACATGTGTGCCTCTTTTGAACCTTAAACATGTCTGGGCAGTTGATTTTTGAAGCGCGCAAAAGTCAATTACAGTTTTCACCAATGCACGATAGCTTCAAGCTACTTTTGCTTGATTTCTTTACCTTGAATTAGAAATTTTTTTGTAAAAACAAGCATGTGACATTTCCTAGTCATCTCATCTTTAATGAAAAAAGTTGGTTCACTACAATTTCTAACAAATCCATCAATTGCGAATTACCTACCGACCATGGAAAACCGATATCCAACATGTTATCCACAACCTTATTCTCACCATCAGTGTCAATCAATCTACAATTTAACGGATCATTTCATGGAGCTTCCACTACAGTTACTAGAGCTTCAACTGAGATATTTGTAGTATTCACCAGATGATTTAATAGGCTTCGACTTCAGTGGCAACAACACGGTCATTTTCAAATTGTATCCCATCAAATAGTTGTTCTTGTGGGTCATTCAAATGACCTGCTACAACACATGTTGGCATTGTCGCAATACCAACCCTCATAGATGTTGATGTCATATCTCGTGGAACAAGAAAAATGCATGGTGCTGTTTTCTTGTGAATTGAAAATTACCACCATAAATCCTCATCATCAAGTAGGTCAACAAGCGGAAGATTCAAAGACGGCGCATTTTGAAATGAATTGTAAACCTAGTGTCATCGACGTTGAGCTTTGCCTTCAATCTACGAATTAATCATCAGAAAATATATCACTTGAAACTTCTATTGATATTGTTCTTGTGCCATCCCACTTCCATTCGTCTTCATTGTTCCTAAAATTTTCTTCATACGATACAATAAATCTCAATCTTTCGATCATATCTAAAAAATATATAAAACTGATGATGTAACATAAAGTTTCAATAAACTAATTGATAGCGATTTTTTGTCTTTAATAATTCCGCAAGTGCACGGATCGCTCAAGTAATAAAGTGGATTATGAGTCCAAGTATCGTTCCCACGAAGATTTAGATAATTCAATTCAATTACACTAACCTTAACCGAATCTATTAAACTTTGGAAATTTGGTGTTTAAGAACTAATAAGAAGTTGAACTAAAAACAATAAACTAATTATAAATTAAATAACTAAAAATTAGATCAATGAAAATTACTTTAAAATTGAGAAAGAAGAGTACTAGGATCCCGAATCCGTTTATAATCGTTAATTCCTCTAACTTGATTCTTGGTCTTGACAAATTACATCAGTTATGAAGATCAATATCCCTAGATTGTTCAACAGTTTCTTTCGAATAAAGTTAAACCTATTCATATGCATGACTCGACTATATTTCTATGACGAATGCGAATACAAATGAAAGCATTAAATTTCTATGGATAATTAAAGATCACCTAAAGCATAGCGGTATATTTCTATCCCCTATCGGACTTTAAGATAATTAAAATATTGTCTAGCCTGCTTTCGATCTTTCGATAGTAAAACAAACCACAACACTCATACAATTATTGCGCATATAATTGTAGATTCATGTAATTCAAAATTAATTACTCAAAACTATAATGAAATAAATTGTCAAAAATCAAGTCTCAAGATGGAAGAATTTAGATTACAAACTTCATCGTAATCCTAGCACAAAAGAAACTAGCCTAACATACTAATAATAAGAGAAGAAGGAGAAGAAGAAACTATGGAATTCATAACCCGGAACGAAGAAATCTTGAGAGAGAAGAAATCTTGATCTTGATCTTGATCTTCGTTCTTGGATAGATGAATCTTGATCTTCCGTGTGGTGTGTCTTGTAATGTTCTCTTCCCCAAAAACTCAACAAAAACTGAACCACTGATATGAGTTAATAACTCATATATATACTTACCTAATTGTGCCCTAGAAGATCCCAAAAATTCATTAAAATCGTGTCCCAAAGGTTTCCTAAGTGAAGTTGAACTCAAAAAGGAAATAAAATTCCTTCTCTGCCGAAAATACACTGGGCGATCTCCCAGTGCAAACCCGGGCGGTCGCCCAGGTCAAGGGGAAACCATTCTGCGGTTGAAAAATAGGTTCGGGCGATCGCCCAGATTTAAGCCTGGGCGATCGCCCAGCTTATGCTGTTTCCTCTGCGGCGGCTGTTTTTCAAATGGTCATAACTTATTGTAGGAAACTCCAAATTGAGATCCGTAAAAAGTGTTAGACTCGTAATTCAATTATCTTTCCAATGGTATATAATTTGACTTTTGGAGATTTCTATATCAAAAGTTGTACTTGAATTTCCCCACATGCTGCTGTAGGTAGTTTCTCAATTCGGTTCTTTAGCTTTCTGGTGTTTGATCCATTGATTCAACTCTTCATTGTCACTCCAAAACACCTTAAACTTATTGATTTTATCTTCTTCCTCATGTTCCAATGTTTGGCTCTTGATATTCACTTCAAAAACTCCATTTACTTGTCGATTTCACCAAGTTGTTGATCTTTCTGTCCATTCTTCTCCAATTGCTTATAAACAGGTCCAAGACTGAAATATGAAGATTAAAACACAAAATTAAGTAATAATTCAATAAAATGACGGAATAAAAGCTTAGTTTAAAGGTCATAATAAGTGCACAAAATGCACTTATCAAACACCCCCAAACTAAACCTTTGTTCGTCCTCGAACAAAAATAAAATAAAGTAGAGCTTTAAACTAAGCTAAAAGAATTAACATGAAATGAATTAATGCTAAATTTCTTACCATATGCCTCAAGTTTGAAAAATAAAGTACACGTTTAGAAAGAGATCAAACAACACAAAGAAATTTTCACTTATCCAATGCTTGACTTTTGGTGAGTGTGTGATTAACCAAAAATTGAACTTACACATGTATTATACCACGACCAATATTGTGTTGTTGATACTTTTACAATCCCGAACCCTTTGTAGTCATTTATTCCTTACACCTCTCGTAAATTACACACTTCTTATGTTTTTCTCTCCAATCCCGAGGTGTTCTAGCACATTTGGTTCCTATTGATCAACACAAAGCTTTTTTCAAATAAAGTGGTAAAATTAGAACTTGTATTCTCAGAACTAGGGTGGTGAATGATTTCTAAATTCTAATCTTCAGTCTCTTAGGTTTTAATCTAGCAATCCTTACCGAGCACCTTTAGCACTTTTTATTTATTTTACTCATATAAATGATCTTACATCTTGTGCAATACTTCTCTCATACTAGCTTTCTATGTGACCCTCGTAGCGAGCTTTGGGCCGATGACTCCCAAGTCAGATGACCATAGGGCACCAGGTTTTGAAATACCTTAACAGGCTTAATTGCTCGAGTCCCACAGGCTATAAGAGACGTAAAGATGTACAATTTTTTTTTTTTTTTTTTTTTTTTTTGGACTCATGTAACGAGCTTTGGGCCGATGACTCCCAAGTCAGATGACTTTAGGGCACCAGGTTTTAAAATACCCTAACAGGCTTAATTGCTCGAGTCAGATATTTTATTTTATTTATTCAGCAGTAAGTAGTGCTCGGTTTAGATTCCTTTACTATAACCTATTCAACCAAAGATGAGACTCAGAAAGTCAAAACCATCAAAATTCTCAAAACACAAGTAGTACTTTAACACCCCCAAACTGTTCTCAAACAGTTTGGTTACTAGTCTAAAAATTTAGGAACGGAATTTTTCACAATGATCTAAGTCAATAATATCAACACATACACTCAAGTCATGTTTTCAATAAATGATAAGTCAACAGTGGCTACGTGCTTCAAATCTAGTCTAACATGGATAAGTGTTCAGGTAGAAGCATGAATTAAAGTGTTGTCTAATATTCTAACTAAGAATGTACTTAACTTCAAACAAATTTCATCATTGGCAGCAAGATATTCAACAATAACTATGAAAGAAATTTTTTTTTTTTTTTTTTTTTTTTTTTTTTTTTTTTTGGAACCCGAAAAAATAAGCAAACTCAAAATACTTAAGTATCCTGATACTTAACCCACCCCCAAACTAAAACATTACATTGTCCCCAATGTAATAGCAAAATAAAGCAAATAGAGGAAGGAAAAAGTCAGGTACTCCCCGGAGATAGATGTGGAGACGATGGATCTGGCTGGTTGAAGGTCCGGTTGAAGTGGACTGAAGTGGGATAGGACTCATGTGCCTTGCAAAGGGGACATCCTGCAATTGACATAGGAAGGCTTGATAAGGGCATTAATTAATAAATAAAAAAAACTAATAAATTAATTAAACTAATTAAAACTACTACATATAAAGCAAGTAAATAAAAGGGTTAGAAAATGGGTTGCCTCCCATTAAGCGCTTATTTATAGTCATTAGCTTGACTTATTGTCTAGTTGTTTTATGGCACTTTGAATAGAGCTTTGGATGACTTGCTTTGCTTGCATCTATTGACTTTATACCATTTTTCGTTTATCCTCCAAATTTTGAATTTGTGCTCCTCATAAACATAAGATTTTAGTGTAGCACATTGCTCGAACACAACCACGAAAATTTCAACTTCTTCGTCGACTTTGATCACAAAATCAATTTTAGAAGAGATAAAAGAGTAGGAGAATTGCTTGTCTGACTCGTGCTTATGTAATCTCTGAGGAAGTGGGATCAGAGGCTCATATGGTTTGATAGGAACGGTTTCCATAACCTGTAGTGTACATGAACTCTCTTTAATATCTGTTGTCTGTTCAGTCTGTTCCACGTGCTCCTCATCAGTTGATGGTTCATTTTTTTTATTTGCAACTGGCATCTTCACATGAATTTCTGGTAATTGAACATCACGTCTGATAGTAACAGCTGTAACACTTTCATTGGGATTCACTTCTGCATTAATTGGCAATGTATCTGGTACTCTGGGTGATAAAGCAATTGCTATCTGATCCACTTGTGTCTCGAGATGCTTTATTGAAGCGCCTTGATTTTGAAAAGAGATATCCGTCTTGTTCATGTATTGATTATTAGATCCTAGGCACCGGTCAACTGTCTCCATGAATTTATTAAATACGTCTTCTAGTGAATTTCTCTTTTCTGGCTCTTGAAACTTAGGACCTTGTAGTCTGTTGTTATTGTAATTATCATTCCAAGAGAAATTTGGATGATCTGTGATAAATTCTCCAACAAGCATGTTGTCCTCATCAATATCAGAAGTGGCCCCATATCTTGTTATATTGGCATGCTGCATTGCAAGAAAATCTCCAAAAAGCATATTGTCCTCATCAACTTCGTAATTAGCCTCATATCTCGTTATATTGGCATGCTGCATTGCAAGAAAATCTCCAAACAGCATGTTGTCCTCATCAATGCTAGATTGTCTTTGGATGGTCTGTGGAGTAAAAAAGTCTCCAACTAGCATATTGTTTTCATCAATCTCCTGGTCTTCCATCTTGTGTTGTGGTCTGAAACAAGACAAGTTGAAAACTAAAATAAACTAAAAAAAATAAAAAAAATAAATAAAAAAATTAATTAAATAAAGTTCGAATTAGTGTTAATATAACTGAAAAGAACTAAAACTAAATCCCCGGCAACGGCGCCAAAAACTTGATAGCGATTTTTTGTCTTTAATAATTCCGCAAGTGCACGGATCGCTCAAGTAATAAAGTGGATTATGAGTCCAAGTATCGTTCCCACGAAGATTTAGATAATTCAATTCAATTACACTAACCTTAACCGAATCTATTAAACTTTGGAAATTTGGTGTTTAAGAACTAATAAGAAGTTGAACTAAAAACAATAAACTAATTATAAATTAAATAACTAAAAATTAGATCAATGAAAATTACTTTAAAATTGAGAAAGAAGAGTACTAGGATCCCGAATCCGTTTATAATCGTTAATTCCTCTAACTTGATTCTTGGTCTTGACAAATTACATCAGTTATGAAGATCAATATCCCTAGATTGTTCAACAGTTTCTTTCGAATAAAGTTAAACCTATTCATATGCATGACTCGACTATATTTCTATGACGAATGCGAATACAAATGAAAGCATTAAATTTCTATGGATAATTAAAGATCACCTAAAGCATAGCGGTATATTTCTATCCCCTATCGGACTTTAAGATAATTAAAATATTGTCTAGCCTGCTTTCGATCTTTCGATAGTAAAACAAACCACAACACTCATACAATTATTGCGCATATAATTGTAGATTCATGTAATTCAAAATTAATTACTCAAAACTATAATGAAATAAATTGTCAAAAATCAAGTCTCAAGATGGAAGAATTTAGATTACAAACTTCATCGTAATCCTAGCACAAAAGAAACTAGCCTAACATACTAATAATAAGAGAAGAAGGAGAAGAAGAAACTATGGAATTCATAACCCGGAACGAAGAAATCTTGAGAGAGAAGAAATCTTGATCTTGATCTTGATCTTCGTTCTTGGATAGATGAATCTTGATCTTCCGTGTGGTGTGTCTTGTAATGTTCTCTTCCCCAAAAACTCAACAAAAACTGAACCACTGATATGAGTTAATAACTCATATATATACTTACCTAATTGTGCCCTAGAAGATCCCAAAAATTCATTAAAATCGTGTCCCAAAGGTTTCCTAAGTGAAGTTGAACTCAAAAAGGAAATAAAATTCCTTCTCTGCCGAAAATACACTGGGCGATCTCCCAGTGCAAACCCGGGCGGTCGCCCAGGTCAAGGGGAAACCATTCTGCGGTTGAAAAATAGGTTCGGGCGATCGCCCAGATTTAAGCCTGGGCGATCGCCCAGCTTATGCTGTTTCCTCTGCGGCGGCTGTTTTTCAAATGGTCATAACTTATTGTAGGAAACTCCAAATTGAGATCCGTAAAAAGTGTTAGACTCGTAATTCAATTATCTTTCCAATGGTATATAATTTGACTTTTGGAGATTTCTATATCAAAAGTTGTACTTGAATTTCCCCACATGCTGCTGTAGGTAGTTTCTCAATTCGGTTCTTTAGCTTTCTGGTGTTTGATCCATTGATTCAACTCTTCATTGTCACTCCAAAACACCTTAAACTTATTGATTTTATCTTCTTCCTCATGTTCCAATGTTTGGCTCTTGATATTCACTTCAAAAACTCCATTTACTTGTCGATTTCACCAAGTTGTTGATCTTTCTGTCCATTCTTCTCCAATTGCTTATAAACAGGTCCAAGACTGAAATATGAAGATTAAAACACAAAATTAAGTAATAATTCAATAAAATGACGGAATAAAAGCTTAGTTTAAAGGTCATAATAAGTGCACAAAATGCACTTATCACTAATTACAAATAGTCTAAACTTTTTTAGCAGAGACATAATAGCGTACACAGTTCAACAATACAAAACTGACTATTTCGATAGTTGTAACGAATCGACATTTTTAGACTTTTCAATTGTCAAAATCGACAGTTCATTGTGATGAACAATCAAATTTCATATTAAGTTTTATAACAATTATTCAACATTATAATGTCATAAAAGGTTATACTTTAGTTTTTCAAACAAAACAACTATTTACAACTAACAATTCCATATTTAACATTTCAATGGATTCTAATGATTTTTTAAAATAAATGCACATTAATGTTAATCATGTCATTAATATCAAAATATGATTAACTTGTACTTCAAATAAATTGAGAATCTAAACCCTAAATTCTAAAAATCACATTTATAAAAAAATAATAAGATTTCATTACCTTCAAATAATAACTTCAAGTATCAAGAGTTCAAGTTCCGACTTGCAATATTAACTAATAAATTAAATGTTAATTGGATTAAAGCATTGTGTTCTTAAGTGATAGTTCAACAATGAATAAGTATTATGAAAACGAGATAGATTATGAACTATTTGGTATTATTTTACGTGTAATTACAAATCCACTTTGTTACATTCTCTTATAGGCTATTGTATTATTATGTAACCAAAAGTGGCCAAATTTCAAGTACAATGAAATCTTTAATCCACACAAAATAATCATTTTTACGAAAGAGTATATATATTTGATATTTTGCATTTAAAAGTGATCTTTTTGCAAATATTTTCAAAAGTATACACATTTATAATCCACTCTTTATTTTTTGCCACAATTCCCCTATTAATTAATCTTTATATAATGAAAAAAATATATATATTTCAAGTATACATTTTCGCAAGCCTAGCTTACGGATATCATACACAAACTTCATTTCTCAAATAAAATGAAATGCAAATGATTTAAACGGAGTTCAAGCTCGTTTTATTTATGAAATAAAATTTATAATTAGCAGGAGAACAAAGATATGTCTACTACTTGACATGTATTTATAGATAATTTAAAAAAACGATTATTTCTGAATTTTTGAAGATACCATTTTGTTCTTTATGAATATTATTCAAGAAAAGTAGTGTATCTATTGAACCTTGTTTGACATAGCTTAAAAAGTTAAAGAAAAAGTCAACAATTAATTTTAACTATACAACACATGAGACTAAGAGTCTATTTGAAAATTTTGGAGTACTAGTTATGAAAGTTTTTTAAAGTACCGTTTTTGAGTGAAACGGCTTTTGGTGGTTTTTAGTAGCCGGTTTTTAAACGATCCAACTAATACTTGAGAGTTTATTATTTAGCGCTTTTAAAAGCTTTTTAAGAGAATCAAATTACATATACCAAACGAGAGGGGGGGGGGGTGTGCGAAGAGAGAGACTCGGCCACTGGCGCAGAAGGGTCTTTCTCAAGGTTGGTCAGCAGAGTTGGCAGAGTTAGCAGAGTCTTGTTTAATCTGCTCAATGCGGAAGTCTAAATCTTCTATTAGTTCTTTTATTTTTGTATAAAAATCTAAAAATTGACTGTCTGGTTCTATAGATTCGTAGATTACAATTTTTTGCAATTCTTCTAATTTTTGTTCTAACAAATTAAGATCTTTATCTTGTCTAATAATATCTTCTTCTAATAAAGATGAGTCTAATTCTGAATATTCTCTAATTATCTTATCTAAAATTCTATATTTTTGACCTAAGCTTTTTCTTACTCTTTCTAGTTCTCTACTTGTATTTTCTAAAAGAAAATTAAAACTTTCTAAAAGATCTGATGATAATTTGATTTCTTTACTACCTGAACTAGATGCTTTGTTTGTATCTATGCTTGATCGGCTCATAAAATTTTTCTGTTTTTCAAAGTTGTGTGTTATCCTACTTGGTACTTCCCTTTTCGTAAATTCTTTAAATGTCTTAACAAATCTCCTTTTTTTTTTTTTTTTTTAACTAGAAATTAAAACACAAATATCATCACCTAAGACATGTTAACTTGAACCTGATTCCTTTCATTAAGGTTACCAATGGCACTCCCTTAATAAATTCCTAAATTAATTGATTCCCTTTCCCCAACATCTAAAGGACATCTAAGGCTCACTCCGGCCTACAATCCTTACTCATTTGGGTCACTCAGGATTAATCTAGAAACAGTATGGCTTCTAAGAATCAAGTTATGCTTTTATAACATGCATAGGATGAAATGATAAAATCACAGATATTAACACAACATTTCAACAATTGAAATTTAAAACTTCATAAAAAAAAAATACTGAAAATAACATAATTTTTTGGAGATCTGTCTATTACATTAAAGAAAATACTACTAAGGATTTCCCTTTCGGAAAATCCCGAAAATTAATGAAAAACAAAAACTAAATTATACCTTACTACAAGCTTTGTACAGGCTTTGGATTGAGAATTTCTTCTATATAAGATAGAGGCTTTTTCGTAAGAGGATAATGGAGAATTTTTTATCTGTTGGTTTTTTCACTTTTTTCACCATATCTCTTACGAATACCACTCACCCTTATATAGCAAAATTCTTGGGAGCTCAAAACAAAAAGTCTAAAAGCAATCTAAAAAGAAAGATTCCTACTTTCTACGTGTTGCAAACTTTCTGTCTTGTTCTTCTTTTTCATTTGGCACGCGTTTCACCGAGAAACATCTGGCCAAAATTTTCTTCTTCAATCTGATCCACTTGTTCAAAGCATCTTTGAAAAATTTTCCTCTGATTTTGTCTGATTCAAATTTTTTCAAAAAGAGCACAGTATCCTGTCTGGGATCAAATCTTCTTTTCTGAATTCTGAAGGAAATTCAAAAGGTGCACAGTTCTTCCATTCCGTCTTTTCTGCAAAATTTCAAAAGGTGCACAGGAACTCTTTTGTCTTTTCTGTTTGTCTTGGAATCTTGAAAAGAGGCGTCTGAAAAGAGGTGTCTGATGTCTTCTGAATTTTCAAAATTCTTACAGCTGGATGAAATTCTTTTTTAAACAATTTCTGAAATCTGGCAAAGTTCTTTGTCTGTACTAACAAAGATCTGTCACGAAAATTTTTTCATGTGTCAAGATTGTGTTCAGCAGTGGGTGAAAATGACATTCCTGAGTCTGAGTTATTGCAACCTAATCTTTCATCTTCTCCTCTAAAATCATCTTCATCTGAAGGTTCTGATTTTTCTGGTTCTGGGTTATTGCGTTCTTGGCATTGAATGTCTTTTTCTTTACTAACTTCTCTTTTAAGTAAAACATTTTCTAAAGCCTTTTCAATAATGGAACCGAGATTCTTTTCTGGATTTTGTTTTTTCTTTCTTCTAAACATTTTTCTTTTTTGGGCTTTTTCATTTTTCTCGGACTTTTGGATTTGGGAAAGAAGTTTATCTAAAGGAATGATATCGTCTTCTGGATCTTGGCTATCTTGCATGATTTCTTTTCCTTTACTACTGGACTCTTGAGATGGGTTTTTCTGGGTATCTTTTGGGCTTTCTTGAGATTCTGGAATTTTTTCTGGGTTTTGAATTGGGCTTGGTGAATAGTTAACAAGTAAATCAAATTCTTTGCCACTGGACTGGCCAAGCAAATCCCAGATTTGGGTCTGTTTTAGAGACGTAGGGAAATCAACAGTTCCCTGGGTCTGTTGAACTTTGGGCAAGTCCACAGCCATCAACGGATTTGTTGTGTCTTTACCAGCTACCGTTTGGGCTGGACTAGCTATTGACTTATTGGGCTCAATAGTACCCTTTGGATAAATCATTTTTAAATTCATCACTTCTTTTTCCAATGAAGCAATTTTCTTTTGTAAAGAGATTCTTTCTAAAATTAGTGCTTCATTTGACTCATTCAAAATTTTAAAATTCTTTTGCATACACTCGCAATGAGTGCAAAAAATCTTTTTGTCTTTGCTAGGGGAAAAGTCTAATGGTGCATCTTGAAAATTTCTTAATGAAGGAGAAACAAAGAAATTTAAACCTATGAGATGTCTAGCACAATCTAAGGCTTCTTGAAAATTTGTAAAACCTTTGTAAAGAGGGTCTCTAAAATTACTAATATTTTCAACTACTTCAATCCAGGTATGAAAAATTCCTGGTGTCTTTCCTTTGATAACAACATAAAATTTAAACTTATTCTTGTTCTGATTAAAATGTTCTGACAATGCATTCATGCATGCAAGAAAGTATTTCTGGTCTTTTGGATTCTTATTATAAGAAATCCACAAATTGTCTAAAATACATTTTTCTTCTTTTGACAATGAAATATGAGGAAAAACTTTAAAAGAAATATTACTTGAAGGAAAGCAAATAAGTTCTTGATTACCAAATCTAATCTTGTCTTGGTAATAAATTCTGTTCTGACTATTTGGAGTCTGAAGTAAAGCGGAAGAGGCAAGGGAATTCCCTGGCGGGATCCCTGGTCTAAGAGGCAGTCTGGACATCTGTAAAATAAACACCAAACAGTTAACATTAACATTTAAATTTCTTTAACTGTTATCATTCTACTTAAGATGTCTGCTGCTTTATTGTCTACTCCTTTAATATGTTCAAATTCTATGTTTATTCCAGTATTTGTAATTCTATCTACAAAATTTAACCATCTTCTTCTACTACTCTTTTTTGAATCTAATTTTAACTTGTTATGAAAAGAAACAATTGCTGCACAATCTGTTCTTATCAAAATTTCTTTTTTAGAAACTATAAATAATTCAAAACTATCTAAGGCATAATTTACTGCTAAAAGTTCTGCGTCAATGCTACTTAGATTACCCTTTTCTTTGTAATTTCCGCTATTATATCTACAAATTCTTTCTGTAGACTTGTCTGAATATTTGTTGGGTTTACATAACAAAACTGCTCCCCAACCTAAAATACTACCGTCTGTTTCTATTATCAAGAAATCTGTGTCTAAAGGCATTGCTAATTCTGGCAACTTCCTAATTTTTTCTTTGATTTCTTGGACTAATTTAACATCTTCTATATTAAAATGTCTTTGTCCTGTAGGAGATGTCTTAGAATAAAGTGGTCCTGCTATTTTTCCTAAATCTTTAATGAAAGGTCTAGCATAATTGACTAATCCTAAAAATTTCTGGATTTGTTTCAAATCTTCAAGTCTATCTGGAAATTCTAGTGCTTTCTGTGCTATGTGAGGCTGAAGGGATATTTTCCCTTGTCCTATTTTAACTCCTAAAAAATCTATAAATTCTTTAAAAAGAACCATTTTCTTTTTACTAATAATTAAACCATGTGCGATAAATTCTGAAAAGATAATCTGTAAATGTCCTCTATGGTCTCTTCTATTTTTACTAAAGACTAAAATGTCGTCTATGTATGTGACTACAAATTTACTATGTTTATTAAATATGCTATCCATTTTTCTTTGAAAAATACTAGGAGCATTCTTAAGGCCAAATGGCATGACTAGCCATTCAAAATGTCCTTCTGGACAAGTAAAGGCTGTCCATTCTATACTATTTGGATGCATTCTAACTTGCCAAAATCCTGACTTTAAATCAAACTTACTAAAAATCTTACAGTTCTGAATTCTATTAATTAAAACTGTTTTGTCTGGTAATTTGTATGCGTCTTCTATTGTATTATCATTAAGTCTTTTGTAATTAAATACCATCCTACTTTTACCTCTCACAATTTCTGAATGTTTTCTTACTATAAAAGCGGCTGATCTATGGGGACTATCAGATTTTCTTATTACTCCTAATTTTAAAAGGTCTTCCACATGCATTTTAAAATCTTCTAAATCTAAGTTTGTTGCTTCTATATTCTTACATCTAATTATGTATTCTGGGTTCTTAATCTTAAGTTCACATGTAATTTTGTCTTTTTCCCAATATTTTAATACATTTTCTCCTAAAATCTCCATCTTTTCTAATTTGGAAATTAAACTTTCTATATCTTGTTCTGTTACTAAGGTATAATAAATTTTTTCATTATCTAAGAAGTCTATAGGACTATAATCAAAGTCTTCTATGCTATCAATTTCATTTTCTAATTCTTCTAATTCCTCTTCTTCTAAATTCTGGTTTTCAATTAATTGACATTCTCTTTCAATTTTACAGGGACATTCTTTACTACTGCTACTACTCCCACCACGCTTCTTAGCGCACTCTGATGGAAAGTATATTGTCTGTGTTGGACTGAATAAAGTATGTTTCTGGAAATGTACAAAATCTTTTGTAATTGTAAGACTACCATTGTCTTTTAATAAAAAACTTAATCCTAAAATGAAATCTGAATCTTTAAGTCTTAAAGGTCTAACCCATGTCGAGTCTCTTGGTAATGTATATTCCATACTAAGGCCACAATTTGTTTCAAAACTAATTTTACTATTTGGTCTTAAAATGTCTGTATATTTATAATGTTCTCCATCCATTTGTTGGGCTTCTATTGGCCTGTTTGCCTTTACTATGAATTTTTCTGGAATTAATTTTTTATTAATTATACAATTACTACATCCGGAATCTATTAATCCTAAACATTTTATAACATAATTGTCTATTCTAATTTGACATTTAACTTTAATACTCTTAAGCTTTTCTGAATTACATACTATCTGAACTAATTCTGGATTTTCTGGGAATTGTTCTTCTTCTATCATGATTGCCTTACCTTTATTATTAGATTCTAAAATTTCTAATCTTTGAACTAATAATTTCTGCATATCTTCTACATTTTCAATTCTTCTTCTAAGAATTCTAATTTCAGAAATCTCAATTTGTTCTGATGTAATGTCTGATTTAATTTCTTCTTTCTCAATTAAACTACTTGTTTCTAAACATTTAATACATGCTTCTTTATAACATTCTTTACACTTAGCTCTAAGTTTTCTAGCTGGATACCAATTACAAATAAAACAAGCTATGCTATCTGTACCAGTCTTTTTCTGCCAATTATGATTACAGCTATCTATTGTCTGAACTAGATCTAAATCTTCTTCCGTTTCTGATTCTTCATTAATTTTAAAATTTGAAAATTCTTCTAAAATTTCATAATCTGAATCTTCTTTTTGTTCAAAATTTTCTTCTATAGTAATTATACTATAAATTGATTCATTGTCTGAAATGTATTCATCTAAACAAATTAAATCTTCATTAGTACATTCTATCAAAGTACTCTTCTTATCATAACTATTTTGTCTTTTAGGACATGTTCTTGCTAAATGTTCATTACTATTACAAACAAAACAACTAAGCTTATTTTTATAAGTTCTATCTGGCTTAAATTTTCTAACATGTTTATTCTCATTTAAGTAAGGTTTTCTTTTATTAGATCTTCTAAGAAAGTATCTTTTCTTTAGAGGTCTTTTTATACCTTTTCTATCTTTCCTATATTTTTTCTTTGGAGTCTTTGAAGTACCATAAGTCTGAGGTGTAAAAATATCTTTACAAAATTTATAATCTGTCTTTTTAAGTTGTTTCTGTATTTGTAAAGTTACACATTTTTCTTCTAAACATCTTATTACATGTTGTATTCTATGTCCTATACTCCAATTTTTCTCTGGAAATTCTTTCACCGATTCTAAATTATTCCATTTTTCTGTAATTTCTAATCCTAATGGGCCTGGTAACTTATGAAATAACTTCTGTCCTAATTCTTGATTAAAAGTATTACCTGAGATTGAGACTAAATAATGATATTCATTTAAAAATTGTTTAACATATTTACCTTTAGTCCACTTATATAGACTAAGTTGTTCTAAATCTCTCATAGCTTTTCTTTGTACACTCATCTGGCCTGAATTAGGGTCTGATCCTGTAATAAGTACTTGTATCTTATTAACAAAATTATATGGGTTACTTCCTAAAGCAATTAATTGTTCAAATTCTTCTCTCTTGTCTTGTTTATAGGCTTCCCACATTGCCTTAGTGCTTTCTCCTAAAAATGTTTCTAGATATCTATACATGTCTAAAGCTTCCATTTCTTGAAAATTTCTAATATAATGTCCTATAATAGTATTCTTCCATACTTCTATAACATTAGTCCACATTTGAGGGTCATGTGCGGTTAAATTTAAAATCTGAGCTTTTCCTGCAGTTTGAAATTCTATTTTATTTTCTAATGGTCTTTCACTACCTTTAGCTATGTATTTTGAATTTTCTGGAGTCTCACTATATGTATTATAAGGTCTTCTAGGAGGAAATCCTGGTCCGTATGTAAAAGGTTCATGTTTTATAGTCTTATCAAAAGGGGTATCATCTATGGTTTTGTATGCTTGTGTATCCATAAGGTCTTTTTCATAACTTACTTCTGAGAAGTTATCACTAAATTCTTCTTGAATTGTTCCTATTCTAATATTATGATCTAAGTCGTAATATAAATATTCATTCTCATTAATCTGTTTACTAAGGTACATTTCGTCTTCTAGTTTAAGGAGTTCTTCTTTACTTAGATTCATTTCTAATTCTTTAGGAAATGCTATTTTGTCTAAGTCTTCTCCTAAGAGTTCTATATGAACGTTATCTATAAAAGGTTCATTAACAGATTCTATTTCTTCGTTATCTTCTGATTGTCTTTCTACTTGGTCATAATTTATAAACCTAAGACTAGTTTTACCATGTATATCTTTATAAGTTAAAGCTTCTGTTGGAGAAATAATTGTCTGTTCTTTTTGTTCTAAGAATTTATCTAAATCCCATTATAATCCTGCAAGTTGTTCTGGTGGAAATTCTTTTGGCTTAACCATGTTAATACCTTTGCTACCCATTAAATTTACTACTTTATCTATGTAAATTTTATACTTAGTCTGAGCACTAACGGAACATCTTCCTAAAAATCCTATATGAATTAAAAGATTTTCTCCGCTATCAATGTCTTCATATCCTTTAGTCTGGATTCCTATTTTAATTTTATCTGAAAAATCTTTTATAGTCATTAAAAAATCTGGATTACAATAAATAATTCCATGATTACTATTCATGTCTACTTCCATGCTGGCTATTTGACTTTTGTCTATATTATTGAATCTTTCATCATATATTGTGATTAAAGTTTTACATCCTAAATTTTTTCTTGTTAATCCTTTAATTCCTATGACAATTAATCCTAAATGCATAAATCTATAATTTCTCTTTTTTAATTCTTTCTTAGAATCATCTGAAATTAAATTTAATTTTCTTACTTGGCTACCTATGCATTGGATTGAAATTTGTCTACTATGTCTAAAAAATTGTGTCTTTGATTCGAAAATTCCTCTATTATAAAGGACTTCTGGGTTTAAAAGTCTTAAGCCATGAGTCTGGAATCTAACAAAATCTTGGTCTGGATCTAAAATCTCTTCAATATTTTGATCATTCTGTTCAGTTCTTCTTAATAGTCTATCTAAAATGGATCTATCAAGATTTGAAGTACTGGGTCTTGAGGTTTCTTCTGTGACTGTTCTAGGTCTACCTGAGAAAGGAGTCTGTAAACTCATCCTGGAAATTTAAATTCTTTTGGTAATCTTCTAGTTATTTTTTCTTTACCTGAAGGTTTTAACGTAAAATTTTCTAATTGGCTTGTTAAGCTTTTTAAATCGTTTTCTATATTAGATGAAGAAGTTGCTATTTTGGTTTTATCTAAACTATCAATCTTCTTATGTAAGGAAACTAATAAAGTAATAATGAAATTATTCTGTCTTATTAGAATTGATTCTGATGACTTTTGGGAATCTACCTTTGTTATTCCTTTAGGTTCTTTGTGGAAATTACTACAGAATTCAAGGGCTTCTATGTAATTTTTATCTAAAATGTCAGTCTCGTTCATTAACTAAGGATCAAACTATCATCAGATCTTTTAGAAAGTTTTAATTTTCTTTTAGAAAATACAAGTAGAGAACTAGAAAGAGTAAGAAAAAGCTTAGGTCAAAAATATAGAATTTTAGATAAGATAATTAGAGAATATTCAGAATTAGACTCATCTTTATTAGAAGAAGATATTATTAGACAAGATAAAGATCTTAATTTGTTAGAACAAAAATTAGAAGAATTGCAAAAAATTGTAATCTACGAATCTATAGAACCAGACAGTCAATTTTTAGATTTTTATACAAAAATAAAAGAACTAATAGAAGATTTAGACTTCCGCATTGAGCAGATTAAACAAGACTCTGCTAACTCTGCCAACTCTGCTGACCAACCTTGAGAAAGACCCTTCTGCGCCAGTGGCCGAGTCTCTCTCTTCGCACACCCCCCCCCCTCTCGTTTGGTATCAGAGCCATAGATTTTAAGAAGACTTTAGATTATTTAAATTTAGAACTCTGTACTAATTATAGAAAAGTTAAAACAGTTGATAATAATATTTTAGGTTGTAATTTAGACTCTTCCCATAAATTACATAGTTTGTTTTCAGAAGACCCTAGTCAAAACCTTGTTATAGATTTAATAATTAATTTATCTAGAAATTTAGATCTAGAAAATAAAAGAAATTTTAAATCAATAGAAACGGTTTTAGACCTTCTTAAAACAAGAAACTCAGAACTTAAAAATATTAAAGAAAGTTTAGATTTTATTAAAAATCAAAATTCTGTTATTTTAGAAAAGATTTCTAAAGTAGACTTTTCACAAATAACAAAGATTTTAGATTTTAATAAATCTAGAGAAACAGATTTAGACATAAAAAAGATTTTTATCAAAACAGAAGAATCCATTAAGGAACTAAAAAGTTTGATCCTTAGTTAATGAACGAGACTGACATTTTAGATAAAAATTACATAGAAGCCCTTGAATTCTGTAGTAATTTCCACAAAGAACCTAAAGGAATAACAAAGGTAGATTCCCAAAAGTCATCAGAATCAATTCTAATAAGACAGAATAATTTCATTATTACTTTATTAGTTTCCTTACATAAGAAGATTGATAGTTTAGATAAAACCAAAATAGCAACTTCTTCATCTAATATAGAAAACGATTTAAAAAGCTTAACAAGCCAATTAGAAAATTTTACGTTAAAACCTTCAGGTAAAGAAAAAATAACTAGAAGATTACCAAAAGAATTTAAATTTCCAGGATGAGTTTACAGACTCCTTTCTCAGGTAGACCTAGAACAGTCACAGAAGAAACCTCAAGACCCAGTACTTCAAATCTTGATAGATCCATTTTAGATAGACTATTAAGAAGAACTGAACAGAATGATTAAAATATTGAAGAGATTTTAGATCCAGACCAAGATTTTGTTAGATTCCAGACTCATGGCTTAAGACTTTTAAACCCAGAAGTCCTTTATAATAGAGGAATTTTCGAATCAAAGACACAATTTTTTAGACATAGTAGACAAATTTCAATCCAATGCATAGGTAGCCAAGTAAGAAAATTAAATTTAATTTCAGATGATTCTAAGAAAGAATTAAAAAAGAGAAATTATAGATTTATGCATTTAGGATTAATTGTCATAGGAATTAAAGGATTAACAAGAAAAAATTTAGGATGTAAAACTTTAATCACAATATATGATGAAAGATTCAATAATATAGACAAAAGTCAAATAGCCAGCATGGAAGTAGACATGAATAGTAATCATGGAATTATTTATTGTAATCCAGATTTTTTAATGACTATAAAAGATTTTTCAGATAAAATTAAAATAGGAATCCAGACTAAAGGATATGAAGACATTGATAGCGGAGAAAATCTTTTAATTCATATAGGATTTTTAGGAAGATGTTCCGTTAGTGCTCAGACTAAGTATAAAATTTACATAGATAAAGTAGTAAATTTAATGGGTAGCAAAGGTATTAACATGGTTAAGCCAAAAGAATTTCCACCAGAACAACTTGCAGGATTATAATGGGATTTAGATAAATTCTTAGAACAAAAAGAACAGACAATTATTTCTCCAACAGAAGCTTTAACTTATAAAGATATACATGGTAAAACTAGTCTTAGGTTTATAAATTATGACCAAGTAGAAAGACAATCAGAAGATAACGAAGAAATAGAATCTGTTAATGAACCTTTTATAGATAACGTTCATATAGAACTCTTAGGAGAAGACTTAGACAAAATAGCATTTCCTAAAGAATTAGAAATGAATCTAAGTAAAGAAGAACTCCTTAAACTAGAAGACGAAATGTACCTTAGTAAACAGATTAATGAGAATGAATATTTATATTACGACTTAGATCATAATATTAGAATAGGAACAATTCAAGAAGAATTTAGTGATAACTTCTCAGAAGTAAGTTATGAAAAAGACCTTATGGATACACAAGCATACAAAACCATAGATGATACCCCTTTTGATAAGACTATAAAACATGAACCTTTTACATACGGACCAGGATTTCCTCCTAGAAGACCTTATAATACATATAGTGAGACTCCAGAAAATTCAAAATACATAGCTAAAGGTAGTGAAAGACCATTAGAAAATAAAATAGAATTTCAAACTGCAGGAAAAGCTCAGATTTTAAATTTAACCGCACATGACCCTCAAATGTGGACTAATGTTATAGAAGTATGGAAGAATACTATTATAGGACATTATATTAGAAATTTTCAAGAAATGGAAGCTTTAGACATGTATAGATATCTAGAAACATTTTTAGGAGAAAGCACTAAGGCAATGTGGGAAGCCTATAAACAAGACAAGAGAGAAGAATTTGAACAATTAATTGCTTTAGGAAGTAACCCATATAATTTTGTTAATAAGATACAAGTACTTATTACAGGATCAGACCCTAATTCAGGCCAGATGAGTGTACAAAGAAAAGCTATGAGAGATTTAGAACAACTTAGTCTATATAAGTGGACTAAAGGTAAATATGTTAAACAATTTTTAAATGAATATCATTATTTAGTCTCAATCTCAGGTAATACTTTTAATCAAGAATTAGGACAGAAGTTATTTCATAAGTTACCAGGCCCATTAGGATTAGAAATTACAGAAAAATGGAATAATTTAGAATCGGTGAAAGAATTTCCAGAGAAAAATTGGAGTATAGGACATAGAATACAACATGTAATAAGATGTTTAGAAGAAAAATGTGTAACTTTACAAATACAGAAACAACTTAAAAAGACAGATTATAAATTTTGTAAAGATATTTTTACACCTCAGACTTATGGTACTTCAAAGACTCCAAAGAAAAAATATAGGAAAGATAGAAAAGGTATAAAAAGACCTCTAAAGAAAAGATACTTTCTTAGAAGATCTAATAAAAGAAAACCTTACTTAAATGAGAATAAACATGTTAGAAAATTTAAGCCAGATAGAACTTATAAAAATAAGCTTAGTTGTTATGTTTGTAATAGTAATGAACATTTAGCAAGAACATGTCCTAAAAGACAAAATAGTTATGATAAGAAGAGTACTTTGATAGAATGTACTAATGAAGATTTAATTTGTTTAGATGAATACATTTCAGACAATGAATCAATTTATAGTATAATTACTATAGAAGAAAATTTTGAACAAAAAGAAGATTCAGATTATGAAATTTTAGAAGAATTTTCAAATTTTAAAATTAATGAAGAATCAGAAACGGAAGAAGATTTAGATCTAGTTCAGACAATAGATAGCTGTAATCATAATTGGTAGAAAAAGACTGGTACAGATAGCATAGCTTGTTTTATTTGTAATTGGTATCCAGCTAGAAAACTTAGAGCTAAGTGTAAAGAATGTTATAAAGAAGCATGTATTAAATGTTTAGAAACAAGTAGTTTAATTGAGAAAGAAGAAATTAAATCAGACATTACATCAGAACAAATTGAGATTTCTGAAATTAGAATTCTTAGAAGAAGAATTGAAAATGTAGAAGATATGCAGAAATTATTAGTTCAAAGATTAGAAATTTTAGAATCTAATAATAAAGGTAAGGCAATCATGATAGAAGAAGAACAATTCCCAGAAAATCCAGAATTAGTTCAGATAGTATGTAATTCAGAAAAGCTTAAGAGTATTAAAGTTAAATGTCAAATTAGAATAGACAATTATGTTATAAAATGTTTAGGATTAATAGATTCCGGATGTAGTAATTGTATAATTAATAAAAAATTAATTCCAGAAAAATTCATAGTAAAGGCAAACAGGCCAATAGAAGCCCAACAAATGGATGGAGAACATTATAAATATACAGACCTTTTAAGACCAAATAGTAAAATTAGTTTTGAAACAAATTGTGGCCTTAGTATGAAATATACATTACCAAGAGACTCGACATGGGTTAGACCTTTAAGACTTAAAGATTCAGATTTCATTTTAGGATTAAGTTTTTTATTAAAAGACAATGGTAGTCTTACAATTACAAAAGATTTTGTACATTTCCAGAAACATACTTTATTCAGTCCAACACAGACAATATACTTTCCATCAGAGTGCGCTGAGAAGCGTGGTGGGAGTAGTAGCAGTAGTAAAGAATGTCCCTGTAAAATTGAAAGAGAATGTCAATTAATTGAAAACCAGAATTTAGAAGAAGAGGAATTAGAAGAATTAGAAAATGAAATTGATAGCATAGAAGACTTTGATTATAGTCCTATAGACTTCTTAGATAATGAAAAAATTTATTATACCTTAGTAACAGAACAAGATATAGAAAGTTTAATTTCCAAATTAGAAAAGATGGAGATTTTAGGAGAAAATGTATTAAAATATTGGGAAAAAGACAAAATTACATGTGAACTTAAGATTAAGAACCCAGAATACATAATTAGATGTAAGAATATAGAAGCAACAAACTTAGATTTAGAAGATTTTAAAATGCATGTGGAAGACCTTTTAAAATTAGGAGTAATAAGAAAATCTGATAGTCCCCATAGATCAGCCGCTTTTATAGTAAGAAAACATTCAGAAATTGTGAGAGGTAAAAGTAGGATGGTATTTAATTACAAAAGACTTAATGATAATACAATAGAAGACGCATACAAATTACCAGACAAAACAGTTTTAATTAATAGAATTCAGAACTGTAAGATTTTTAGTAAGTTTGATTTAAAGTCAGGGTTTTGGCAAGTTAGAATGCATCCAAATAGTATAGAATGGACAGCCTTTACTTGTCCAGAAGGACATTTTGAATGGCTAGTCATGCCATTTGGCCTTAAGAATGCTCCTAGTATTTTTCAAAGAAAAATGGATAGCATATTTAATAAACATAGTAAATTTGTAGTCACATACATAGACGACATTTTAGTCTTTAGTAAAAATAGAAAAGACCATAGAGGACATTTACAGATTATCTTTTCAGAATTTATCGCACATGGTTTAATTATTAGTAAAAAGAAAATGGTTCTTTTTAAAGAATTTATAGATTTTTTAGGAGTTAAAATAGGACAAGGGAAAATATCCCTTCAGCCTCACATAGCACAGAAAGCACTAGAATTTCCAGATAGACTTGAAGATTTGAAACAAATCCAGAAATTTTTAGGATTAGTCAATTATGCTAGACCTTTCATTAAAGATTTAGGAAAAATAGCAGGACCACTTTATTCTAAGACATCTCCTACAGGACAAAGACATTTTAATATAGAAGATGTTAAATTAGTCCAAGAAATCAAAGAAAAAATTAGGAAGTTGCCAGAATTAGCAATGCCTTTAGACACAGATTTCTTGATAATAGAAACAGACGGTAGTATTTTAGGTTGGGGAGCAGTTTTGTTATGTAAACCCAACAAATATTCAGACAAGTCTACAGAAAGAATTTGTAGATATAATAGCGGAAATTACAAAGAAAAGGGTAATCTAAGTAGCATTGACGCAGAACTTTTAGCAGTAAATTATGCCTTAGATAGTTTTGAATTATTTATAGTTTCTAAAAAAGAAATTTTGATAAGAACAGATTGTGCAGCAATTGTTTCTTTTCATAACAAGTTAAAATTAGATTCAAAAAAGAGTAGTAGAAGAAGATGGTTAAATTTTGTAGATAGAATTACAAATACTGGAATAAACATAGAATTTGAACATATTAAAGGAGTAGACAATAAAGCAGCAGACATCTTAAGTAGAATGATAACAGTTAAAGAAATTTAAATGTTAATGTTAACTGTTTGGTGTTTATTTTACAGATGTCCAGACCGCCTCTTAGACCAGGGATCCCGCCAGGGAATTCCCTTGCCTCTTCCGCTTTACTTCAGACTCCAAATAGTCAGAACAGAATTTATTACCAAGACAAGATTAGATTTGGTAATCAAGAACTTATTTGCTTTCCTTCAAGTAATATTTCTTTTAAAGTTTTTCCTCATATTTCATTGTCAAAAGAAGAAAAATGTATTTTAGACAATTTGTGGATTTCTTATAATAAGAATCCAAAAGACCAGAAATACTTTCTTGCATGCATGAATGCATTGTCAGAACATTTTAATCAGAACAAGAATAAGTTTAAATTTTATGTTGTTATCAAAGGAAAGACACCAGGAATTTTTCATACCTGGATTGAAGTAGTTGAAAATATTAGTAATTTTAGAGACCCTCTTTACAAAGGTTTTACAAATTTTCAAGAAGCCTTAGATTGTGCTAGACATCTCATAGGTTTAAATTTTTTTGTTTCTCCTTCATTAAGAAATTTTCAAGATGCACCATTAGACTTTTCCCCTAGCAAAGACAAAAAGATTTTTTGCACTCATTGCGAGTGTATGCAAAAGAATTTTAAAATTTTGAATGAGTCAAATGAAGCACTAATTTTAGAAAGAATCTCTTTACAAAAGAAAATTGCTTCATTGGAAAAAGAAGTGATGAATTTAAAAATGATTTATCCAAAGGGTACTATTGAGCCCAATAAGTCAATAGCTAGTCCAGCCCAAACGGTAGCTGGTAAAGACACAACAAATCCGTTGATGGCTGTGGACTTGCCCAAAGTTCAACAGACCCAGGGAACTGTTGATTTCCCTACGTCTCTAAAACAGACCCAAATCTGGGATTTGCTTGGCCAGCCCAGTGGCAAAGAATTTGATTTACTTGTTAACTATTCACCAAGCCCAATTCAAAACCCAGAAAAAATTCCAGAATCTCAAGAAAGCCCAAAAGATACCCAGAAAAACCCATCTCAAGAGTCCAGTAGTAAAGGAAAAGAAATCATGCAAGATAGCCAAGATCCAGAAGACGATATCATTCCTTTAGATAAACTTCTTTCCCAAATCCAAAAGTCCGAGAAAAATGAAAAAGCCCAAAAAAGAAAAATGTTTAGAAGAAAGAAAAAACAAAATCCAGAAAAGAATCTCGGTTCCATTATTGAAAAGGCTTTAGAAAATGTTTTACTTAAAAGAGAAGTTAGTAAAGAAAAAGACATTCAATGCCAAGAACGCAATAACCCAGAACCAGAAAAATCTTAACCTTCAGATGAAGATGATTTTAGAGGAGAAGATGAAAGATTAGGTTGCAATAACTCAGACTCAGGAATGTCATTTTCACCCACTGCTGAACACAATCTTGACACATGAAAAAATTTTCGTGACAGATCTTTGTTAGTACAGACAAAGAACTTTGCCAGATTTCAGAAATTGTTTAAAAAAGAATTTCATCCAGCTGTAAGAATTTTGAAAATTCAGAAGACATCAGACACCTCTTTTCAGACGCCTCTTTTCAAGATTCCAAGACAAACAGAAAAGACAAAAGAGTTCCTGTGCACCTTTTGAAATTTTGCAGAAAAGACGGAATGGAAGAACTGTGCACCTTTTGAATTTCCTTCAGAATTCAGAAAAGAAGATTTGATCCCAGACAGGATACTGTGCTCTTTTTGAAAAAATTTGAATCAGACAAAATCAGAGGAAAATTTTTCAAAGATGCTTTGAACAAGTGGATCAGATTGAAGAAGAAAATTTTGGCCAGATGTTTCTCGGTGAAACGCGTGCCAAATGAAAAAGAAGAACAAGACAGAAAGTTTGCAACACGTAGAAAGTAGGAATCTTTCTTTTTAGATTGCTTTTAGACTTTTTGTTTTGAGCTCCCAAGAATTTTGCTATATAAGGGTGAGTGGTATTCGTAAGAGATATGGTGAAAAAAGTGAAAAAACCAACAGATAAAAAATTCTCCATTATCCTCTTACGAAAAAGCCTCTATCTTATATAGAAGAAATTCTCAATCCAAAGCCTGTACAAAGCTTGTAGTAAGGTATAATTTAGTTTTTGTTTTTCATTAATTTTCGGGATTTTCCGAAAGGGAAATCCTTAGTAGTATTTTCTTTAATGTAATAGACAGATCTCCAAAAAATTATGTTATTTTCAGTATTTTTTTTTTATGAAGTTTTAAATTTCAATTGTTGAAATGTTGTGTTAATATCTGTGATTTTATCATTTCATCCTATGCATGTTATAAAAGCATAACTTGATTCTTAGAAGCCATACTGTTTCTAGATTAATCCTGAGTGACCCAAATGAGTAAGGATTGTAGGCCGGAGTGAGCCTTAGATGTCCTTTAGATGTTGGGGAAAGGGAATCAATTAATTTAGGAATTTATTAAGGGAGTGCCATTGGTAACCTTAATGAAAGGAATCAGGTTCAAGTTAACATGTCTTAGGTGATGATATTTGTGTTTTAATTTCTAGTTAAAAAAAAAAAAAAAAAAAAAAAAAAAAAAAAGGAGATTTGTTAAGACATTTAAAGAATTTACGAAAAGGGAAGTACCAAGTAGGATAACACACAACTTTGAAAAACAGAAAAATTTTATGAGCCGATCAAGCATAGATACAAACAAAGCATCTAGTTCAGGTAGTAAAGAAATCAAATTATCATCAGATCTTTTAGAAAGTTTTAATTTTCTTTTAGAAAATACAAGTAGAGAACTAGAAAGAGTAAGAAAAAGCTTAGGTCAAAAATATAGAATTTTAGATAAGATAATTAGAGAATATTCAGAATTAGACTCATCTTTATTAGAAGAAGATATTATTAGACAAGATAAAGATCTTAATTTGTTAGAACAAAAATTAGAAGAATTGCAAAAAATTGTAATCTACGAATCTATAGAACCAGACAGTCAATTTTTAGATTTTTATACAAAAATAAAAGAACTAATAGAAGATTTAGACTTCCGCATTGAGCAGATTAAACAAGACTCTGCTAACTCTGCCAACTCTGCTGACCAACCTTGAGAAAGACCCTTCTGCGCCAGTGGCCGAGTCTCTCTCTTCGCACACCCCCCCCTCTATATCCATCTATCATTGAAAATATAAAATTAAATTTATGTTTTTGCATGTGTTTTTTCTTTAGTGTATGTTCTTTTATTCTGACAAATATTAAGTTTAGGGTAGTTTTGAAAACAATTATTTAAAATGGAGTAAAATTAGAAGAAATTTTGAATAACGGTCAAAAACCACCGATTTAGGGGATTGGGAAATACGCTTCAAATTAAGAACGGGCCAAAAACCAACTATCTTGGGGTGGGGGTGGGAGATACGCTTCAAATTACACTACACAGATTTTGGGCTTTTTTACTCGTGCTCCAAAAAACTAACAAGTACCGATTTTTTCAACCTTTCATATCATTTCACCAATTTTGGATGGTACCGTTTATGAGATGTTGAAAAAATCGGTGTTTGTTAGTTTTTTGAGGTAACGATAAACGGTGTAGTATATTTGGAATGTATTTCTTATCCCCCAAATCGGATGGTTTTTGTCCTTCTTTATATTATCTTCCAATTTTAGATTCTCTAAAATAATTATTTCTAAATCTACCTTAAGCCTAAAATGTATACTCCATCATCCTTTTTTTCTCCAAATGCACATTTTGCTTTATCTCCAAACAAAATATATGTACTTTTGAATTATTTTTGAAATTTTTTGTAGTCGAATAAAATTTTACATTTAAATTTTTATGTAATTCATATTGTTTACAAATATCTACATTTTTTAATATATGATTATATATATAATTTTATTCTTTTAAAAAACTTTCAGAAATGTTAAATAATAAATTCTCAAGCACGGATTTGATCGTTTTAAAAACTGCTCCAAAACTCCCAAGCACAGCCTAAGGCTACACACACACACACACACACACACACACACAATCGTGAAACTACAAAATGAATCGAATTCACTGATTTGAAACAATTAGCCAAGTCCACGCCAACGTTTCGATTTTAAACAAAATCGAACCGTTTTAAAATGGTTTGATTTAAGTTTCAATACTTAAAAATCACTTAAACCGAACCAAATCGTTTTTAATTTTTATAATTAAATATAAATTAAATGTACTTAATTACACATTTACAAAGTAAACAAAATAAAATATAATACTAGCTCATAATACACAAGTTCATTATTGAGCTCAATTATTTACTAAGTTCTATTAATTTCCTCATTTTTTTCCTATGGCAAATATTAATATATTGTAATATTTATGTTTAATTATTTCCATTTAAGTTTGTATTGAGAATTTTGAACCAATATATTTATATTCTAATATATTTTAAATGTGTTCATATTATGTCAATAAATAAACCATAGATTAAAATCCAACGAACCAAAAAAAATAGTTTAATTTATTTTGATTTGAATTGAAAAATGATATAATTTGATTTAATTTATAATTTTTCCAAACTGTTTCAAATAGTTTAGTTTGAAAATAGATGAAACACCTCCAAACCAAACCATATTCACCCCTACAAAAGACCTACTACTCCTATTAACTTTTCAATCACATATTTTAACATCTTTTATCAAAATCTACTAAAATATTAAAAATTTGGTCACACAGGCCCTCAATATATAAATTATCATTTTTTTGAATTGAGGAAATATTTCATGAACGACCAAGTAGTGTTAAGAAATAAAGAACAACAATTTTTCATGAAATTTCTTCCAGACATTTTTAGTACGTTAGACACGAAGGCCGAAGCTATATTTCTAATTTTACTAATACAACAGCTTTAGTAAGGCAAATGGTTCCCCTTAAATGATCATGTACATCTCACACGGATAACCTTCTATTTACAACACTAGTACACACACCCCTCTCACAAACAAAGCAATAACTCTAAAACATATACTTCCTGCACAGTATAAAACCCCGCAACTGATCAAACAAATAATCATATATTCATGAGCACTTGTTCATACCATGCTCCATGAACTCTGGCCGAGACGTTTGCCATAACCACCAATCCTCGCACAGCATCTACCACATTATCTGTGAGAAGAGCGGCCCCAACGCGTTTGAGTGCCGTCTCTGCTAGTTGCCGGCCCTTAGCCCCAGTCCCACCAAGTACAACTCCTCTTGCCGCTAAGTGGAAACTTCGGGAAACTCGTGTGAAAACGCCGTCACCAGCTCTTAAGCTCCTTCCCAACATATTTGCCATAACCTCCTTCCTTGCTCGGCTCTTTTCTGGGTCTTCACATTCTGGAGACCAGTTAATCGTTTCAACAATTTTCGATAATCCGACATCCTCGGAGCGATCCAAGAGTTCAGACAGCTGTTTCGCAGAGTTGGATATTACATTCTCCGTGTCTATGAGACTGGTTACTAGGTGTTCACTGACAATGGCTTGCCGCAAAACTAATATGCTGAAAACACAATTACACGTTCAGTCTTGCAACAAAATATTTCTACACCATTAAGGAAAAAAATATAAAAATATAAAAATATAAAAAATAGCACCCTCCCCATTTTAATATGTAGGTACAAGCAGGGAAGAAGCCTTTGTGGAAGGAAAACTGTTTGCAAGTGGAAGGACGTTTTTTCCATATTTTTCATTCATTTTCTTCTGTAGGCAATGATAGTTACGTACCTAGAATGCAATTATACTGAGACAGTTCTCTATTGACAAAGTAGAAATACATAGATAGACTTTCTGACCATCTACTGAAAAATTATCCTCTGGCTAAAATGCAAAATATTTAATAGATACTAAAGAACCCAAAACTATAATAATGGTAAGTAACTACCGCCAAAATGTCGTAGTAACTGCTATCGTACACCCAATTGCGATGGATAGAAACAAACTAGTTCCTTCATAAGTTCAACTATAACAAAAATCTCACATAGACTTGCACAAAAATGAAATGCGAAAAAAAAATTATGGAGTATATAATTATGTTGAACTAAATAAAAGTACATAATGAAGGCATTCTGATTTTGCAAAAATTTTAATTGATTTAATAGAATATTTAGGTTTTGAGAGAGCAAAACAGCAATTTTGTCAAGTAAAATGACACGTCTCCCTTTTCCAAGTTAGCACAGTGAATAGCAGAAAATATAACTCACAACTACATTTCAAAATTTGTCAATCTGATCACATTTCTATAAATTTCTAAATCTTTTACTCCATGAAAAATTATTGTGCGAGGTTTTTCCTATATAACATAAAATGAACAAGTACAAGCCTATACTACTCAACAAATTATATAGAGAACTACAATTCCAAAGTGAAAAGTGTAATATCAAATACAGTGAAGGGATTCGATATGTGTTTGATTCTTAATCAAACAGCATTTGATGCTGCTGTAAGAGAATTTTAATTCATTTTTCAGGAAAAGCATCATTACAGATTTTTATCCACACTTATGCTAAATCACACAGAAAATATAATTTGCAAAACCAAGAGAAGTTTGATATAAGGATTTCACTCACCTAGTACAGATGACTATAATTTTTTGAAGTTGAGACTGAATAGCTCTCAATCTGAAGAGATTTAGTTTAAGCGTCTCAGGTAGCATTTCCACTGTCAACCCCTCAACATCACTCACAAGATTTAACAAACCAAGCCTCAACAAGAGATCTAGCTTTTCTCCGCTGCACTCTGGTTGTTCAGCTTCTATAGAAATATTTTTGAAATGAAATTGTCATCAATACAGTGGAATATTCTCTAATTGAAAGTTTCAAGAGGATTTAAAACAAAAATACATAGGAACAGGTAAAGTAAGGGGTAGACGGCAGAAAGAACAAACATAAGCCAAAGTCGCCAAACAAACCTGCAACAGTGTTGGTTGGAACACCCAATGTTGATGTCCTTAAAATGGTACCTCCAGTCCGGAGCGTTGTAGGATAAGGTTCTTGACCATATCTTCCATCACTTAATCCCAGAGCTGATAGAGAATCCGAGTGTTCAACCCAGATCTGCTCTGAATCTGCCATTACAGCAGAAAGCCATTGCTTGACCAAGGGTAAAGAGCGAGGGGCATCAATAGGAGATCCATAACGATTAGCAAAAGCACTTCCAAGGTATTCGAAACCAGCAGGCCCCTTGATGAGTGGTTGCAACATGTTGATGCGTGCTTTACTTATATCATGTTTGAGTTCCTGCCAATGATTAGTGAATAATTTTATATCCATAAAAGGAATTTATAGGCGGCACAGCACAGTTTTGACTGTTATTTTTAAATGCTAAAACTTTGCTAGTTTTTCATAAATAGCAAGTAGGACAATCCTTTTGGATAAAGAGAATAGTACTATTTGACGTGTGTATGATTCTATCGCTGTGGAGTTGCATAAAAAATTGAAAGATGGATGCATCAAAAAACAACTATTGTTCACCTGGCAACCATGAAAATGTAACACCCAAATCTTCAATCTAACATACATTTGAGATTTGAGCAATTCGAAATACTGGTGTATCCCACGAAACATCAAGGAATGATTCATAATTTTGAGATGTTCAAATAAAGAAGGGGATCGAGATTTTTATACTGTGTTTCACATGAAAAATATTATTTTCACCAAAGCACATAGGGTGCAGACATCCCATCATGATAAATTGCAGTTGGTAGTCAAAGCTGGTACCATCTTACAATGTGATGAGTCTATTTAAGGCATCAATGAGTTCACGGTACAATAATTCTCTGGTTTATCAAATTTGAGATATTTTTAGTAAAACAAGAAACAGCACCAACAAATTTTATTATACTGGAAGTATCTCAATTTCATTGGCATTTCCATTGATATTAGACTTTCACTGACATGATTACATAAGCATTTGGCAAAGCACTCTAGGGAAAAAAACAATATATTTATCATTGTTCCATAAAAGGTCCTAATAACACATCAAATTCTGAAAAGCCAAAGTATCACCCACAAGCTTGCTTAGCTTCCAAATTGTAAGAAACGTAAAATGCAAGTTAAATTCTTGGTTCTTATAACCTCTTCAGGATTTACTACTCCTTGTGTCTTCAACTTTCCTCTTTTGCACTCTTTAGAAGCATCCTCATTCTTTATTCCAATTCTTTTTCACAAGAAATAACTTAGGATTTGCCATGGCGCTAAAACTATGTATGGACAGGAAAGCCATCAGGTGGAGCACATTATGTTCCTGGAATCATAGGAATGTAACAGCAAACCACTAGGTGGAACATATAACTGTGCCACATACTTTAGGATTGATTATCAATACAAAAGGTAGAAAGTGTAATTGATTCTTCACAAAGCAATCGAAAAGAATGGCCTCGACGAGAATCATCAAAAGCTCAGCACCAGTAAAAAGTATCAAGTAGGAAACTGAAAATAACAAAAGACACTGGACCTGCCAACACACCTGAATCTGCTGGAGTACATAACGCAAGCTCCTAATCACCAAAGTAGTGAATGAAGCAGTATATATATCTCCAGCTTGAGAAATTGCATCAAGTTCTTTCAGTAGATTGTTATGAGTAGATTTCAATTCATCCTCTTTAGCAGGTGCAGAAAGTTTCTGCAACGTGACCAATGCAACTTCCAAGATCCTTCTAAGATATTCTGTGTCTAATGTTTCAGATTTCAACACCTAACAGTAAATAAGATAAAATAGAACTAAAATGTGATAATTGCCAAGTAATACACAATACAAGGAATTGAAAGTGGAGTTGGAAGCACTTAATAATTTCAAAATAAGATTATCAACCTGCGCGAGAATATCCATATCGATGGTTTGATCTATCTCTAGTCTCCAACTTGAAGGAGCCATTTCAAACAGTTCATCCCGGACTTCTTGTACAAGTTTAAGAATCCAGCTATAATCAGGGTTGTCCTGTTTTAAAGATTCCATGACACTGTCCCAGAAAGCCTTCTCCATCGTGTCTCTCACCTTTGCCTACACAATGACAAAGGACAAATAAAAAAGAGGCCACATCTTTCTATCTACACCATACAAAACATAAGCACAATTAATAAACAAGAATCCAGGGAGGGGAACTCTTCGATATTTCATTTTTGGGCAGGCAGGACTTGGGGATGGGGAAGCACAAAATGCACTTATGCTAACCTTGATACTCCCTTGGTCTTCCTTAATGACATTTAAGCCATCCGCTAAACCACTATGAATCCCATGGACAATTTCATTGACAAGCAATTCATTATCTGTGGCCAGCTTTGCACTGGTGCTGAAATGATCATCTAAAACACTCCGAGGAGCAGAACCAACTTCCCCACGTAAGGAGGAATCATCCCCCTTGGACAAAGAGCGAGCAATGTTACCCACCCTATTATGACCTTCCACCACATTATCATCTTTACTAGAAGCACAACTGGAAGAACTGTGTGATGAGCCAGTAGCACTTTGAGAAAAATGATCAGATGAGGATGCCAGTGAACTCCCCACCTCCATCACATCAATAAACCTCGTCCGCGTATCAGAAAGAGCACTTTCCATACGCTCAAGCCCAGCATTACCACTCAATTTCTGTACTTTCAACTGCAGAAGCTTCAGGTTCTCACTCACCTAAAAAAACCAAGATAGAAAGCAAAAGTCATAGCCAGTTAAAAAAGGATCTATCCTAAAGCAAATGACTGAACATAACTTGGGCTCGCTCAGTACCTGATCAAGGAATACCTTCATATTGAGTTTGTGATCACCATATTCTGTACCTGATGTCTGCTTGCAAGTCTGTATCCTCAAGGTCTCAAGCTCACAAGCAGCTCGTACTAAATCCCCCTCAAAAGATTTGACGTCCTTAACCTTCCATATGACAAAGCAATACAGGTAAGAACACCATGCTTTATCAAATGTTTCCAGCTGGGAACTGAAATTCAGCCGACCAGCAGTTGGAAATCCTGTTTCTTTTAATGGAGACCGAATAGGCCCTTCCAAAATAATTTTAACCAGTAATTCAAACTCTTTAACGAAGGTTTCTGCAGCCTCAGCAAGAGCAATATCATTCTCCCCCTTTCCATTGAAAATAGTGTCTGGATGTCCTAAAATCATGTAAGCACAAAGAACAATTCGCACTGGATACCTAGGTAACCTAGTAGAACCATTAGCTACAGCACTTCTAGATCCTACTTTTTTCACCCCTGTGCTTCTGGAAGCATTAGGGGTGCGAACCCTTTTCCCTGGGGTAACAACTCGTTTGAGCAAATGGTCAATGTTTTCCATATGGAAATAATCATTGGCACCAACAGTTTCCTGTCTAATAGCAATACGGCTTTCAAGTCGATGGAGTAAGGCTTTTGCAGTTTGAATGGTTGCGGCAGACTCAATCTGCATAGCAAGCCTCTCAAATGGCATTAACTCGACAGATTTCCGATTGATATCCAAAGATGCATATGCTGTTGCCAAGTCAAACATGGTTCCTTTTAGCCTCACAAACCGCCTCCAGCACCTGAAAATCAACATATTAGTTGTCATTCTGATACTTATATTCCTTTAGCCCAGAGGGGGGAGCGTTACAGAGATCATAAATTTGTATCTTTACATTAGACCTCAAAACAAGCTCAGTCGAGCAACATACTCATCCAGTATCTTTAAGAGCCAATGCAAGATAGATAATTTCCCTCAGGCTGAACACATCACACTCTTCGTGCAGCTCAAACGGTGTTTTTGCAAATTTATCAAATCCTAACTTTAGATAATGAAGCGTATTAATCTATCAGTTGAAGCAAACATAATAATTGTCCATATATAGATTCATATCAATTTGATAGAAGAAAGAACTAAATGCATTGCAGAGAAGTAGGAGAGATGAGAATGAGAGATGAGAGATAAGAGGGAAAAACAAGGATAATGAAAAGCAAGTTTAACTGATCTGCAGAAGGGGCTATGGTAGGGAAGGGGTGGGGAGGGTGATAAGCAAAAGAATGCTGAAGTCTCTATCACAAGGGCCTAAGTCATTATTTTTTCAAAAAGCGAAGTGGTCTTGGTCTTCGGTTGAGGATCAATCTCCAATCATATGGTCAATACAAACTAGCCAAATCTAGCACCCTCATTGAACAACTTGGATTCAATTAATATCTATTGCATTCAAGTTCAGTTTGTCTCTATGCGTGCAAGCACAAATCTGTTTTGTGGTGCTCTGGGAGCTGTGGATGTGATTGTGCGCTTACATGGTGGGTGTGGGAGGGGAGTTTTTTCTCTTTTCTAGCTTGAATTCAGAGGGTAGGGAGGGAATCGGGGAACATATCACCTTCAGTTTTTAAGCCCAGTCCATGCTACTGATCACTGAGTCTAGTTTATAAAGAAAATGAACATGCATAACATAGTCAACATACTGTTTAAAAAATCTATCAGACAGCAATAGAGATGCACAAACCAACATGTGAAATTTCCACTACACTGTCCTGAAAAATGAAAAAAAGAACTTCAAAATAACTTGTGCAACAAAGAACATATGTGCCACAAAATGATGTATTTGGAAGTTCAGACTCTTATATGCTCTCAATTAGCAACTCAATTCCATGTTTGGCATGCAGGAAAAATAGTTAAATAGAAATGATATAAACTGTAATTCTTTCATTATTATTCTCTCTCAACTGGCACTGGTGATGTATAGCACAGAAGGCGGTGACCTACTTTCATTATCATGTTTCATTTGAAATTAATAGAGACTGTAAATTGTTAGATTTAAGGCAGTACAAAGAGCTTGAGGGAGTGCGGAAACAAGTAACTAAACCACAAAAACACTGGACCGAGACATAAATACACACATATATTTCAGGCAACCGAGCACATAAACATTCACATAAATACAAGGACATGCAAGAATCTAGGCATTTTATATACCTCGCTAGCTTACTTGACAGAAGCTCCCCATGCTTAGTCATTTCTGAAGAGGCCCGACTAGGAAAGTGAAAACTTGCCCTCATCCTTAGGTACTCTGTCCTAAGTCTCTTAGCCTAGAATTAAAAAGAAAAAGAAAACAGGCCAGAATCCCAAAAGAGTTAAAAGGGAAAAGATACAAATGCAGAACTGATGTTTATTGTAAGAAGAAAATACATTTTTCCTGAATTTATATACTTTAAATAAGAAAATACCCTCTGTAGCCGATCTTCCAGCCGATTCTTTAATTTGTTTCTCTCTGTCTCCCGTTGATTGTAGACAGAGTTAGCTACTCGCTGAACCTTCAAGGACCTAGCACGTGCCCTAGATTTCTCTGCTTCCAATAATCCTAATCGTTTATTCTCAGCAGCAGCACGCTTCTGGTGAATAGCAGCTCGAACACACTCCTTATAGTTGCTCTCTTGAATCATCTTTCTCATCAACAACTGAGCCGCCCTTTCTCTCTTTGCAGCCCTGCGTTGTCTACAAACTTTTAGAAGTACCATTCGGTTTACCTCTGCCTGATGCACACGTGATTTCACTTTCGCACCAAGCTCGTCACATTTTCTCGTGAAACACATTTCTGCTCCATTTTTAGCAGCTTGCCGCAGCTCATCCGTTCTAGCCAAGCGATTTTGAATATTTTTGAGGATGCTCAACCTGATTGTATGGCAACAAATGGACAGAAAAAAGATTATTACTTTCATATAATATGTTCAAATGTTTTCTACTATCATTTGAAAGTAAAATTTCAAAAGGTAATATAAACATAGCACCTGGCCAGTAACAAGAACTTACCTCTTCTGCTCAGCTGCATTAAGCTTAGTTTCAAGTTGCCCACCTGTTCCTTTCTCTTTTGAAGATGAACATGCACGAGATCTTGAATTTGTTCTCGCTTTGCTTGATAATGACTCATAGAATTGCTGCACTCCATATACATTTGACTAAAATTAAGAGCTCTATGCACGTCAAAAGTTGCAGAAACAAATACGTAAATGTATTTATATTTTAATAATAGTGGTATTCTGCCTCGTAAATTTCAGTAAAATTCAACTAATAAGTATTAACATAATTATGTCAACATCCACTTCATTCCAAAAAGTTGAACATGCGTTGTTGAATTTACAGAATACAAGTCCAATGATGCCCAGAAAGTACATAAATTTAGTTTGAATGTGATGGGGCAGAAATATAACAGAAGATGGTTAACACTCCTCAGATGATTGATTCAATACTTGAATACCGAGAATAGGGAAAAATATGGAAAAACAATCTCATTATTTGTATTTAATATCAAAGCAACAAAAACTTAACCAAACACCATTTGTTTGGAGGCACTAAACGAAACCTAATTGAGGTTTAATCAAATGTTGTAACTCTAGTTCCTGTACTACTAGCATATTATTAATTAGTCCTATAAAATAACAAATATAACTAACTTAAAAAAAAAAAAAAAAAAAAAGAAGGAAAAAAAGGGAAGTCCGCCAGCCTCAACCTTCAATTCCACATGTCTCTTTGGTTTCTCAGTCCACATGCCAAACTCCAGTCAAACCCAGTCCTGCTTCAGATGGTTCCGCGTGCCCAAGAACCAACGACACTTGCACCCTAATGCCGTAGATTTCTCTTCTCAAAGATCCCCAGAATCTTCAATCTTGTCTAAATTATTATTTCTCCTCTACCTTCTACTCAGTAATCAATTCTCTTTCAATAATTTAAGGTTCTTAATGTGCCTTCACAGTATCATATTTCAGCTCAAAAGAGTTGCAAGGTCAGTTATTTCAATTAATATTTATGAGTTCAAAATGTTAATTTTTCCAATTAATATTTACGGGTGTCATAAATAAAAAAAAAATAATGCTCAATCTCACTGAAAGAAATATTGGGAGGAAAACATACTATAACAAATGCATGAAGCATGACAAAAAAATGTTTCAGCCGATTTTTACGTGGAAAAGATTGAGGTCGCGACTACAAATGCGCACAAACTACAATGCAAAATCACTACATTTTACGGTGAAGAAGAAATTATAATGAGCATGGTGCACATTACATTTAGCGTTTAAACTTTTTGGCAAAAAAATTATTACGAAAACTGAAGTTATCCAATGAGGAATCGATTGCACAAAGTACAGAAATCAGTTGCTTAAAATATTCGATCTTTCCGAACGTCAAACAGTACAAGTTCCTTCACACCACACATCAGCCTATTCTGCATTTCTCTAATACTATAGACACACATGCCCCCTAATAATACAACTTTCAGCCTCAAAAGTTCAGTTTCCTGTCATAATTTTGTTTTCTTTCCAAATCTTTTATAAAAATAGGGAACTTCAATGAAAAAATCGTCTCAATTTCAATTTTCAATTTTTTTTAGAACAAAATAGACATTATGATACATCAAACTAGAGCCGCGGGTGCAACCTCATAAATACTAAGTCGTTCTCCAAAATAAGAAGAAAAAGAGAGAAAGAGATCATACTTGACGGCGTAGATTAGCATCACGAAGCTTGGCGTCGATATCTTGAGCAGAAATGGGAGGGCTTTTACACTCCAGAAGCCGTCGCAGGAGTCGACGTGGGAGTTTCGGTGTAGTAAGCAGCTGTGACGACGCTGTATTGTCTTCGGTCGCCGGAATGTACAACGCAGTTCTGTCCGAATTGATTTCCGGTGCCGACATGTCTCTTCGTGTCAGATTTGATCAGAATTAAGATCGCAAGTTGCCAAAGAATAATATTTTGTTGCCAATTTAAATTAATTGCTTTGTTGAATAATTCCTCGCTCTCCCTCTCTATTTAAGGACGGGATCATGGAACTAGAGAGAGATTTTGCTTATTCTCTCAAATTCTAGAAGCGCCTAAAGTGTCTCTTTCCAATTTCTCAAATTTCCTCTGAAGTCTGTTTTTCTCCGTTCTTTGTTTAGGTAATTTGGTGTATTTTGAAAGTGATAATCTTAATAAAGAATTGAAAGTGATAATCTTAAGTCCCTCCCCAACTTTGTCAGAAGTAAATCGAGAAATGTGTACGAGTATTTAAAACAACTTAAAACAATTCAAGAGAATAAAGTTATAAAATTTTAAAATTAATATTAATAAATGAAAGATGAAAATAAAAAATAAAGAATTAATCATCTATTTATAAGAGTTTAACAATTCTAAATTGTAAAGGAAACTAAAATCTAGTATAAATTAATTAAAATGATAAGAAATTTTAGTTTAAATCAACTAAAATTGTAAGAAAATTTGGTCTAAATCAATTAAGATCAAATAACAGAATTAGCACTAAAACTGAAAAAGCTGTTTTTTTAGGCTTGCTATCTGTCCTACATCAGTCCCTTTATCTCCAAGAAACTCGACCCAGAGTTATAATCTAAATATAGTGCTTCATCATCTTTAGGAAAATCATATAAATTAACTATATTGAAGGTACTCGAAATTTCCATGGAAGTCGGTAATTCAATAATGTAGGCATTGTTGTTGATCCGCTTAAGTACTTTGAAAGGACCATACTTTCTGGGCTTCAGCTTGTTGTAGGTACTGATAGGAAATCTCTATTTTCTAAGATACACCTTCACCAAGTCTCCCTCCTGAAACTATTTATTCTGCTAGTAAGAATCGGTTGTTGCTTTATATTTAACATTAGTCTTCTCCAACTTATGCTTGACTTCATCACAGACAGCCTACACATCTTCAGCTAGTTACACTCTTACCTTGACCCTTGGGTAGCTTCACCAAGTCTACTACATGATAAAGAACCTCAATGTACACAATAGCCAAAAGGAGACTTGCCTGTAGCAGTGTGAATTGCGCTCTTGTATGCAAACTCCACATGTATACCATTCTCACCAACCACAAAACCCAAGTACAACAGCTTATTTGTGCAGAATCTAACATATAATTGATTTTCCTTTAGAACATCAAGGACTTGCCTCAAATGAGTCAAATGCTCTCCATTGGCCTTGATGTAGATGAGAATACTATCAAAGTACACTACAACAAAGGAACCAATAAAAGAACGAAGTACCTGGTTCATTAGTCTCATAAAGGTGCTTGGAGCATTCGTCATTCCAAATGGCATCACCAGCCATTCATAAAGTCTATCTTTACTCTTAAAGGCATATTTCCACTCGTCCCTAGGTCTAATACGGTTCTGGTGGTAGCCACTTCAAAGGTCTATTTTTGAAAACACCTTGGAACCCTCAAACACGTCTAACATGTCTTCCAACCGTGGAATGGAAAATCTGTATTTTACTGTTATCTTGTTGATGGCACGACTGTCAACACACATGTACCAAGTTCCCCATTTCTTTGGCACCAATAGGGCGTGTACTGCACATGGACTCATACTCTCTCTTATCAAGCCTTTCTTCAACAAATATTCAATCTGCTCCATCAGAATTTCATTCTCTTTCGGACTTAGTCCGTAGTGAGGTAAATTTGGAAGACTAGCCACTGGCACTAAATCGATTTGGGGATGAATATCTCGCATGGGAGGTAGCTCATCTCAAATAAAGCCCTCAAAGTCCAGCAAGATTTTATGCACTTCATGAGGAATTTTATCCTCCTCCTTACTTGTCAAAAGCCCCTTAACCACTACCGGGTAGAAACAATCACCTTGTCTTACTGAATCCATAATCTCTAGCTCGCTATTTGTAAAAGTAAGGAAACTCTCTGATTGTTACTTGGTTGACTATTCTGCTTGATTGAGATGATTCATGGCAATCTTGTGAGTGCCCCATGTAAAGATTACCACATTATCTAGTCCCTTTAAGGTTAAGTCCACATCAAACTGCCATGGACGACTCAACAGAATATGGCACGCATTCATGTCGATAATATCACATACCACATCATCTCTGTAATGCTTGTCAATGGAAAGTGGTACTTTACAAATCTCAACAACCCGAACAGAAAGACCATTCTTCACCCAACCAACTGAATATAGACTACGGTGCGCTCAGTTGGTAATTGCAGCAGATTCACCAACTTCTTTGATACAAAATTTTCACATCTCTCATTGTCTACAGTCACTTTACATATCTTATTCCTGATAGAACAAAGTGAACAAAAAGATGCTGTGATGATGCCTCTCCTCTTTTGGCGCTAAGAGAGCTCGCTGCAACACTAAAGTTAGTTTGTCTAAACTTTCCTCAATTGCAAACTCAGCCCATGCATAATCATCATTTGTCAACACTTCTTCTTCTTCTTCTTCAGGTACCTCTACTTCCATCAAATTATCATGTTTTTGCTCTGGACAAGTATTGGATAGATGGTTGGGCAGTCTACAATGATAGTAGACGTCGGTCATTGGCTTAGTATACAAATTCTCCTAATGGAGAGGATTTTAGTTTTGTCCTCTGTTAGTAAACCAATTACTACTCTCAACACCACTTTTGGTCTGAACACTCGAAGGGTTGGCTATGGTTTGTTACTGAGCCTTACCTTTGTCTATAGATTGTTCACTAGGTTGAGCAAATCTCATATAACCAGTTGTTCTCTTGTTAGTAGGGATGGCAACGACCGGTGGGGTGGGACAGGTATAGAAAAATACTCATTTATTGTTCTGTTTAATTAATTAATTAATTAATTTTTAATATATTTTTATATTTTTTACATACAATTTAAATTTTTAAACATAAAATAAAATAAAAACATTCAGGGCGGGAACCATGATTCTTGTCCCCGCGCCAACCCCGTTTAGTAATCGGGTCGGAGATTCTCCATCCCATTAGGGTAGGGACTGGGCGGGTCGGGAACGGGTTTTTTTCCATCTCTGCTTGTTAGCTTCCATTATCTTAGCCTTCAATGCTATGTTAGTAACTTCTTGCAACGTCCAAATAGTTTGCAAGCCTATTTTATCCTGATCGCCACTTTCAAACCGTTGGTGTACTTGGCGACCTTCTAATTTTTAGTTTCTGACTGGTTGTTACGTTCTGCCAGTCGCATAAACTTGTTGGAGTAGTCCAATATGGTTCGATTGCCATGTGTACCCCAGGTAAATACGATACAAAATATGCTCATAATCCACGGGTATGAATCAATCCATCATAAACTATTTAATCTTTCTCCATGTTCGAACGCGAATCTTTCCCTATCTCTGGCGGGTCTTCTACAACTGATCCCACCGAACTGCTGCCGCAACCTTCAGACGGAAGGCTACCATCTTCACCATCTTTTCTTTTGGAATCTCCATAATTTCAAAAAATCACTCGACTTCTACCATCCAATCTAAGAAGTCTCCGATTTTCAAATTTCCAAAGAAGTGAGGGATATCTGCTTTAATTCTATAATTATCAAAAGTGTTTCGGTTTTGACGAATAGGGTTTTCTGCGAACTCTTCCTCCGACTCTGAATCACTTTCTTGCACTGCAAATCTCTTGTTGTTTACTCTTCTTATGATAGGCAGTACGTTCATCTCGTTGTTATTTCCTCTAACTTCCCGTTGATCGTTCCCCTTGTTATTGTCTCCATTGTTCCCAACAGCATGTAACAACAATTGACTAATCTTCCCTATCTGAGTGGTTAGATCATTAATCTATTGACCGACACATAGATTTTGGGCGTCAAAATCTGCCATGGTAATTGGCGTGTTACCCATGGATGATTATCAAAAATATGGATAGTAATCAAAAGATATGGAGACGGAGAAACCGGCTCTGATACCACTTGACATAGCACGAATAAGAAATTTAAGCGAAAACCTTAAACACTAGATCTAGAATCCACCAGAAAATAAAGAGTTAAAACTCTAAGAATAATATTAATGAATGAATGATGAAAACAAAGAATTAATCCTCTATTTATAAGGGTTTAACAATCCTAAATTATAAAGAAAACTAATACATAGTCTAAATCAACTAAGATTGTAAGAAAACCTAGTCTAAATCAACTAAGATTGTAAAAATCAAAATTAAAACAACTAAAAGGATTAGCATTAAAACTGAAAAGGCTATTTTTTTTTAGGCTGCTATATGTCCTACATCATTTGATAAAGATTTTTGTTCAATATTGATTTGTTTAGTGCATAGACAAATATTAAAAATAATAGATAAATTTTGTTTTATTTTATTTGAATGGAATTGACAATTTGATAACAATTTCAAGCAAAAAATAAAGATAAATTTTGTCTTTTTGGAAAGAGAAGGACAAAATATTTTATCTAGATAATGATTCACTTATATATATTTTTTTAAAAAGACGAAAGCAAGCGTCTTTGGAAAAAAGGAGGACAAAATATTTTATCCGGATAGTAATTCACTCATTTTTTTAAAAGACGAACGTATCTTTTATAATATAGAAAAATATTATTTTTGAAAATTCATACCCTAGGATAATTGCTTCCACCCGCTCACCACCTAGGAATTATAAAATACTCTGACTTGCTTTGCCCTACAACGAATTTCTCGAACACACCCCGGATTTCTTTTTATTTTATTTTTATTTATTTACTTTTTTTGTTTAATTAAGAATAATGGTAGATTTGTCTTTGTTGACTTTTTAACAATGACTTTTTTATTCTTATACTTAGTTAAACTAAACAAGATAATAATAAACATGTTATTCAGATAATATTCAGATAAATTGTTTTATCCACAAAACAACGGGCCCTATAAATAATAGATCTTACGAAATATGTTGATAAAAAATAGATAAAAGTTGTAGATCCTACAAAACTATGTAGATAAAAATATTATTTAATCAGCTTATAAATTCTTATAAACACTTTGTTGGTCCCAGATTGACACAACCAGTACCAAAAGCGTAAAACATAAAACAGAATGAAAAACACATAGAGTTGTTTTGCCCTAAGGCCCGGATGTTCAACCATGAATGGTCTACGTCACCCATTGAGCATCCACTGAGGGATAATGCTCAAAACTGCACAAGCACCAGGAATCAAGGCTAGAAAATTTGTTACAGACCCAATAACACAAAGTTACAACACTTCTTCAGAACACAAAGCTCTGAACAATCAGAACTTCTCTTCTAACGGTTATTGTTCACAATCAAATAACAAAACCTTTTATACTCCATTTCAGAACACAAAGTATGTGAGTAAAAGAAAGAGAAGAAGATGAAGAAGATAGGTTTAAAGCCATTTGAACTAGAGAGTAAAATCCGAGATAAGAATGGGAAGAAAACTTTATCTCATTGCCAATCAGATTGTGGAGCGTCAGGCCCATCCAAGGGCCACCTTCTCACCAAGTGTCAACATCTCCATGACAGTGCCCACAACAGAAAAGGCACAATTAATCAGTTACAAATTCATCCACAAAAAATATGTCTTCAGTTATTTGGTAGCAATAGCAAAGTCAAAGTCAACATTCTTTTTGGTCAGCAAAATTAATTAATCAACATTCTTTGATCAACAATCTCTACTTTTGATTCAATTTTGATACCAGAGTGCATTTTTTAGGCTACCACAAGGAACTTCAGTTTCATTTGCTCAGTTGTAACCTGTGAAAAACTAGATCACCCAATATCAACGTTTAGAAATTGTAAACAATCTCTAAACTTATTTAATAGTATTACTTTTGTACTCATGTCTGCAGAGTTCACCTTTGTAGAAATCTTACCAATTTTAATTGTTCCTTTTTCAACAATATCTCTAATAAAATGAAATTTAACATCAACATGTTTGGTTCTATCGTGAAATAATGGATTTCTTGTATGAATAGCACTTTGACTATCTGAATTTAAGAAAACATCATCATTTATAAAACCAATTTCATTTAACATACATTTTAACCACATACCTTCTTTAACTGCAGCTGCAATGTATTCAGCTTTAGTGGAAGAGAGAGCTACCAGTTTCTGGAGTTGGGATTTCCAACTTATACAAGTATTACACAAAGTATATATATAAGAAGTAGTGGATTTTGTGATATCTTTATCACCAGCAAAGTTTGAATCAACATAGCCTTTTAAAGAAAGTCCATCTTTTGATTTTCTAACGGTTAATCCCAATTCTGAAGTTCCTTTCAAATAATTGAAAACCAATTTCATTCTCTCCCAGTGTGTTTCACCAGGATTTCCCATATATCTACTAAGGATACTGATTGCATAAGCTAATTCAAGTCTAGTACAAACCATAAGATACATAATAGACCCTACATCATTTGCATATGGAACCATTTTCATTCTTTTTAAAACATCTTCAGAACTTGGGGATTGATCTTTAGAAATTTTAAAGTGATTTCCCAAAGGTAAGGAAACATGTTTAGATTCAAAGAAAGAAAAATTTTCAAGAGTTTTCAAAACATAATGTTGCTGATTTAGAACTAAACTCCCATTCAATCTATCTCTTTTTATATACATCCCCAAAATTTTGCTTACTTTTCCTAAATCTTTCATTTCAAATTCTGTTTTTAACTTTTCTTTGATTTCAAATTTTTTTTCTGTTTCTGATCCAGTAAGAAGAATTTCATCTACATACAATATAAGATAGATGGAGGTTGGACCTCTATTTCCTTTAAAGTAAAAACAGGAATCATAACTACTCTTTTTAAAAACAAGACTTTGGATATAAGAGTCAAGTCTCTTATACCATTGTCTAGAGGTTTGTTTTAATCCGTAAAGAGATTATTGAAAAAGACAAACTAAATCCTTTTTACCCAATTTTTCAAAGCCTTGGGGCTGATCCATAAGAATATTTTCATCTAAATTTCTATAGAAAAAAGCAGTTTTAACATCCAATTGGTCTAATTCCCAATTAAATTGAGTAACTAAGGCAAGAAGAATTATGATAGATGTATATTTCACAACAGGGAAAAAGATTTTATTATAGTCAATGTCTTTCCTTTCGTTAAAGCCTTTTGCAACAAGTCTAGCCTTAAACCAAATATCATTTTCCTTTTTCTCTCATTCTTTTATTTTGTAAATCCATTTATATCCAATTACCTTCTTATGTTTTGGTCTGTCAACTAAAATCCAAGTCTTGTTGTTAATAGGAGACTGTATTTCATCATTCATAGACATAACCAAATTCTTTGACTGCTTACAACTAACAGCTTGTTCATAAGAATTTGGTTCAAGGTCAAGAGGATCAAGAATGGTTAGGGCAGACACAAAATCAAGATTATCAAATCTTAGAGAATGTCTTATTTGCCTCCTTTCTCTATCCCTTACTAGTTGATAATCAATTAAGGGGTTAAAGTTTTCTTCTAAAGTTTCTCCACATTCTTCCCGGTGGTCAGGTTGATAAACAATGTCAAGTAGATCTTGGTTTTTATCTAGATGAGATTGCTCCACCTCAATTTGGATAGTGCTAGAGGATTCTGACTCTAAGGGCCTATCAAAAACTATCTAATTATTATTTTGATTCACTCTAGCATCTAAACAAGGCATATGATCTTCCTTAAATAAGACATTTCTACTAATGATAACCTTAAAAACTTTTTTCTCTCTAACTCAAAGTCTATATCCCTTCACACCCTCCCCATACCCAACAAAAACACATTTTACACATCTTGGGTCAAGTTTACCTTTACTTTGGTGGGCAAAAAAAGCACACCCAAAAATCTTTAAATGAGAATAACTAACAGGGTTTTCAGACTAGACTTGTTCAGGAACTTTAAAATCAATTGAATTGGAAGGACTTTTATTAATCAGATAAGTAGTAGTTTTAACAGCCTCTCCCCAAAACTTTTGGAAGCCCTGGACTAATCAACGTGCATCTTACCTTATCAAGAATAGTTCTATTCATTCTTTCTGCTATTCTATTTTGTTGAGGAGTAGAAGTAACAGTTTTATGTATAAGTACACCACATTCTTTGCAAAAAGAATTAAACTCAAAATTACAAAATTCAAGACCATTATCAGTTCTTAGAGTTTTTATTCTTTTTCCAGTTTGGTTTTCAATGAGCAATTTCCATTGTTTAAAGGTTACAAAAGTATCAGATTTAAGTTTCAACAAATGAGTCCAACTTTTTCTTGAAAAATCATCAATTATAAGCAAGAAAAAATTGTAACCAGTCACAGTATTCACAGAAGCAGGACCCCAAATATCAGCATGCAAATAATCCAGAATTGTAGAGGATTTATGAATACCAGAGGAAAAAAGTAATTCGCTTTGTTTTCCCAAAACGCATGGTTCACAGAAAGATAATTTTTCTATTTTATCATAAGACGCCTAGTCTTTTTAGATGTTGTAAACCTTTTTCATTGATATGACCCAACTTTTTATGCCAGATAAGAGACTTATCAGATTGAGAAACATAAGTAGTAGTGCCCTTTTGAAATATGGGTTGAGCAATTATTGTGTAAATCCCATTTTTCTTGGAGGCAACAACAATTTCAACAGCATGTTTATCAAAATTTTTGGTAAAACCTAAAGAAATACCTAAAGTTGTTTTCTATAACAACATGGCCTCCATTAATTCTTACATCACAGTTTGAATCATCAAGAATACCTAAAGAAATTAAATTTCTTTTCAAATCAGGTATATATCTTATTTTATTTAAAATCAAGAATTTTCCAGTTTCAAGTTTTAAAATGATTTTACCAATTCCTTTTATTTGACAACAAAAGTTGTTTTCTGTAACAACATGGCCTCCATTTATTTCAAAAATATTTGTAAACCATTCTTTTATGGGACACACATGAAAAGTACAGCCAGAGTCAAGAATCCACTCTTGACTATTGTAATTAGATGAGATCACATAGATAACCCATTTTCAGATTGTTTTTCTTTTTGATCAACTATTCTCTTAACACAATCTTTTATAAAGTGTCTGTTAGTTTTAAATCTAGATAACAATCAACCTAGAAGGGGGGTTGAATAGGTTGTTACTGAAAGTCTGTAACTATTTTTTTAAAAAAAAACACAACGTTCACTTTAATGTTCTGATATTGATGAAAGTTAGTTGAACGTCAGAACATTTCATTGAACGTCTTGGTAGTTTCGAGACAGTTATTATATAAGGCGATTAGAACATTAATTAACACCAAATATAACGTGGTAAACCCCTAAAGGAAACATCCACGGGCCCCCATGCCACGGGTAAATAAATCCACTATTTCAAAACAGGTTACACACGTCTCAACTTTTTGAAATTACAATTTTAGACCTAATCTAAAACTTTATCAGCAATTTACAAAAATAAAACTCAGTTAAGAACAATGATAAAACTTCCCTGTTTTATATTTTCTTCAACTAGTCAGGAATGCAGTCAAGTACTTCGGTCTTGATCTTGGTCCATTCCACGTGTGTCCCCGGATTGATTCCACAAATCGGAATAAGGACCCAGTCCTTATCTTGCCGCCGAAATACCGTTCTCTCTCACAATAGATTTCTTCTATGCTCAGTTTCTCAGAGCCGTTCTCAAAACTAGACTTTTGATTGGGCTAGGACTTTTTAATATCTCTTTGAGCTCTTAACTCATAAATGATTTGCTATTTGATTCTTGAGTATTTTTGCTTTCAAAGTCCGTAGAACTTCTTGGAATACCACCTGTCTTATTTATAGTACAAGAAGTTTGTCTAAACTTAATGACTTAATATTTATCTTATATATGGATAAGACACAATAAGTCTTTAAGTTTAAATAAACTTTATACAAGATAAGGTGAGATAAATCACAAGAATATGAAAACAAATTTAGATATTTATTTTCATTTAAGTAGATAAATAAAAAGATAATATTGTAATATCTTATCTACTTAGAAACCTAGTTCAATTAGAAAACTTAAACATGCACTTTATTCAATCACTTATTAACAGATAAGGAACAAGAGTTTTAGACTAACTAAAACTTATAAATAGATTGTGATAAATAAAGCATTAAAGTTTCCAATTTCCAAACAACTACTAGATAATCATTGAATCCTAATTGCTCATATCAATAAATAACTTATAATTAAATATGCCAAAAAAATCGGATTCTTCAATAATCCAAAAACTTGATTTTCCAACAATCTCCCCCTTTGGCATCTCTTAATTACAAAACTTATATCAAGTTGTTTTTGAGGTGAGCACGTAGGCAAATTGGATTCAAGACCATATGCAAATTTAAACATGCAATGTAATTTAAAGCAATTCCTAATTACCAAGCAAAAGTAATTCCTAATTAAGCAAAAGGTTAAAGCAATTTCTAAATACCAAGAAAAAGCAACAACTACTCCCCCTGTTTGTAAGAAAGAGGGGCCAAAGCAAAAACGAAAGTGAAGAGAAAAACTAAATTAACGAAGTGTCCGAAAGCAAAATACTAAATTAAGGAGAAAATACCCAACCACAAAACACTCTATGAAGTGCTCTTGCGGGTCCTCTTTTTCGAACCACCAATTTGGGTTCTCGTCTTGCGCTTGGAGGACGAAGGCAAAGGAGTAGCATCGGGATGTAGAGATATGCCAGCATCAGGGTCAAGATGTGGAGAATGCTCAGGACCAGCGTCAGGATGTTGAGTTCCATCAGAGCCAACATCAGGATTTTGAGGATTCATGGTAGCATCTTGATATTCCTCTGGTATAGGAGTTCCAGTCCGCTCAGCCAAGGCCACAAGTAAGGCCCTTAGGAATCTGTGATGACGCTCAAAATTATTAGATAGTGTATTGACCAAAGAGGTTAAGTCCCTCACCTGAGTTTCAAGAGAACTGGAATGATCTTTAGAAATGGTTGGCCTTGCAGGAGGCGTCGGTCTCTTAGTGACTTTCTTTGAAGGACGAAGAACCAGAATTTGTGAAGTGAAAGTGTCACCCGGAAGTATAGGAACATTGTGATGCTGGAGATAGGCATGAAGTAAACCAGGAAAGGGCAACATTCTGGAGTGTGCTTGACGGGTCGCCGCGAACACAATTTTGTCAAAAATAATTGAAGCAATATCTAGCGGGTAGTGGGTGCCCAGTTTATACAACAACTCAACCTTATCCATCCCAATGTCTGACCTATGCTGAATTGGATCAATGTTGTGCAAGGCAATTTTGTGAAGCAACTTATACTTAGAGGTAAGCAATGCGGCAGTCATTTTACCCGTAGGCCAAGGATTTCCAGTGAGTTCTAAGGCCAAGATATCAGTGGCTGCTTCAAATTCATCATCCATTCCCTCAGATATGGGTGATAATTCAAGCCAACGACGAAGATTGGAAGGACTAAAAGGTACTAGCCGACCCCTAACATAAACTGACCACCTAAATTATTACCCGGCTGCTTAATCTGTCGAGAAATATTAGCCAAGAATTCTTTTATCACTGTTTCACAAGGTCTCCCAGTCCAACCCAACAATTTTTGTATCCCCCAATGCTCAATTAATTCAACAAGATCAGCCTTTCTAAGGACATCCTCTTTGACATTAAACTCCATCACAAAATCCCGATTTGAAATAAATTTGTGAAATTGAGTCTATGCATCAAGAGTTCCAAATTTGTAATTCAGAGGGGTGAAGACGTGGTTACCTTTACGGAGCAAACTTTGTTCGAACAATTGAGGATGAGTCGCTGAAGTTGGAACATCGGAGGATGGATGCCCAACATTCTGATGTTCAGTTGGAATATCACCAACGTTCGAACGTTCATCAATTTTCTGTTTTCCTTTCTGTGCGTGGGAGAGTCTGACAGGGACAGATTCTTCAGCACTTAATTGATCATCTTCATCATTCGAGGACTCTTCTTCTTCTTCTACATTTTCATCTGCAAAATCTGAGCCCGATTTCTGTTGTTCTTCTTCAAGATTCCCAGTCCGTGGAGACTCCCCTGAGCGGTCTTCAGACTCACTACCAGATTGAGACCCAGTTTCATTTTCAGAACCCGTGTCCTCATCAAGCTCCCCCTGACTTGTGACTGGTGTGGGAATGGCGGCGGTGGTTGGAACTGCACTAGCGGCGGCTGTTGGTTGAGGAGATGAAGAAGATGGAGCAAGTGAAGGTGGCAAGACCGGTGGTGCAGACGGTGGAGTTGAAATCACTGGTACCGGCGATGGTGTTGACGCCGGAGGAACAGCGGCGGCTGATGCAGAGGCGGCGCCACGACGGCTACGACGCATCTCCGGGTGGTGAGTGGTAGTTTTTGACCTTGCCATTTATTATTTTCTAAACACTTTTGCAAAATCAAGTTATATCAAACGAAATCAAGGAATTTGACACAAGAGAAATTTAGGGGTTTATGGTTTTAAATAAAGAAGAAGATGAAGAGTTTAAGGACCCATTAGATAGATGAATGCATATAAGGACTCTTGTTAAGAATGGACTCTTTTTAAGAAATGACACCTTTAAAAAAAACTTCTAATTCTAAAACAATTTGAATACACAATAGATAAATAAATAAAGAAATAATAAAAAAAAACGTTTCTTTTTTTTTTTTTGTTGAATTTTTTTTTATTATTTATTTATTTTTAAATATAAATGCAAAAATCATGAGCAATTGTGAAGAAATCCCAATCATCTTTCTGGTCAGTCCTGATCATAGAAAATTATTAATATAGTTCAAAATCTCATATATTAATCATGAAAAAGAGTGTAGTGTGTGAATAAATAATCAAAATAAGATCAATAATATCGAGACAAATCAGCACCACCCTCTAAATCACATAACCTTTTATAGACTAGAGTTTCAAATCAGTCATCATCTTTAATTGTCCTTTTTATAAAAAAATATTTGACTTGCCAAGCGTAAGTGAAATATATATATTTTATTTCAACTCTGGCCTTTTTTTTTTTTTTTATTTGAAGAATTTACACATTTATTTTGTGTTTCCATAGCCAGTTAAATATATAAGAAGTGACTTTCACACTTTTAAGGCGGCAGCCCTTTTCTCATGATTTATTTTATGATATCAAGAATGGCTTCTCATCATCCAGAGAAATGTAGCCATCCTTCAAATATACCAGCTTGTTTAACAGGACAGAATATTATGGAGCCGAAGGACATAGATACTGACCATAGGTCTTCAATCCATATTTAGTCAGTAAATCAGAGGGTAGAATACATAACTTGTCAGGAAATTATCAACCCAATTTCGACATCTATAAAGTGCATAAACAAGAGATGAATATACGATATTCAAATTATATCATCAAATTGTATGATAGAAGCAATAACACATTGGAAAAATTAGTATTTCTTGCATAATTAACTCATGAGTATGTGCAAATATATAAAAAAAAACTTTTCTCCTCTTTTTTTTTTTTTATTATTATTATATAAACAAGGACAACACATTTAGACAATGATACATATCCCTAAAGCTTTTCTTAGATTTTCGAATCTATTAGTATCAAGAGCTTTAGTAAATAAGTCAGCTAGTTGATTTTCAGTCTGTATGTGTTCGATTGTGATGATTTTACTCTCTACGAGATCTCTAATGAAATGATGCCTAATGTCAATGTGTTTCGTTCTTGAATGTTGAACAGGATTTTTTGATAAACTTATGGCACTAGTATTATCGCAAAACATAGTGATAGAGTTTTGTTTGATACCGTAATCTTCCAACATTTGCTTCATCCATATTAATTGTGTACAACAACTGCCTGCTGCGATGTATTCTGCTTCAGCTGTAGATAGTGAGATGGAATTCTATTTTCTACTAAGCCAAGCTACGAGATTGTTTCCCAGATAGAAGCATCCTCCTGTGGTCCTTTTCCTATCATCAATATTACCTGCCCAGTCAGCATCACTAAAACCAGCTAAATGAGAGTTAGTATCACTTAAGTAAAGCAAACCATAATCAACAGTGGCATGAACATATCGAATTATTCTTTTTACAGCAGCCACATGTGACTCTTTTGGTTTTGCTTGATATCTAGCACAAACTCCTACACTAAAAGCAATATCAGGTCGACTAGCAGTCAAATATAATAAGCTTCCAATCATACTGCGATAGAGACTAGAATCAACATCTGTACCATTTTCATCTTTGGTGATTTTTAGATTTGTGGCCATAGGTGTTCTTATTGGTTTGGAGTTATCAAGACCAAATTTTTTGATAAGATTTTTTGCATATTTTGATTGAGATATGAAAATATCATTGTCTATTTGCTTAACCTGCAGACCAAGAAAAAATGTTAGTTCTCCTACCATGCTCATCTCAAATTCCTTTTTCATTAAGTTTATGAGATCAATAGATTGTTTTTCTGAGGTTGAGCCAAAAATAATATCATCGACGTAGATTTGAGCAACAATTATACCAACATTTAAGTGTTTGATAAAAAGAGTTCTGTCGACTCTCCCTCTCTTGTACCCCTTTTCAATAAAATAGGTAGTTAGACGTTCATACCAAGCTCGTGGAGCTTGTTTTAAACCATAAAGAGCTTTTTCAAGTTTATACATATGGTTTGAAAAATGGGATCTACAAAACCTTTAGGTTATTCAACATAAACTTCCTCATTAAGATAGCCATTTAAGAACGCACTTTTGACATCCATTTGAAATAGTTTAAATTTCATTTGGCAAGCAATAGCAAGTAAAAGTCTTATAGACTCTAATCTAGCAACAGGAGCAAAAGTTTCTTCAAAGTCTAATCCTTCAATTTGACTATATCCCTAGGCTACTAGGCGGGCTTTGTTCCTGAGTATAGTTCCATGTTCGTCAGATTTGTTTTTATAAACCCACTTAGTTCCTATTACATTTGCATCTTTTGGTCAAGGGACTAAATTCCAAACCTTATTTCTTTCAAATTGGTTAAGTTCCTCTTGCATGGCTAACACCCATGATTCATCTTCTAAAGCCTCTTTCACATTTTTTGGTTCAACATGAGAAATATAACACACATGACTTATCTCATTTGAAGCTTTCCTTCGAGTCACCATACCGTCATCCCAATTCCCGATGGCATTAGTTGTAGGGTGCGCTTTTTGTATCCAGGTAGGTGGTTGTCTTCGGGTGCTCTGATCTTCGAATGTGTGTGTATTATCAGCTGTAGTATTATTCTGTTCAGTTTCTTCTGTCTGTTTAGTTGTATCAGTTTTGGCAACGTCTCTAGGAATGTTCTGACTTGCATCAGTGTCTTTTTCCACGTTCTGATGTTCGCTTCTTGCCTCAGACTTTTCTGACAGTGTCTGAATGACTTGTTCCTGTGAATACTCAGCAAAATCATTAGTATCATCTACTACAACATTTATTGATTCAATTATGTTTTGAGTACGCATGTTGTAAACTCGGTAAGCCCGACTATTTTCAGAATATCCCAAAAATACCCCTTCATCACTTTTAGGATCCATTTTTCCTATTTGTTCACGATCGTTTAGGATATAACATTTACTACCAAAAGTATGAAAGTACTTAAGATTAGGTTTTCTACCTTTCCAAATTTCATAAGGTGTTTGAGAAGTACCTGTCCTAATGGTAACCCTGTTTAAAACATAACAAGCAATACTGACTGCCTCAGCCCACAATTTTACAGGTAATTTTCTACTGTTCAGCATTACCCTGGCCATTTCTTGAAGAGTTCTGTTTTTTCTTTCAACTACCCCATTTTGTTCTGGTGTTTTAGGAGCTGAAAATTCATGAAAGATACCATGTTTTTCACAGAAGTCAGAAAAACTAGTATTCTCAAATTCTTTGCCATGGTCACTCCTAATTCTACCAATTTTTTGTCCATGGTTATCTTTTTCAATGGTTAGTTTAGCATATAAAATTTTGAATCTTTCAAATGTGTCAGATTTTACTTTTAAAAAGTTAACCCATGTATATCTAGAGAAGTCATCAATACACACAAGAATGTACCTTTTTCCACCAATGCTTTCGACTTGTATGGGTCCCATTAGATCCATATGTATTAATTCAAGGACATTTGAGGTGGCCAGATAGTTGTTCTGTTTATGTGATCCTCTAGTTTGCTTACCAAGTTGACATGGGCCACATATACCCTCAGGTTTGTCCTTCAATTTTGGTATTCCTCTTACAGCATTACCTTGGCTTAATCTTACCAGATCTTTGTAATTCAAGTGCCCTAAGCGTTGATGCCATAGATCTGTGGAATCAGTTTTAGCTACAAGACATGAAAGACTATGATCAAGCAAATAACATCTATCACTCGCTCTAGTTCCTGTCAACAAGCATATATCTTTACTGTTTACAACAGTGCATGTTTTTTGGTTAAAAATAACAGTAAGATCATTATCACAAATTTGTCCCACACTAATTAAGTTTGCTTTTAGGCCTTCAACAAGGAGAACATTTGTTAAAGGTGGTGAACCTTTAATTATTATAGATCCAGTCCCAATTACTTTACCTTTTACACCATCACCAAACGTGACGATTCGACTCCCAGAATAATTTTTAAAATCAGACAAGAGTGATTGATTTCCTGTCATATGCCTAGAGCATCCACTGTCGAAATACCAAGAATTAGTCACAAACGCATGGAATGCCAAATCAACCACATAACAGTTCAAGTCAGTTTTCTTTAACCATATTTGTCGAATTTTAATTCGACTTTTTTTATTTGGTAAAAGGTTTTTCAAGTTCATGCTAGTTTTCCAGATAGTTTTCTTGTGCTTAGGTAGATGATTTGAGATGTTAGCATGCTTTTGTTTTGTCTTACCACATGTTGGACAAGTAGGAGATAAGAGTATGTTACCTTTAGATTCACCTTTAGTTACCTTGTCAGCAGTTTCTGTAATTCTCGATTTTTTCAACATCTGATCGTTGATTACAGGTTTAGTAGACTTCAGAACGTTATCTGGAACGTCAGAACTTGTTTCTTTGACAAACGTGATTTTCTTTGCTTCTTGATCTTTTCCATACTGAGTATATCCTAACCCATGATATTAGTGGTTCTCCCATAGCTCAGTACCTCGTTCAGTCGAGCAGCTCCAATGGTCAATTGTTGGTTTGCTTCCCTACTTTGTTTCAATTTTTCCTGCAAATCACACAATTGTTTATCTTTGTCAGCCAACAGTAATTCAAAATGAGTTATTTTATCATTTGGAAAACCTTGTTCTTTAGTGGATACAGTAGTTAAAGCCTTTAGGTTGACCTTAATGTCATTAGCTCCAACGTTTGATTCTATGTCAGAACGTTCATGTGAACGTTCATTAAAAAGATCAGATAATTCAGAATCAGAAATAGAGCATGCTGTAAATGAGATATCTTGAGTATTAGAAACTTCCCCATCTCCTGATTAATCATCGATTGATTCTTTATCCTCGCTCAAGTTACATTCATGGCCTTTTTACCAGAATTTTTCTTTTTGTTGTTGGCACATTCAGAGGCAATGTGTCCATATCCTTCACAAGTATGACACTGGATACGATTTTCTGTTTTCTTTAGAGGATTTGATGAACGCTGTCTATTTTGGTCAGGATATTTTTTTCTGTATGATCCTTGATTTTTTGCTGATTTATATCTTTGAGATTGTTTCAAGAATTTTCCAAACTGTTTGGTAACTAATGCTATATCAATATCTGAATCACTATCCTCGCATCCATCTTTTTCTTCCTCAACTCGAAATGCTATGCCTGTAGATTTTTCTTTCCTTCTTGTGCCAAGGTTTAGTTCATAAGTCATTAATGACCCAACCAACTCTTCAATTTTGATTTCGCCTATGTCCTTGCTTTCTTCAATTGCGGGCACCTTGGAGTGAAATTTATTTGGCAAGGATCGTAAGACCTTTCTGACCAATTTTGACTCTGAATATTTTTCTCCAAGAGAATGTGCTTGATTTGATATATCACACAGCCGAGCATAAAAATCTTTGAATGCTTCATCGTCTGTCATGCGTAGGTTTTCAAACTCTGTGGTGAGCATTTGTAGTTTAGATGATTTCACCTTGGATGTTCCTTCATGTGCTATTTGTAGGATGTCCCAAGCTTCCTTTGCTATCCTGCAATTAGATATTAGTTTGAATTGATTAGCATTTACAAAACAAAAAATAGCATTCAAGGCTTTGCTATTCCAACTAGCATTATTGAAATCAGTAATAACCCATTGTTCACATGGTTTTTCTATTTCAATACCATTTTCAATGATAGTGGGAGGACTATATCCTTTAACGATAGAATGCCATGATTTTTCATCTAGAGCTTGAATGTAAACAGTCATGCGAATTTTCTAATAATTATAGTTCGTTCCATCTAAGACTGGTGGTCGAAATGAAGCACTGTCCATACCTAGATTCATAGGATCTCACTTTCTAGAAGTGAACCTGCTCTGATACCAATTGTTAGTTTTAAATCTAGATAACAATCAACCTAGAAGGGGGGTTGAATAGGTTGTTACTGAAAGTCTGTAACTATTTTTTTTTTAAAAAAACACAACGTTCACTTTAATGTTCTGATATTGATGAAAGTTAGTTGAACGTCAGAACATTTCACTGAACGTCTTGGCAGTTTCGAGACAGTTATTATATAAGGCGATTAGAACATTAATTAACACCAGATATAGCGTGATAAACCCTTAAGGAAAATATCCACGGGCCCCCATGCCACGGGTAAATAAATCCACTATTTCAGAACAGGTTACACACGTCTCAACTTTTTGAAATTACAATTTTAGACCTAATCTAAAACTTTATCAGCAATTTACAAAAATAAAACTCAGTTAAGAACAATGATAAAACTTCCCTGTTTTATATTTTCTTCAACTAGTCAGGAATGCAGTCAAGTACTTCGGTCTTGATCTTGGTCCATTCCACGTGTGTCCCCGGATTGATTCCACAAATCGGAATAAGGACCCAATCCTTATCTTGCCGCCGAAATGCCGTTCTCTCTCACAATAGATTTCTTCTATGCTCAGTTTCTCAGAGCCGTTCTCAAAACTAGACTTTTGATCGGGCAAAGACTTTTTAATATCTCTTTGAGCTCTTAACTCATAAATGATTTGCTATTTGATTCTTGAGTATTTTTGCTTTCAAAGTCCGTAGAACTTCTTGGAATACCACCTGTCTTATTTATAGTACAAGAAGTTTGTCTAAACTTAATGACTTAATATTTATCTTATATATGGATAAGACACAATAAGTCTTTAAGTTTAAATAAACTTTATACAAGATAATGTGAGATAAATCACAAGAATATGAAAACAAATCTAGATATTTATTTTCATTTAAGTAGATAAATAAAAAGATAATATTGTAATATCTTATCTACTTAGAAACCTAGTTCAATTAGAAAACTTAAACATGCACTTTATTCAATCACTTATTAACAGATAAGGAACAAGAGTTTTAGACTAACTAAAACTTATAAATAGATTGTGATAAATAAAGCATTAAAGTTTCCAATTTCCAAACAACTACTAGATAATCATTGAATCCTAATTTGCTCATATCAATAAATAACTTATAATTAAATATGCCAAAAAAATCGGATTCTTCAATAATCCAAAAACTTGATTTTCCAACAGTGTCCAATTTTACCACAGATATAACATTTCTTACATTTAGTATTAGTTTTAGATTTTGATTTTCCCTTTTCTTTTCCTTTATTATCATAAAACTTTTTCTTATTGTTATTACTCTATTTCATTTGGTTACTATTGGTCTTATGAGAAGAACTGGTCTTAGCCATTAAACTTTCACCATGAATATTATCTTTTCCTTCATTTTTAAGCTCTAGCTCTTTATTTTTTAGGAAACTTGTGATAATGTCTAAGGTCAGATCTTCTCTACCATATTTAAAGGCATTTTTTAGGTCTTTATATCTTTCACCTAAGGAATTTAACAAAGCTACAATCAACTGTTATGGAGCAACATTTTCTCCTGATCCTTCAAGATCTTGGGTTATCTTTTTAAATCTATTTCAAGATCTTGGGTTATCTTTTTAAATCTATCAAGATTTACTTCTAAATCTAAAGATTGATCAAATTTAAAGGCATACAGCTGCTTATAAAGATAGCACTTATTTTGCAAATTTTTCATTTTATACAGAGTACGTCTATTCCATAAGAGAACTGATGTATTTGTTTTCCCAACTTCTCTGATCACATTATCAGAAAGATGAAGGAAAAGTGAACTCCATGCAAGTTCATCTTGTTCTTTCATTTTACTTTCATCAAGATCATTTGGCCATGTCTCATCTATGGCCTTAACACATTTTTGTTGTAAAAGAATAGCCCTCATTTTTTGACTCCATATACTAAAATCACCTTTTCCATCCCAGATATTAACTTCAAACTTAGTTGTTGTAGCCATTTTGAGTTAAAAAAGGAGAAAAAGAAGCCAAAAAACACAAAATAGCAGTAGACAAAGAAAGATAACCACACTTCACGTTTATATAACAACAAAGAAAAAAAGGACTTGGCAAGTATACTCAAATATAATTTCACACAGCATGAATTATTTCGGTGACGATTTATACTTCTTATTTTTAACAACAACTTGAGGTATAAGCAAGGTTTTAAAATACGTAATGCGTGACGACGTGGCGAACTGAAGCATCAAGAATTATAGGCCTAAGCGCGCCTATGCAAAGCCTAGGCATCAAAATGCGTTTTCGAATTTTAAATTTTTTTAATGCTCAAATTTTAAATTTTAATAACATAGCATACAATATACTGATTTAAATTACAAAATTACATGCCTGATTTTCAAAAAATAAATAAAAAATACATTAATTTTCAAAATTAGATGCACGTTGTGCAATGAAGAAAAATTAGATATATATTAAGACACATATCATGGTTGAACATATCACATTCAACGTGATTCAAAATTAAAATTATAGTACTAATTTTAATAACATAGCCTACAATTAGATTACAAAATAACAACCCATCATAATAGTTTTCAAAAGTTAGTAAATTACAACTACCTCAAACATAAACACAAATTACTCAATAATTTCCTACAATTTGATTACATACCAACATAGCTTAACTTTTGTCTAACTCTCTATCGGATTCTAAGTCAAGTTCTTCTTCTTCATTTGATTCATCTTCCATGCCATCCAATACAAAATCATTTTCGTTGGCTACCTTATTTCATCTTGAACATTTTTAGCACATCTTGTAGATGTAAAAATGGTTTATTTTGGCCCAATCTGGAAATAAATTTAAAAAGAGGCTCGCTTTCTCTAATGCATTTATTATCACATATTCTTGCCTAAGCGGTAAACAAAAAGAGTTGACCGCATTTTTACGCGCATGCCCTCAATGTGACGTGTTTTGCAAACGCACCGAGCTTAGGCATGCCTTTTAGAACACTGGTATAAGTACAAAGCAACAACAAACGAACGAGAAAGATCTCAAGATTTTGATAGAAGCCAAAAACAGACCAAGAGTTCTCTCAGATTCAAGGGTTCTCAAAGGAATTCCTAGACAAAGAGAACAGATGGGGTTTTTGCGCTTAAAATATGAGACCAAACCAAAGAAAACTTCAAGTAATTGTTGAAAATAAAAGGGTTTAGAGTTTTGTTACCAGAGGTCTATTCAAGAAGTTCATAGTACTAGAAAACCAAGAATCCAACCAATTTGTTCCAAAAAGCCATAGTGTCTCTTTCTGAAACTTTCAGATCTAAACAGATCTGTAGAGATTCTTTTAAAGGATTTCAGATCTGATGATTTTTCAACAAGAGAAAGGTCTCAACCACTCTCTGATATCACTGTTGATCCCAGATTGACACAACTAGCACCAAAAGCGTAAAACACAAAACAGATTCAAGAACACAGAGAGTTGTTTTGCCCTAAGGCCCGGATGTTCAACCACGAATGGTCTACGTCACTCATTGAGCTTCCACTGAAGGATAACGCTAAAAAATGCACTAGCACCAGGAATCAAGGTTAGAAAATTCGTTACATTACAGACCCAAGAACACAAAGTTACAACACTTCTTTAGAATACAAAGCTCTTAACAATCAGAACTCATCTTCTAACGGTTACTGTTCACAATCAAAGAACAAAACCTTCTATACTCCATTTCAGAACACTAAGTATGTGAGTAAAAGAAAGAGAAGAAGATAGGTTCAAAGCCATTTGAACAAAAAAGTAAAAATTGAGAGAATAGTGGGAAGAAAACTTTATCTCATTGCCAATCAGATTGAAATTTCCAGAAGACTGAATGAGTATATTCGGGTAAGTGAAGTGTCAGGCCCATCCAAGGGCCACCTTCTCGCTAAGTGTCAACATCTCCATGACAGTGCCCACAGCAGAAAAGACGCACTTTTGAACTTTGATGACTTGGATAGCTTCAATTGGTTGGCGAAATTAATCTCAAATGTATGTCGTGTGGGCCTTTTTTTAGCCACATGTGCTCTTTCGCCCATTGGCAGTTACTAAATCGTGATGAGTGATAAACGAATCATAACTTTCTAAAATTCATTGAGTATTCAACAACATTTAAAAATTCAGTGAATGATCGAAAACACGACTAAAAGTTCAGTAATTATTGAACAGTTAACTTTGGAACTAACATCAAATGTGTGTCATGTGAGAGCTCCTCCAGCCACGTGTACCCTTCTATCTATTGATAGTTACCGAATTATGATGAGTGATTAACGAAACGTAACTTTTTAAAGTTGAGTGAGCATGCTTCAACATTTGAAAGTTCATTAAGTGATCGAATACGCGATTAGAAATTCAGTGGTTGTTGAAACATTTAACTCCAAATACCCTAATGTGGACAAATTTAATTTATGAAATTGGTAAAATAGCTGGTTAATTACACTAATTGTCAATGAAGCTTTGTAAAATTTCAATTTGGTCATAAAGTATTTTTCTTGCCCTATCATGAAGCTATTCATAATTTCATAAATGGTCACTCGGTTTCAAAATAAAATTAAAGTTGCTCAAGATAGACAGAAAATATATATTGATAAGAGAAAAAAAGATCTCAAGTTCCAAAGTGGTAACAAAGTATTCTTGAAAGTAGTTCCAATGAAGGGAGTACTTAGATTTGGCAAGAAAAAAAATTGAGACAAATATTTATTGGACCTTTCGAGATATTAGACAAAGTTGGAGTAGTAGCATACTTATTAGCCTTACTGCCAGGACTTTTAGCAATTCACAATGTATTCTACGTATCAATGTTCAGGAAATACTTACAAGATCCCAGTTATGTGATCAACCATTAGACTTTAGATGTAAAACCACGATCTAACCTATGAAAAAACGCCAACGGTGATCCTAGACAAAAAAATTCACATGCTAAGAAACAGAAAAATTCCCTTACTCAAAGTATTATGGCGTAACCATGGAGTGGAAGAGTCGACTTGGGAAAAAAAGATGAGATGAAAACCAAGTACCCATGGCTTTTCACAAAATGAAGGTAAATTTCGAGGACAAATTTATTTAAGGATGATAGATTGTAGAACCCCGAAAAATTTGAGATGTTAAAGGATCTAGGTGAAAATAAATTATAGAATCGATTAATTAACTTGGCTAAATAATTAATTATTGAAGGAATGAGTTTTAGCATATCAATATTAAGCTCGTTGTGTAGCTCATATTTAATAATGTACCTTAGACTCAAGAAAAAATAATTTTGGATAAGCTAAGCTCAATTTATAACCAATCAAAAAATCTATAGCTAAGCAAATTCTAAAGGATTTATTTTTTGTAACGACTGGGATATCTCTTCTCGGGATCTTGTCACATCCGTATTCATCGATACTGTCCACTTTGTAAGAGTTTGAGCCCATCTTACCCCTCACAGATTTCTTTCGCATCCCCAATGATTCGAATCCAAGATCTCACCTTATGAAGCACTTAAGTTGAATGCTAGTCACTCATGTTCTACTTTAGATTTAATATATATTGAAATGCCATCTCCAACCTTTATCCACTTTTGTACCATTGTCTAGAAACTTTATTTCTTGACAATATTATGTTCAACATTTAATTTGTTAGTATCCTTAGTCATTAATGATAGTTATATCAACAAATTCTATTAATTGAGTGTTTAGAAGATGAATCTATCCTTAAATTCATATATGAAAAAGAAAGATATTAATAAAAGAAGAACATCTAAAAAATATTAAAAAGAAATTAATTGACCATTTATTCCTCACAAAACCTCAAAATCCTACGATATCTTCTTTAGTAAACATGTCTAGGGGTAGGCGTGGGTTGGGTTGGGTCGGTTTTGGGCTCAACCCAAACCTAACCCAACAATTGCGGTTTGAAAAAAGTGGAACCCAACCCAACCCGTAGTGAGTTGGAAACTGACCCAACCCAAAACGACATGGGTTGGGTCGGTTTGGGCCAAGGCCCAAAAAATGTTGGACCCAATTATAATGTATTAAACAAAATTCTATATTTAATTGGAAAATTAGAAACATTACAATATAGAAAAATAGAAGTACAGACTGCTGATAATCAATTCAAGATACAATTGACATCAATGCAAATCTCAATTAAATCTTAATCATTTTTTTTTGGGCCATTTGTTCTCTTACAAATTAGCATTCTTACTTCAAATATAAAATTTTGAGCCTGTGCAAATTCTTGCAAAATCAGTGGACACAAAAAAGTATAAACAAACTTATCTTGAGATTAGTAGTCGAAAACTTGGAAATCGAGAAGTTTTGCATTTTCCAAGCAAAATTCGATGATAGGCACTAGCGGCAGAACTAGAAGCATGTGAGGCGAGGCAGAACTAACATGAAGTACTGGTGGCTGGTTGGAATGGTGACCGGCATCGAGAGAGGTTGTAAGAGAGGCGATAGGCACCGGAGGCGATATCACATAATGGAGAAGAGCAAGTAGGATGAGAGAGAGTGATATGTGAATGTTATTTTTGGATTTGATTTAGGGCTTCTTACTTTTGGATTCTAGGTTTTGGGCTATTGGCTTTGTAGGCAGGAGGCTTTTTCACGTTTTTTCTTTCCTTTTTTTTTTCCAATTGGGTTGCGGGTTATTAGACCCAACCAGTAACCCGACCCAACCTGACCAGACCAGACCAGACCAGACCAGACCAGAAAGTTTTCTCATCAAACTGAACCTAACCCAAATACGTTGAAAAACAGACCCAAACGGGTCGGGTCGGGTCGGGTCGGGTCGGGTCGGACGGTTTAACCAGTTTAGGTCGGGTTTTGCCCTGCCCTAAACATGTCTACCCCCCTTCCCTTCAACTTTCTAACAAAATATGACATACATATACAACTACACCCCTACCCATTGGATGACCTTTTAAATCCACCAATTTCTCATACCTATGAATATCTAGTATTTACCCTGCCCCATCTACCTATAATCCTTACACTGTGGTCCTCAACACCAAGTCACCCCTTCTATCACCATGCCACTAACTATATCTCCTATTTTTTTTTCTTTTATGGATAGTGAAGATGATAAATAGATGAGTTTAAAAGAGAGATGAGAGAATTAGAAGAAATGCTATCAAAATTTAACCTGATAGTTGAATAATTTGGGTAGGCCCACACTCGCTAACTATTATAAACTGATGGTGCTATTGTCGGAGTAGAGGCTAGTACATTATGTTTTTAATATACTATTGTGACTACCAACGATCAGATTTACAGTTTTTGGTTAGAACTAGTTTTGTATCTGATTTTTATTTTACCTAATATTTTCTTCTATTAATTCTTAATTAGAGTTTGGTACTAACATAAAGTGGTGATCGTTACACTGATATATAAGAGCAGTGGTGGTTGTTTGTTGAAGTATACGGGAGTTGTAGTGGTGCACAAAGAAGATACCTGGTTGCTAGCATGGGGGTTGTGGTGGTAGACTGGTAGTTGGTTGCTATAATATGCTGGTTGAGGTGATTTATTTTGGGTGGTAATGGGGGTTCCATTGGATGTGAAAGAACGATCAATTTTCTTGTTCTTTTCTTTTTTATTGTATAAATTCGTCTTTTAACACTCTAAAAACTATTATTAGGGGTTATGGGTGTAAAAAATAAAATGCTAGGAATAAGATTGCCAAGAAATAAAGTATCAAAAAAAGTGCAAAAGATGGTAAATGTTGAAGACCAAAATTGTAATTTTTCTATAAATTTAATAATTGGGTGAACCATTTGTTAAATTATTAATCACAACCGTATGAAATTTTCTCCAATACGGAAAAAAAAAAGTACTAAAATATTCGTGTATCACTACATCTTTAATTTATCTCCTCACAAAATCACCTCCTCCAAAATTTGCTGACTGTTTCAATCAATCTCCCTGATTTGATCATCTCCAAAATTTGCTCACATCCTCAACCAATCTCCCTCAATCAATCATCTCTCTTCACCGATCATCTTTAAAATATGTTCACCACCTAAATTCATCATCATAATAGAGTCTACGGTTGAATCCCACTGCAAATAAGCGGTATACTAGTAATAATAAGAAAAACGATCAATTTATCACCGATAGAAAGAAAAAAAACAAAAAGACTATATCCTTGTATTACTACGTTTTCAATTTCTTCCTTCAAACGAAATTCTTCATTAAACCTCTCCCTCAAACGGTCATCTTCAAGCTCTACTCACCGATCCAATCTATCATCCTAAAACTATAAATTAGGTTTTATTCTTTCTTTTGTTTTGGTTACGACATTAAATTTTTCTCTGTTCTTTTTCTTCTAGGTTTTTTATTTATATTATTTTTATTGTAAAAATTTTAATCTTAATATATAAAAGAATGATAGCTGCCAAAATATTTACAAGACTTTTCCCTCCAAAACTTGCCTCAATTCGTGAGATAATGTAATATATAATATATATAAGTCAAAATATTAGAAACGCGTGATTCAATTTTTTTGAGTTTAAACTTCCAATGTATTCATAAAACATGTACTCCCTCCGTCCTACAAAGATAGACTCGTTTTTTTTCCACACAGATTAAGAAATCTCATTTAATGCAATTGAAATTATAAATTTTTCACACACTATTCCAATTATACATTCATTTAATATTAGTCATTTATGAATTTAATAAATTTAAATGCTCATTAACTTACAATTGGAATGCAAATGAAATTGAATTACATTACATTTAAACAATGATGAAATCAATTGTTGAATTTGTTATTGGAGGTGAGTGTTTTTTAGACAATGTGGAATTCATTGAATGCCTATTGAGTAAATATGTGAATAAATTTATGTAATTTCCCATTATAATTAGAATATGTTAAGTTTATTTGGGTTGATAGCGATGTAAATTAAATAAAAGTATATTAGAAAAAAGAAAAATTTAATACACCCTCTATAAAGTAAGTGACCTATAATTTGGGACAGATAAATAAGGAAAACGAGCCTATCTTTGTTGGACGGAGGGAATATTAATATATTATTATTTAATTTAGTTAATTAATGTGCTTGAAGTTTCAATCATTATTAATTACAACTATTCTAGAAAGTGACACTACATTTTTTCAGGTTGATAACATTATTAATATTCTAATGGTAAACTTGGATTATGGAAATGAAAAAATATTAACATTAAATACAACAATTTACATATTAAATACTGAAAATCTTATAATATAACAATTTACATTAAATAAACTTATTAAACTTTTCAAAAAGGAAAGGAAAAGATGTATAAAAATTTATTGTTGTATTAAATGCACGTATATTATTAATATGATAGAAAATTAACGCAATCAACATCTATACAATTTAGAAAATCAATTTTTAAATTATAATATAAAAACTAGTGGATTATTTAATGAGCAACGCTAAAAATTAAGCCGAAAACACTTATTAAAAATTAGTAAATGATAATCAAACATTCCCTTAAATTATGTTTGTTTGTTTTTTCCACGTTAACTAAGAAACAGTTAAAATTAGTTACAATTTACAAAATATATATAAATACACAGTCTGATTGTTAAATAGAGATAGGAAAACACATTCATTTGATTTAAATAAATAATAAGATTTAAACTATTATTGTAACTGAAAAATCAATCAATCTAATAATATTTGTATCGATTATTAAAAAAATTTATCTATGAATATTCAAAAATTATTTTTCAAATTATAATAGAAAATTAATCAATAAGTTTTAATATTATATTATATATTAAATAATATTAAAGTATTTTATATTATATTTTATAATAATATTATTATTATTTATATTTACGTAAAGTCAATAAAAAAATATAATTAAATCAAATGACAGAATTTTAATATTTTAAAATATTAAAATTTAATTAATTTAATTATCTAACTTTAGGTAATTAATAATCTGTATTCGAATACAATTTAATCGTGATGAGCTTTCTAATGTTTCAATTTTCTATGATATTTGATAAAATGAATAAAATTATGAATTGACATTTCTAATTACAAAACATACATATTCCAATACAATATAAATTCACTTTAATTATTAGTAATAACAAATTTGAATGCTACATTAATTAATCAATAAGATTTAGAGTATGTAAATATTATTAATTGTCTACAAATAGAAAACAATAAATTTGCATAATATCGGTAACGCAATATGCATTTTTACAATTTAAAAAATTAATTTTCAAATTATAATATACAAATTAGTGGGTTATTTAATGAGTCGCGCTAAAAATAAATTAATTGTCTCATACGTTATGATTATCAATAAGAGTAATAGACAATCTTTATCCTGGATTATAAATGAAAAAACCAGTTTTTAGTCATGAACAATTTATGTAGCATTATCTAGAGTTATAAATCGTACGAGATTGTAAATGTTGATTTGTGATAGGGATGAAGTATCAACCAATTCGACCACAAATGTGATTTTTCAAAAAAGCGTTTGAAAATCTGAATTAGCTATTTTTGTTTTTTTTCAATATCAATATGTAATCAAATATTATTTATATTATATTTTTTTATTTAAATATAATAAATAAACAATATATTCTTAAAATATTTTAAAATTATTATAATAAAAATTAAGCGTAGTCAACTGCCATACATCACACGGTGATATACTAGTTTTTATTTAAGAGGCTTAATAGTTTACAATTTAATAAGAACTTTAGTAGCAATGAGTGAAATTAACCCTAAAATTACTCATTTTATGATATCAGGAGCAGCAAAATCCGATCCCCTTCTGTTCTTTGGCGCTGCTTCTTTCTGTTTCTTCTTTTCGACATTCTAATGCGGAACTGTAAATTATAATTTCTTCTTCTTCTTCTTCTTTTAATTTTTAATTATTTTGTTTTATTCTACATTTGTTACTCCTTTTCCATGTTTCTTTTTAAACTAACACAAATTGCCTCATTTTCAGCAAAAAAGTGAAAAAAATAAATAAATTAGAGGAACTTTCTTTTGATTTTCGGAGTTGAAAGTGTGATGGCCTCCCTTTTCAAGGTAACTTCATTGCCTACTATGAGCTTTATGCAGCCAGTGTGCTTGTATATTATCTGGGTGTTTATTTAATTCTTGCATTTTGTTTAAAAATTCATTTGTTGATTAATTTTACCGGAATTTCTTTGGTTCACGCGCACACACGCAGTGATTGCTGGGGAATTATAGTTTCGTAACAGTTTTTATGCATTACCTTACGCCATCACTTTGTTTTTAACAATTGGGATCTTTGAAGTCTTTTTAATCTGCGCAGAAATGTTGTGTTGTATTCATCAGTGCCTTTACCTTGCTGATTTTGATGTGAATTCCAGGCTTTGAGTGGTTTTTTCGTAATAATTTCTATACATCTTCCTTTTATTTATATGTATATTTTGTAATTCAAGGATCCGGACAAGATTTCGGCTTATAGGGATAGAAGGTTTCCAGGTACGCAAGAAGAATTTGATGAAGTGCTTCAGAAATCGACCACGATTTATGTGGGGAACATGTCCTTTTACACTACGGAGGAGCAAGTTTATGAGCTGTTCTCTCGAGCTGGAGAGCTTAAGAAGATTGTAATGGGTCTGGATAAGAATACCAAAACCCCTTGCGGCTTTTGCTTTGTAATGTAAGTCCCTAGTCCCGTATTTTAGTTCCCACTGCTTTGTAATTGATTGGAGCACAATATAATCTACTGTTTGCACATATTGATTTCATCTTATAGCCATAAAGTTATATGCAATAAAACTTCTGATTATGGAATATGTGAAATCCTCTACATTATGTTATAGTGATTACAGACTTTCCTTACTAATGTGCTGCTCACAAATTTTCAACTAGTAATCATGCTCCTATTTTATGTGAGATATTTCAAGACTTTGATGCAAACTCGTAAGTTGTAACAATATTCTGGTAACATTGAAGTCTTAACCCGAAGAAGAAAATATAAATAAAATTAAAGCACTTCCCTGAATCAGATGTAATGTGCTGTCTTTGGAAAAAGACTTCTGCCGGATTTTTCTTGCAGTGCACTTTTTTCTCTTTCTTTCTTTCTTTGTTTTGTTTTTTGGGTGAGGTTGGGGGGGTTGAGAACAGAATTATTTACTCACTAAATGAATATGTTCCATTGAAAAATTTCTTGATAATCTTTCTTGTAGTTGTAGTGATAGCTTTTGTCAAGGATGAGAAGCAAATGGTTTTCTCATAAGGGTTGATACTGGTACCTTTTACCAATATGAATTGACTTTGGCAACTAAGAGCAGGTTAATTAATATGGTAGTATCATCCTTTTTATGTTCGATGCCCAATTTTGAATATTGATGGATTTCCCTGACTCAAATCATGGAGTGAGGTTCGATGCATTTTGCAGTAAAAAGGAAAATTTTGACATTTTTTAAGGAATCTAAATATGCTTGTATTTTTTTCCTATTCTTGACTGAGTTATATTGTAACGATGTGCTAATTTGTAGTCTCAATATGGCCCATTAGGTTCTATTCCAGAGAAGATGCTGAAGATACAGTTAAATATATTAGTGGGACTATTCTTGATGATCGTCCTATTCGCGTGGATTTTGATTGGGGGTTTCAAGAAGGCAGGCAGTGGGGCCGTGGTCGAAGTGGTGGACAGGTACCTAACATTTTTTTTCTCTTTGCTAAATCCAATATTTGCTCTAATTCATGTATTGTTTTAGGTTCGGGATGAATATCGTACTGACTACGATCCTGATATCCTTCTTACGGAAATTACATTTTCAATCTTTTTCACATTCAATTGGTATTTTCGATGTATCATGTCAATCTTGGAGAATATACACGCTTGCTTCTGCATTTTAGTTTGGTTTTCTTTTGTTATGAGAAGTTTTTCACATTATTTGGAAAGCCAAGAGGAGCAACAGGATTGTTTGGAAGTGGGCTCGGGTATATCAGAGCGCATACAAACACTTATCTTTCTCCCCTACTCATATGGACCTGCTTGAATCTCTTGCTTGTGATTTTATTTTCTTTCTTGGATGATTTAGAGTTGAATTAATAAATTGATATTTCACTAGACATCTTTAGATAGTAGGTAATTCCAGAGAGTCAGATAGGGTGCACCTTCCCTGGCTCACGTCCCCTAGGGTTTGAAGTCACGTGGTGTTCATCCATTAGTTGAAATTTATAGCTCATAGGATTATGAGAAATAACATGTACTGAATTTTATGTATACCTATCTATTTTTCTTTATTCTTACATAAATAGAGCAATCATCCTGCACAATGAAATGTATGGCCTTTTCAATTTGCTTAACTAGTTATATGTAGAGGCGGTTAGATAATTGACCATTTCACCGAGTGAGACAGGCTACATCTTCCCCAGCCCCCAGGTTTTTTTCATAAATACGTAGCTATTTTTCTTTATTCTTGTATAAATAGAGTGGTCACACGAGCAAATGTATTGTCTTTTCAATTTCCTTGACTAGTTATACGTAGAGGTGGTTATGGTAAATTAGTCCAGAGAGAGTTGGAAGCACAAAGGCAGCTAGTGGATTATGGTGCTGGATCCTTGGGCTCATTCACACCTGTTATGCCACAAACTTGTAAGTCAAATCCAACTTCATGTTTAATTTCCTCGTTCTCCAGTCACTGGTCGTGAATAACTAATGCTTCTTGGTGTAAGTCGGTTATTGACTCCTTTAAACTTCATTATAAATAGTCATGACCTGAAAAATGTTCTTATGATCTTTATTTTGTTGCATTTTCATTCGGTCATATTATATTGAAGCATATTGAAACAAGGTCAATCTATTGCTTGTATCTTTTGGTGTTCACAGCTCTACGTGTATAAATTTAGAGCTTTAATTGACGAAGTTCCTCCAAAATAGTTAGTATTTGATATAAAGGGTTATTTTACATTTAGAAGAGAACATGGGAACTCTAACGATATTCATGATAATATGGAGTGTTTGAACTAATGAACCCATATGTTGACATCTTGGCTGACGTACATTTAATTTGTTATTCATTGACACTCGGTATAAATCTTGGCCATCCATGCTCTATATAAGTTTGCTGCTTTGTCATGTATTTCGATAGCTTATTTTTTCTAACTAGTTAAAAACACGTGCTTTGCACGTGATTTTGTAATAATATCATGAATTTATTTATTTTTTTGTTAAAATTTTTAAATAATAAAAGTTTGATAGTTATTTCTTTATTTTATCTATCTAACCTTCCATCAGGTCACTTTGATTCAAATGTAAAATATTACAAAAATTGTCAATTTGCTTATAAATTTAGGAAAAACAATGGAGTATCTCAAAAGTCAGGTTTCTTCAACCTCTAAAAAATATAGATGCTCAACTACCTGTGTCGTGATGTTAGTTTTCTAAAGATCTTTTAATTTTAGAGATTATATATCTATTAGGGATTGTGTCTTCAATATAAGGTGTAAAAAATCACAGATATGTAAAGTGTTGAAAAGTTTTCTATTTTACCCACCCTTTTCATCATCATTGAGAAAAATCATAAATTTACCGATGACAAAATTCACAATAAAACCCATAATTCATCTTCATTTTCACTTTCATCCTTGTAGGGAAAAATATTTTTTTATAACATGGCATTATCAACAAATGTTGTAGAAGTAATCTCCATTTGATAAATCTTGACAGCACTAAAAAATTTCTATGACAATTCCTCTTCCGACTGTGCTTCCACCAAAAAACCCATGTCCATCGTCACCACTGTAACACACCCCAAAGCCAGGCGCAAAATTGCGGTGGCAATTATTGAGCTACCAATATAAATATATATTTTAAGATAATTAACTCATTTGTGGTAATAATAATTCAGAACTTTACATAATAGGCATACAGTAATTTTCTACTGCAATTTTCATGATCCATTGTCCATTCACAATTTTGTTTACGTTCTTAAATCTACTGTTGCGAAAAACATCCGACTCATGAATAAATTGATACAATAGTGAATTGGAGTGATGAGTGATAGTTAGAATTGGAGGCTAGTGTTTCCAATTAATTATATTTCAATTTATGAAATGAAGAGATGAGGGTAGATGGGTATGTGGAGAATTTTAGATGCCATAATTAAGATTTAAGTGAATCAATTTTAAAAGACATTTTAAATTAATTAGAGGCAAATTGAAAAATTTAAAATATGAGGGAGGATATTTTGGTACAAAAATGTTTATCCCCTTTTAGAGATATAGTATAGATTAAATAAAATAAATGGAGATTTAGTCTTTTCACCTTCTAAGGACTATATGTGGTTATAAATGATAAATTAGGAGTTTAATTATAACATTAACTCAAGGACAATTTAGGAAATATAAAATATTAATAAGGGCATATTTGTCCAAAAATGATTCTCCCTTTAAGCCCCTTTTAGATTAGTATAGATTAGTTTTTCTTTTGCCAAACCATGCTGACGTAGAACATAACAAGAATAGAAATATAGAAGAGAAATGGAAGAAAAGAGAGAGAATAGAGAAGAATTAGGAGAAGAAATAATCAATCTTCAATCATTAATAATAGTCTGTCTTTCATATGAAATCATAGGTCCTATTTATAAGGTAAAGAACTTAAATCTAAATGAACTTCTAATAAATTAACTATTAAAATAATAAAATCATAACTAATAAAGCTAGTTCAATCCTAACTATATCTTCAATCCTCATCTTTTTCGATATCTTCAATTCTTATCCTTATTCCCTATTATTTCTCCCTTGCTGTGCAAAAATCTGGCCATGGGAGTCTATTTTTCTGGTGAACCAAGTATCGACGTTGAACTCCTCATAGCAATAAATCGTGCAACTCATCCACAATAAAATCAACTGGATCCACAAAATGGGGAGCACAAGAGGCTAGCACCGTCGTCTGACTTGAAAAAACAAATGATTGCAATACCAATGCCCTGATAATGATACAATTTTGCTATATTGAAAGCAAAACTTCTGTTCAAGTGTAATGGCTAGGAAAATATATTAATTTCTAGTAAGTGATAAATAAACTTTTTCTTAACATATTTAGGATACAGTGCCAAAGAAACACAAAGCAAAACATAATACTCCTCTTTAAAAATTTTATGCCAACGAGGCACATTAAAATCAAGCACATAATTTTCATCATTTAAAGTAATTCTTCGTTTGATCTCAGCATGATGATTAGTAATAGGGTCAACAATGGCCTGAGTTGAAGTAATGTGACGGTAATTAGTATGCAACAATTTAAGGTCAATAGAGGAATTATGTAAGCAAACAATTACCTTAAAAGATGATGTAGCAATGCATAAAGCATCAATCGTTTTGGAATAATGACTAGTATGTGAAAAATTAGGAAGTTTATCAAAAATTATTGACATTGAATGATGACGATTAGCATTTGATGTAATGGTAAGAGATCTTGGTACCAATTCTATAGCATTTGAAATGTCCAGTAAATGTGGAAACTCTACAGGTAATTTCTTAGATGTAGTATCTAGTAAAGAGGTAATCTCAAGAAGGGGTTCAAAACACTCGTTTTCACTATCAAAACATTCCTGGATTGGAGTGGCAAAATAGTTACTTTGGACAGGAATAATTTGTGGAAACTTAGAATCTCTTGTCTTTCAAAATGACAATGTGGACATACAGGTTTAGAAGCAGATAGATAAGACGTGTCCTAGTGGACACAGAAGGAACACCATCCTGAATGAAGTCAAGCTTACCTGTATATAGAGAAACTGTAGGCAAAGTTGCTTGAGGAGGACTAATACAACCTGACTCACTACTAGAGTTAGGATGAGATTTTCGGGAATTAGGTAATATGTTTAGCTTATGACACAATTGGTGAAGGATGGATGCGTCAATTAGTATTGTCTTGCGATAAGCTTCATCTAAGGACTGGGGTGTGAAAATGATATTACGCTTGATAAATCTAGAAGTTGTAGCACGAGGAGTGTCATAAATATCACAAGTGTCTAATAGCTCATCGAAGTAGGTCAGATATTCGCTAAAAGTAGACGTACCTTGCCTACAGTGCAAAAAGAATTGATCTAGCAGTTTAGTTCGATAGTAGGCTGGGGCATATTTGTTGCTTAATATTCGCTTCATCTCCTCCCACAAAGTGACAAGGCGCTGATCTAGACGATCAATATTACGCAAAAATGATTCTCAATAATGTTTGGCAGATCGTACAAGTGACTCACTAGCATGATAAATACAACGAGAGTCACTCATATTGTTGAAATTAAAAATCTTTTCAAGATGATCTAGCCAGTCAAGAAATGCCTTGGGATCGGAACGACCATCAAAGTCCCATGGTTTTACATTAACTCTCCTCGTAGTATAATAGACTTTTTTAACATAGTCTATAGTGGGGGTAATTGTATTGATTATGGGAGGATGAATAGTTGCTATCATGGTATCGACTTAGGGACTCGGTGTAGCTATAAGAGTTGCTATAGGAAACGTGCATGGTGGTGACAAATCGGAATGGAATGTCGAGACAATGCAAATTATTCTAAATAATATCAAATTATTGCTAACCAAATGCACACTAGTAACAAAAACTCAAACTATATGTCATGATCCTTTTTTTTCTTTTCTTTTCTTTTCCTTTTTTTTTTTTTTTGAAATTAGATAGGCCAAACACTTAAAATAAAAGCAATGAATACAATATAACAAGAAATTGGTACCTACAAGACAAAGCAAGAGTACACCGACGTGAAACCATGCAAATATGGACCAGTGATATAGCATATGGTGTGGCAACGTTGCTGAGCAAATCGAGGGTGGTTCTTTTGGCGGTTTACGGTGCTGGTATTGTGTGGGTTCAATAGTGGATCTGTGGTTGTCTTTGTTGGCGGACAATATACGGGACTATATCTGACGGTTTTGTGTTGCTTGGTGGTATCCGGTGGCAGGGCTAGCGGTGGAGATGGATGATTGTGGCTGGTTTACAGCAGCAGTGTCTAGGGTTAGATGATTGGGAATGGGGTTGGTGATGTGGGTTTGGTTCGGGTTGTTGGGCTTGAGTTATGTGGGTTGAATGAATGGACTGATGTTGGTTTGATTGGATTTTGCAGTGGCTGAATAGGCTTAATTGGGCTGTTGTTAATTGGATAATATGGGCTAGGGATTTGTTGTATAAATGATGGGCTGTTTATGTGGAATGGACTTGGGTACAATATTTGTATATGTGTTAGGGAATGTTATGTGCTTGAACTTGATGCCAACGACAATGAGGTACCAGCAAATTTTTATTTATTTATTTTTTTGCGTGAAGAGTAACCACACGTGAACAGTGTTTTGCCTTCAACCATAAAAAAATATGAACATTGATATGTGAATAGTAACTTTTCCATAAAAATGTTGTAGATTTTATGCTTGATGAACAATGCGGTATGAGGAAAGAGTAAGCTCTGATGTCAAATTGACGTAGAACGTAACAACAAATAGAAATATGGAAGAGAGGGAAGAAAACAGAGAGAATAGAGAAGAATTAGGGGGAAAGAAATAATAAATCTTTAATCATTAATAATAGTTTGTCTTTCATATAAAATCATAGGTCCTATTTATAAGATAAAAACTTAAATCTAAATGAACTTCTAGTAAAGTAACAACTATTAAAATGATAAATAAGCTAGTTCAATCATATTGAAATCCAACTATATCTTCAATCCTCATCTTCTTCGATATCTTCAATTTTTATCCTTATTCCCCATCACATGCTTTACATTCAATGACCTGCCTTTTCACCCTTGTGAAAGATACAAAATAATTTGACTGCTTAATTTTCCTCCAATTATACTTAACTGTTTTGATTTTACATATACAAGTTTTCTTCTTTGTACAACTTTCTCTGCACTGCAAGCTGACCTTCAAGTCTTTTAGATGGTCGACATGGTGGAAATTACCATCATGGAGGTTCTCACCGGCGTGGCATAGGTATTGTGCTCATTTTGAGGATATGGTGTACTATTTTGTAAATGATTTCTCTACTGCTTTACAATATCTTTCATTATAAACATGGCACTTCGTAGGAACAGATAACTACCGCAAGCGACATCGGGAAGATGACCACCGCGAGCCAGAGATCTCAAAAAGAAGTTCTGACTATGAATCTAGGAGAAATTCTGATCGTGATTCCAGACTAGTAAGTTTTGGTGGTTAATACTCAGATTATTTCTTTTCATACATTGTAACTTTTTTTTTTTACCTCAGATAAGGGAGGATATCTTTCTTTTTTTCCTGAGAATGCCTACTCCTCATTCTTCGTCTTTCCTTTTGTTTTTGTTTTTGTTTTTTTTTTGTTTTTCCAATTACGTCTTATGGAAATGCCTATCGATAACATTTTAAGAACTAAAGCTGTTAAGCACAATATATCCCACATAGAGGATTGTAAACTGATGAAAGACGTGCTGTTATATGGCATTTTCCAATTACTGTTATTTCTCATTACATTGATTTGCTTTACAGGAGAAGAATCCACGATTTCGTGAGAGTGGTGATTCTGATGACGAAGAGGAAGATGATAGTAAACAACGTCCTTAGCAGATTTTACTGGTCTTACGAGATTTCAGTGGTTAACGTGTATTTCAACGATGTCAAACAATTCAAATGTGTTCCTAAATCCAAATCCAATATAATATTGAATCGCCTGTAATCTTTTCATTGGGAAGAAACGGATAAATCCTCCATCTTATATTTTTCTCCCTTAGCCCATTGAAGTCTTTCATTTTTTTTTTTTTTTTTTTTTTTTTCATTTCTGCATTCATTTGGTGTCTAGATCATGATTCATGATCAATTGTAACTTGTTATTGACCTGATGGAACGCTCTAGGGCTCAGGACAGATAACGCTCTCAGGGGCACGCTTGAAGAGAGGATTGTACCCTACCAGCAGCTTACATTTCCCACCCGAAAGGAATTGAAAATGAAAAAAGAATCTGTATGAAATATAATCTCCTCTTCCCTATAGTGAAGTAACATTTCAGATTATTGAACTATGTATAATATCTACCGTGCCGAAACTATGATTCATAATATTATACGTACTTGTAAAATCTTATAATGTTTGCTCCTAAAATAAAACGATATAGAAAACCAACAATTATCTCACTTATTTATTAATTAAAAAATTCGACTGTACTATAATACTACTGATACTCATTCTAATTTGGATGAACATGGTTCACTTTTGGGCGATTTTTGGTCACTTTTGGGCGACTTTTTGGTCAATTTTTAACAAACCAAATCATTCACTTTTTAAACTAAACCAAACCAAACCAAATTATTTTGGATAAATAGTACTAGAAGTAATTCATGTTAATGGTGAATAAATGTCAAAATAATCCAGACCTTCTTTTTTATGATATCATTTGGCAACAAGTCGAGTCTTTATTTATCTATTAAACCATTGGAATTTAACTTTCTTTTAAAAATCCACTTGCATATGATGGTTTAGTTTCCTTGGGAAGATGAACCAATTGTCAAATATTATTACTCATAATGGATTCAATCTAGCTATTTATTGCTTCCTTCTAGAATAAAGATTTTGGACTAGTCATAGCCTCCTTATATGTTTGAGGATCATTCTCAATCATGTAAGATATAAAATCTGGACCAAAGGATTTAGCAACCTTTGCTCTTTTACTCATTTGTTCACTCTTTATCGCATTCAAAAGAATCATCACATGTTTTATTTTCAGTATCTTCGGATATATTTCTTTTATTAAGGAACACATTTTCAAAGATTTTGATATCTCTGGATTGAAGATTGAATAATAGCATTGATATGAATGCCACTCAAGTTAAATTTATGTACAAAAAATCTATATGTGCTACTATTTATTGTATATTTGATAACAATACAATCAACAGTTTTATGGCTTAACTTAATTTTTTTAGGAGGTGGAATAGCCACCTTTCTTAGGCACCCTTACCATTTTAAGTATTTGTAGGAAGATGTTCTGCCTTTCCACAATTCATTAAGTACTATAACTAGTTTTCTTACGAGGAACTCTATTTAGAATAAAGTTAGCAGTTATAACTGCTCTCCTACATAAGTTTTAAATAACATATATTGCTATGTATCAAGCCTAATGGTTCTCCACTTCTTTCAGTTAAATTAAAAGGCTTTTTAGAAAACTAGGCTTCAACACAAATTCTACATTTATATTTATCTTTTTTTTTTTTTTTAAAGTTTGGGTATAAGTTCTAAACCTACCAATTTTCTTAAAAAAACACGATTAACATGTCCTAATCTGCCATGTCTTAAAAAGGAAGTCTTAATCAAGTAAGTAGGATAAGCATTTTTATTAATAAGCTTGTGGGTATAGGTATGTCGACTTTTTGTCCACTACAACATCATTAACTTTAAACAGACCATAAGTAAATATCCATTCCCAACATACAAGCCTCCTTTAGTAAGTATCAGACTCAAAAATCATTTTGAATCTATTCTTGCCAAGTATAGAACTTAAAATCTGATTCTTTCTAATATATGGGATGTGCACAACATTGTTCAACGTCATTACTTTTCCGGAAGTGAACTTTAGAATGGCATTCTAATTTCTTCGATTTTGGATGATGTTGAGTTGCCATATAAAGATGTTCGTCGTGATTCATCTTTTTGTATTCAATAAACAAATCCCCCCATGCACGATCGTGACGAGTGGTTCCAGTGCCCACCCACCAATCCTTGGTATTTGAAACCAAGTTAACTTCAGATACAACTGCAGATAGACTGATATTGTCAACATCTATGGAAATACTGTCGGGTATGTTTTCTCTTTTGTGCATCCTTTTTCTTACTATGACGTTCTTTAGCTTAATGTCCTGGCTTCCCGCAATTATAATAGTCCCTTTTGAACCGCTTTGGAGCATTGCCTTTCCCTTTGTCTTTAGATGAGTTATGATGCTTCCTTTTTTTATTCTTAGACTCGGAGTCGTCAATCATGTTAGCCTTTGACTCCTTGTTTTGCACATAATTTTTCTTTTCTGTAGTCCTGTTGTCTTCTTCAATGCGGATTCGAACAATCAAATCATCCATTGTCATCTCCTTACGCTTGTGCTTGAGATATTTTTTAAAATATTTCTATAGTGGAGGTAGCTTCTCAATCATAGTAGCAATCTGGAAAGATTCACTCAATGTCACGCCTTCTACCTCAATATCGTGAAGAAGTATTTGCATATCTTGAACTCGATTCATAACTGTTCTTGAATCAACCATCTTGAAATCCAAAAAATTGCCGACGATAAATTTCTTTGTCCTGACGTCTTCTGTTTTTTAGTTTTTATCAAGAGATTTCCATAATTCCTTAGCCGTCTTGTATGAACAATACACTTTGTACAATGTGTTATCCAATCTGTTGAGAATGTAATTTCATCATGAAAATCTGCATGTTTCCATGCTTCAATTGCTAATTGTGTATTCTTATAAGTAGAATTGGCTTTTGCCTGTGTGGGGCTATCTTCATGTAGAAATTTAACCAAGTTTAGCGTGGTCAGATATAACAACATCTTCTGTTGCCAATGTTTGAAATCCGTGCCATTGGATTTTTCTGGATTTTCATATTGAGATGCTGTCGGCATGACAAACTGATTAGACACATAATTTTGTCCAATCACTCCACTAGTTCGCTCAGTTGAACTAGTTATTTTTTTCTGTAAAACCACAATTACTGAAAATTCAATCAATATAATAATATTGAAATTCACGTAATTAAATTACGCACTAAAACCAAAAAAAGAAATGTAGAAGAAAAAGAAAATATGTCTTAAGATTGTTGTCGTATATCGACTAGAACAATCAAAAGAAAAATAGCAAGAGAGAAAATGAGGTATGCCGAAACAAATCTGCTCAAGACAGACTTCACCCCCTGCACTGGTGCTAACAGGATTTAACGGATGTCTGTCTCTCAATATGGAATGCATCTTCCAAGGTCAGTATTATGTTACATTATATTAACTTTGTCGGGCGAACTAATGTATTGATTGCACTCTTTTTGAAAGGATTTTAAAAACACGAACTTTTAATTGTTTGGAGAGAATTTTATTCAAAAAATAATTTTGGATGGATTTTTGGAAATCGGGTCAATTTAATTTGGAATTAATTTGGCATAAGAAATCTAGAGTTAGGGGTTCCAATTTATAGGTTTTCAAGTGTCTTTTCATAATGGATGCACAATTTGGTCAGAATCAATCTAACCTTGATATCACACCCCTTCAAATTGCGTGGTTTATATTGCACTCCTTTGTGAAGGACCATGATTTATCAATGTTTACAACCTTTGCACTTGAACAATCGCACATATTTATCACATCCTTTAGACTTATTTCAATTCACATATACAAACAATTTAATAACCTGATTAAATTCTATTTAATTTCAACAAATTACGTAGATAAAAAGTATGATTGACCAATCCCACATAATTGACATAATATGTGACGTGTCTAAAGACAAATTTAAAGTTTTTAATTTACTAGTAAGAGTTTTCTAAAATGCCAATTTAACCTAAACTAAGTGTCAGATCACACATTTTGTTAGCCACATGGTTAATTTAGGATTCTAAATTAACTTATATTCTATCACTCAATATCGATTTGTTTCAATTTGATTATCCAATTTACAATTTTGTTTCACGTTGACCTTCTGCATTTGACTTCGTGACTAGGACTGGTTGATGCGTGATCTAACACTTGTTTTATACTAACTCGGTAGTTAATTTGCCTAACGAATTGAAAGGGTTGAACAAAAGCATATTGAGAGTGTTTAATTGATTTGTTTGTGTAAATTGTAGATTTAACGTCAAACAAATGTCAGGCCACACATACAACTTCGGACTAGCCATTGGTTTCATCATGATTACAAACTGAATAGTAAAATTGAAATGGAAATAAAATTGTAATACGACTAATCAAAGTTAAACATATTTAAGTTAGTCGAACCAATTCATATATATTTTTCATTAAATAATGAATTAATAAATATATTTCTAAACTTCAACTCGACTCAACCTGACTAGATTACTTATCTTTGACTTTCAATAAGTGCCTGCATTTGGTGCTGAGATAGGGTACAACAACATTCAGCACCTTGTCAAGGATCCAAATTCTGCTGCATGCATCCCTAATTTAATAATTTAGTAGATTATTATTTTATAATTATATATGGTTAATAAGAATATATAAGAATTAAAAATCACATGAAATTATGGTGGACGTTGACCAGAAGGCAATGGAGCTTCTGGTTTTGAAGTCTCATCAACGTACACCAAAGTCCCTACAAATGAAAATAATACTTAATAATTACTAACAATATGTTGTAACATTTTATTTTTTAAAATAATTTTATTATTGAAATATGAAAGGTTAGAAGTTTTATGGATTGTTATTGTTTAAGATCATAGGTCATGAGTTATAGTGGATTGTTATTGTGGAAGATCATAGGATATAAGTTATAGAATTAAGTTTATGAAATTTAATTTCTTATTTACTTTTATTGTCTTCCTAACACCTATAAATACTATGCTCTTCTCTCCAACTTTACACAAAAAAATATATAAAGTTTTATATTTTTTTTCTCTACAAAGTTAATACATTTGTCATAAGAAAGGTGTTCTTATAGTAAAGCTTTGAGTTCATCTTCTGGTGCAAAAGAAGTTGAACTAAACAACGTTTCAGTTGGGCTGTTGTATCCTGGAGGGGACAAGTCAAGAAAATAGCTGTTGCACCGGTGATTGAGGATTTTCAACACCGCAGAGGGCTTGAATCTCTTTAAAGAGAGCGAGATACCCGTGCCTCAGCCTAATTGGTTACGGGTTTGCTTCTAAATTTAGTTGTAAATTTTTATTTACAATTGTATTCTTTCTAACAATTTTAAGGAGATTCAATCATGGAGCAAATCGTTGAAAAGCCAAATGAGAATGTTGGAGATCTCAACAAGCCATTTCGCTTCAAAGGAACAAATTTTAAAAGGTGGAAGGGTAAAGTTCTTTTTTACCTCACTCTTCTCAAGGTTGCATATGTCCTTACCGAGAAGAATCCTAAAAAATTAAGTACTAAAAGCATGAGTGACTATGAATATCTTGAACATGGAGAAAAGGTCGAAAAGTACGAAAAAGATGAGTATAATTGTCGACTATCTTTTAAATTGTATTCCTGATCATTTCTATGATTATTATGATACTACTTTCACGTCTGCCAAGAAAATATGGAAAGCCTTGAAGAGTAAATATGATACTGAAGAAGCCGGTGCAAAAAAATATGCAGCAAGTCGATTTTTTCGTTATCAAATGGTGGATGGAAAATCTGTGGTAGAGCAATCACAAGATTTTCAAATGATAGTTGTTGAAGTCATATCTGAAGGGATCAAGATTGGTGACAACCTAGATGTTGCTGGCTTAATTGACAAACTTCCACCATCATGGAGTGAGTTCCAGAAAAATATGCGACACAAACAAAAAGAGATGTCACTAGAAACGTTGATCACACGCATTCGCGTGGAGGAAGAGGCAAGAGGATAAGATGCACTTATTCAAGAGAGCAATGGACATTTCACCAAGGTAAATTTAATTTTTACAAATGAAAATTTGCCTACTAATCAGTATTTCAAAAATAATATGTTGAAGCCTAGAAAAAAGATCGTGAAATAAATCTTACCAACATGATAAGACAAATTCAAGCCACTGGAGTAAGAACCAATCACATCCTTCTCAAAACCAACAGGGTAAGACTTGTTTTGTATGTGAAAAAAATGGGCATATTGCTCGAATTTGCAGATACAGGAAACGTGAACCTATACCTCAGGCTAACGTTACCGAGGAGCCATTTGTGGCTATGATAACCGATATCAATATGATACAAAGTGTTAAAGGATGGTGGGCAGATTCTGGTGCAAATAGACACGTTTGCTATGATAAATATTGGTTCAAAGTTTACACTCCTTTTAAGGAGTCCAAAATTATAATGCTTAGAGATTCTCACACTACTCAAGTTCTTGGAACGGGTGAGATTGATCTTAAATTCACTTTTGGAAGAGTTTTAACATTGAAAGACGTGTTTTATACGCCTTCCATGAGAAAGAATTTGATGTCAAGTTATCTTTTGAATAAGGCTGGCTTTAAACAAACTATAGAATCTGATCAATATGTGATTGCAAAGAAGGGTATTTTTGTAGGCAAAGGTTATGCTTGTGATAGAATGTTTAAACTCAATGTTGAGAATATTAATAATAATGCTTCTAATTCTGTTTATATACTCTCTTCATTGAATTTTTGGCATGCTCGTTTATGTCATATTAATAGTAAATATGTGGGAGTCATGAGTAGTTTGGGATTAATTCCTAACATGAAAAAGGATTTTGAAAAATGTGAAATTTGTAGTAAAGTGAAGATTACAAAAAGACCTCATAAAAGTGTAGAAAGAAATACCGAATTATTAGAGTTAATTCACACAGATTTATGTGAATTTGAAGGAATTTTAACTCGTGGAGAAAATAGATATTTTATCACTTTTATTGATGATTGTTCAAAATATACTTATGTTTATTTATTGAAAAATAAAAGTGATGCTTTTGATTCTTTTAAAATATTCCTCATTGAAGTTGAAAATAAATTCGGTAGAAAGATTAAAAGAATTCGAAGTGATAGAGGTCGAGAATTTGAATCTTTTGGATTTAATTCTTATGTTCAATCATTGGGAATAATCCATAAAACTACTCCACCTTATTCACCTGCTTCTAATGGTGTAGCAGAAAGAAAAAATAGAACGTCAATTGATCTTACAAATGCTATGCTACTAGATTCAGGTGCTCCCTCAAATTTTTGGAGAGAAGCAGTTTTGAGTCTTTTGACTTCTTTTATGTGTTAAATAGAGTGCCACATAAAAAGACAAAAATTACACCTTTTGAGGTGTGGAAGGGGCATAAGCCCAAATCTGGGATATCTAAGGGTATGAGGTTGTTTAGCTTTTGTGAGGTTAACGGATCCTAAAAGACCTAAATTGGGAGCAAGAGCTACCACTTGTGCTTTTCTTGGTTATGTGATAAATAGTACATCTTATAGATTTTTTGACATTGAAAATAATATAATTTTTGAGTCAGGTGATGCTATTTTTCATGAAAAAAAATTTCCATTTAAATCAAAAAATAGTGGGGGTAAAGAATTTGAACAAAATATTTTGAAACCTAACTCTTCTATTCCTATTTTACAAAATCAAGAAAATTCTCAAAATGAACTCAGAAGGAGTAAAAGAACTAGAGTTGAGAAACATTTTGGTCCTGACTATATTGTTTATAATGTTCAAGATCAAGAAAATCCAATTTCTTTACAAGAAGCTTTATCATCACCTGACGCTATATTTTGGAAAGAGGCTGTAAATGATGAAATAGAATCACTACTTTCTAATAAAACTTGGAAATTAGTTGATTTACCATCAGGTTGTAAAACCATAGGGTGTAAATGGGTAGTAAAGAAAAAATTAAAATCGGATGGAAGTATAGATAAGTATAAAGCGAGACTCGTTGCAAAGGGGTTTAAACAAAAAGCTGATGTAGACTTCTTTGATACTTTTTCTCCGGTTACCAGAGTGACATCCGTTAGATTGCTTATTGCTGTTGCTGCAATTCATGATTTTATTATTCATCAAATGGATGTGAAAACAGTTTATTTAAATGGTGATCTAGATGAGGAAATATATATGGACCAACCTGAAAGTTTTTTACAACCTGGTGAAGAAAGTAAAGTGTGTAAGTTGTCTAAATCCCTTTATGGCTTAAAGCAAGCTCCAAAACAGTGGCATGAAAAATTTGATTCCTGCATGATTGAAAATGGGTTTAAAGTAAATGAGTGTGATAGTGCATATATTATAAATCAAGAAAAAATTCACATGTCCTTATTAGTCTCTATGTGGATGATTTGTTGATTTTTGGCTCTAATATTTTTGTGATCAATGAGACGAAAAATATGCTTAAGAGCTATTTTGACATGAATGATCTTGGAGAGGCTAATTTTATTTTGGGCATGCGTATTACTAAAACATGTGATGGAAATTTTCTTAATCAATCAAGTTATATTGAGAAAATTTTGAAAAAATATAACTATATTGATTGCAAGCATGTTTCTAATCATTTTGATTCAAGTATTCATCTATTTCCTGTTGAAAATGAAAATGATGTCATAAATCAAAAGGAATATGCTAGAATGATTGGTAGCTTGCGATATGCTACTGATTGTACAAGACCTGACATTGCATTTACAGTAGGAGTACTCAGCACGTTTACAAGTAAGCCAGGAAGAGAACATTGGCATGCTATGGACCGTGTAATGAAATATTTAATTGGTTCAAGAAACTATGGCTTATTTTATAAAAAATATCCTGCTGTTATTAAAGGTTTTTCTGATGCAGATTGGAATACATTGTCAGGTGATTCTTTATCTACTACTGGATATATTTTTAAATTGGGAGGGAGTGCAACTTGTTGGAAATCTAAAAAACAAACCATTATTGCTAATTCCACTATGAAAGCTGAGCTTATTGCTTTAGCTTCAGCCAGTGAAGAAGCAAATTGGTTAAGAGATTTATTACATGAGATCCCAGTGTGGGAAAAACCAATACCTCCTATATTGATTCATTGTGATAGCACTGGTGCCATTGATAGAGTTAACAACCGTTATTATAACGGTAAATCCAGACCTATAAGAAGAAAACACAGTACTGTGAGATCTTATTTGAGCAGTGGCATAATTAACGTGAATTATGTTAAATCTTGTAATAATCTTGCAGATCCATTAACTAAGGCCTTGACAAGAGAGAGGGTCTGGAATACTTCGAGGGGGATGGGACTTAAGCCCATATCATCATGAGCCACATATAAGGATACCCAACCTAGGGACCAGAGATCCTGTAACTAGGTTCAATAGGACAAACAAATTATAAGGTGGCCAGAAAAAAAATGCACAATTTTTTTTCCATCTCTATGATGTAAGTGCATTAATCCTGTAACGTTTGGAGGGTTGAGTTTTCTAAATGAAATAAAAAAAAAAATGTTAATAAAGTCTGTAGCTTGTATGAGTGGAGTGCAATAGTTGTAGGAGCACTCTTGACAGATTTTACCTATGTGAGTGCGAGAGTGGGGCTGCTCTCTATGAGAATGTGGTCATTTCTAAAAAAAACACTCATGAAAAACTGGGATCAGCACAAGACCGTAATGTGCTAGCCATTAAAACTCATATCAACACCTGGATTATTATGTGTGTGCAGTAATTATTTATTTCCCTTAACCAGTTATAGTTCAAGTCTGAGATCACTACTAACTGTGGAGTAGAGATTACTGTTTCACTAGTGGAGGTTCTATGCAGAGTCACACCTATCATGATGCATAATTTTCTATCTTTTGGCAAATGTATTTTGACTTATTTTCAAATAATAAAATGAGTGGGGGAATGTTGTAACATTTTATTTTTTAAAATAATTTTATTATTGAAAAATGAAAGGTTGGAAATTTTATGGATTGTTATTGTGGAAGATCATAGATCATGAGTTATAGTGGATTGTTATTGTGGAAGATCATAGAACATAAGTTATAGAATTAAGTTTATGAAATTTAATTTCTTATTTACTTTTATTGTCTTCCGACCTATAAATATCATGCTCTTCTCTCCAACTTTACACAAGAAAATATATTAAGTTTTATATTTTTTTCTCTCTACAAAGTTAATACATTTGCCATAAGAAAGGTGTTCTTATAGTAGAGCTTTGAGTTCATCTTCTGGTGCAAAAGAGGTTGAACTAAACAACGTTTCAGTTGGACTGTTGTATCCTGGAGGGGACAAGTCAAGAAGATAGCTGTTGCACCGGTGATTGAGGATTTCCAACACCGCAGAGGGCTTGAATTTCCTTAAAGAGAGCGAGATACCCGCGCCTTAGTCTAATTAGTTACGAGTTTGCTTCTAAATTTAGTTGTAAATTTTTATTTACAATTGTATTCTTTATAACACAATATCTATAAAGTTTCTTTCCGCACTAAAAACTTGAACTTTGGATGACACGATTCAACATAATATCATAGCAGGTAAATATTACGTGTTTCAAGACTCGTCACTATTTATAGGGGTTGGATCTATAATAAAAAAAATCAGACGATAAAATTACATTGTTAGTCTCTAACCTTTTGTTCGAGTTTCAGGTTGGTCCTTGACCTTTGAAAAAGAGTAAGTTAATTTTAAATATTTCATTATAATTGTACAATCAATCGTGAAAACCATTCAAATTTTCCTTAACTTGTCGCATGACCCATTTGTAAACACGATTTACTTGTAAGGCAGCAACCTAAAGGTTAGGATCAAACATAACTTTATAAAGTTAGACATGTAATAATCACGTAATGACGTAACAATATTCTGAACAATATTCATCATTTGAGAACTAATTGTGCAACTATAATGAAATGTTGAAAACAACTTTCTCTTTTTTAAAGATTGATAATTTAGTCGCTACTCGGGTAATAGATTGAAGACCAACATTGAAATTCTCTCAAAAATGAATCTCGTCCACCTACAAGGACACCAACAACAACTACGACAGCGTCCTTTTCTCCTTCGAAATCCAATGTTTGCATCACTATGATGTTTTTGTGGAGACATGGAAAGCTGCTCTGCTTACATTCCTTAAAATTGCATCTTTGATTTGAGACAGTTTGCTGAATCCTAGGATAATTCGAATTCTCAACAATACATCCAGCTGTAGCTATTGCCATAACTGGTTTTATATATGTATTTTTCTGAAAAGTTGTGTAATAAGTTTGTGAAAATAATTAAATTGGAGTTAATGTGGAGAAGCTCTCAATTTATAGAGACCATTGGTTTATGTAGAATCCGTGTGTATGTGCACAGAAATTGGAAACAGGAAATAGACACAAGATTTAACGAGGTTCAGCACCAATTTGGTGCCTACGTCCTCCACACCCACACACACACTTTTTCTATTATTTTGTTCCAGTATTTGTTACAGAGAAGAGAGGAGAATTTATAGAGAGATTAGAGAGATTTGTTTCCTATTACAATTATCTAAAATAGGAATATAATAACTCTAATTACAAAAAGATTTTCCAGCTGTTGCCTTCCTTATTTGAAGATATGGTCCAGATAGGCAACGATATGGACCACTATTTATTTCAACACCCGCCCTCAAGTTGGTAGGTAGACATCTACCATACCTAACTTGGCAATCGATTCTTCAAAGAACTTGGTTGACACCGCCTTTGTTAACATGTCTGCCAACTGTTGTTCTAATCTCACAAATGGAAACGAGATGATCTTTTCTTCTAGATTCTGTTTGATGAAATGTCTATTAATCTCTATGTGCTTGGTCCTGTCATGTTATACTGGGTTGTGGGCTATCTCAATTGCTGACTTGTTATCACAATGTAGCTGCATTTCTTCTTTTGGCCCATATTTCAATTCATTCATAAGTTTTCTCAACCACAACAACTCACATAGGCCTTTCGACATCCCTCTGAACTCTGCTTCTGCACTTGACAGCGCAACAACATTCTTCTTTTTACTCCTCCATGTGACCAGATTTCCTCCCACAAAGGTGAAGTATCTTGACATTGATTTCCGATCTATTCTGTCTCCAGCCCAATCAGCATCCGTGTACCCCCAAACTTCCAAATGTCCATTTTTCCTATACTGAATGCCTTTTCTTGGAGTTTTCTTTAGATACCTCAAAACTCTCATCACAGCATCCATGTGTTGTTTTCTCGGGTCATGCATAAACTGACTCACCATGCTCACAGCATATGTAGTATCGGGTCTAGTATGTGATAGGTAAATGAGTTTACCTACTAATTTCTGATAAGCTTCCCGATCCACCTCCGGATCTTCTGGGTTGTCTTCAAACTTTAAGTTCGGAATTGTAGGTGTATCAGCTGGTTTACAATCTAGCATCCCCACCTCTGCAAGTAAGTCAAGTGTATACTTTCTCTGTGATAGGGATATACCTTCTTTTGAGCGCAGTACCTCTATTCCCAAGAAGTACTTTAGACCGCTTAGATCATTCATCTCAAATTCTTGCGATAGCCTCTGCTCTAGCCACTTGATTTCCATATTATCGTCCCCTGTAATTATCATGTCATCAACATAGATAATTAAGATGGTTACCTTGCCTTGACGATGCTTGAAGAACAGAGTATGATCAGAATCACTCTGATTGTAGCTATAGCTCTTCATGGCCTTACAAAATCGCTCGAACCATGCCCGGGGGGACTGTTTTAAGCCATATAGACTGCGCTCCAACTTGCACACCAGTTTCTTGTTTTGTTGGTGGGAACACCCTGGCGGTAGGTCCATATAGATTTCCTCTTCTAAATCACCATGCAGAAATGCATTCTTCACATCAAACTGGTGTAAGGGCCAGTCAAAGTTTGCTGCAAAAGATAAAAGACACGAACTGTGTTAAGCTTTGCAACTGGAGAAAATGTTTCCTGGAAATCTATACCATATGTCTGAGTATACCTTTTTGCGACCAACCTTGCCTTATATCGCTCAACTTTACTTATAGCATCATATTTCACAGAAAACACCCACTTGCAGCCGACTATGTTCTTCCCATTTGGTAGTTCTACCAAATTCCAAGTTTTAGTGGTTTCTAGGGCTTTCATCTCAGTTTCCATGGCCTTAACCCATTTAGGATCCTGCAATGCTTCTCCTACAGTGTTTGGTACTCGAATTTTCGACAATTCTTTAGTGAAAGTTTGTACTAAGTTGGACAATCCTTCAGTGCTGGTATAGTTAGATATTGCATACCCTTCTTCGCTATACCGCTTTGGTCGTACATTTCGGTTAGTTCTTATGGGATACCTTCTTTCAGAGATGAGAGAACTTACCTCAAGAGCATCCTCGGGAGAACTCGAGCGTGGTATTTCTTCTGGATCCTCGTATGACTGTATGACCTCTGCTTCTGGTCTTTCTTCTCCATCTATTAGTGTACGGTCTGTATCTCCTGATGAACGGTCCGTGTTCTCTGGTATATGGACCGTGTAATCTTCTGTTCGGTCTGCGTTGCCAGATGCATTTTCTGGTGCATGTCCAATCTCCTCTGGTACATGGACTGTATTGGTGTTCTCCTGATTATCCCACCATACTTGGTGATTCGGTTCCTCTTGTATTGGTACTGGGGTTGATTGGTTTTTGAAACAAGATTTACTCTCCAAGAAAGTAACATCCATTGTCACATAGGTTTTTCTGGTTTCTAGGTCAAAGCATTTATACCCTTTCTGATTGTTCCCATATCCAATGAACATGCATTTAATTGCACATGGTTCTAACTTTGTTCTCTTCTCTCTTGGAACATGCACATATGCTACACAGCCAAAGATTTTAGGTGCCAAGGTCAAGACTGAAGGGATTTCTACAAATGAAGCCAGTTTTTGCAATGGAGTAAGAAAATTTAGGGTTCTTGAGGGCATTCTATTCATGAGGTATACCGCAGTAGATATAGCGTGGTTCCAGAAATTTTGAGGCACATTATTTTCAAACAATAGTGACCTAGCAATTTCTAAAATATGCCTATTTTTCCTTTCCGCCACTTCATTTTGTTGAGGGGTACCAACACAGGATGTCTCACGTACAATTCCATTGTCTCTAAAAAATTTTCTCAAGAAATTATTCACATACTCCCTCCCATTATTACTTCTAAGAATCTTAATCTTTTTCCCAAATTGTCTTTGGACCAGATTCAAAAAATCTAGAGAACATGTGGCAACTTCATCCTTAGTTTTTAAGAGATATAACCAGGTCATTCGGGTACTATCATCAGTAAACAAAACAAACCATCTTTCTCCATTAATAGAGGTAACTGGGGCTGGACCCCATACATCAGAATGTACTAAATCACCAAATTCCAAATTTTTAAAACAGGTACTAGGATACGTGCTTCTACGACTCCTACTTTTAATACAAGTTTCACATGAAATTTCAGAATTTGATACATTAACCCATAATGACGGAAACATCTTTCGCATATAGCCCACAGAAGGGTGCCCTAACCTCTTATGCCATAACAAAATATTATTCATCTGAACACTCTGTCCAGTTAAACATGCAGAACCAACACTCAAATCTTCAAGGTGATACAGTCCATTGTGCTTAATACCACGCCCAAGTATCTCCTTCGTTAGGATGTCCTGAAAAATGCAAAATTTTGGGTACATTAGAACAGCACAGTTTAAGTCTTCAGTTAATCTTCCCACTGATATGAGTCTTGTGGTCAGCGAAGGAACTAGTAATGTTTCTTTTAGACGTAGAGACGGAGTAGCAGTAACATTTTTCGACCCTATAACTGGTGATCTAATCCCATTCGCACTCACAATTTTTTTTCTGTTTGATTCGTGGATTTTGTCTAGATCAAAATCTAAATAGGTCATGTGATCAGTTGCTCCCGAGTCTATTACCCATTTTTCTAGATTATGTGCAATAAAAGCATTACCTTTACCGCCATAACCCTCTGTACCTTCAACAAAATTGGCTACTGTCAGAGATGCCTGTCCTGTGTTGTTTCTGTGGCCTGGGTTATTATCTGTACTATCCGTGCTCCCATTTGCACGGTCCGTGCATACCGTCTAATGAGCCTATCCCTTTCTTTCCTTCAACTCATGCAACCAGTCTGGGTATCCATGCAGTTGAAAACACGTCTCTCTAGTGTGCTTTGGGTTGTGGCAATGGGTGCATCCTCCTCCTTCGACCCTTTTTCCTTTTCTCTGGTTTGTTTCAGTTTTAAGAGAAAGTGATACCTCAGATGCATGGGCCGTGTGACTACTTGTGCGGTCCGTGTTCCAGCCCACACGACCCGTGCCCTTCACTGCCATAACAACCGAGTTTGAGTTACTGTTGCCGCACATCACCTTTTGCCTCATCTCCTCCCGTCTAACTCTGGCATATGCTTGCTCGATAGTTGGAAGAGGCACCATCTGGATTATATCGGCTCGAGTGCTATCCAAACGATCATCCAGTCCGGCAAGAAACTTGTATACTCGATCTTGTTGGACCCATAGGTTGTGCCTCTCAATATCCATCGTGCATGTCATGGGGTTTGGCCTTCTGAAGTCGATTTCCTTCCACAATCCCTGTAATTCATTATAGTATTTCTCCAACAACCCCCCCTTTTGATGCAACATATAAACCCTTTTGAGAGGAATCACATCCATCAAAAAATGTTGTAGCTAAAGCATCCCATACCTCCTTTAATGTGGAATACTGATGGAAATTACCAATCAAAACTGGGTCCAAGGAATTTAGAATCAAACCTTTCACCATTGAGTCGTGCATCTTCCACTGCTCATATCCCACATCGCCTAATGGGGGTGCTGGTTTTGCGCCCTTCACATATTCCAACTTGCCCTTGCCGGCCAGATGCGTCTCCATCATGGACAACCATAGTCCATAGTTGTTTCCGTTGAGTTTGACGATGGTCGAGTTAATCGGTACTTCAACCGGCACGGCCGTCGCCTTCTGTGTGGAAAGAAGTTCCCTCAACGCTTGAAGCAGGGTCATGTCAGCGCTGGGGTCTGGGTTCTTCTCTCCACTCGTCTTCGTACTAGGGTCCTTCATTTCAGATCGCCAACGTCAGATCTACGCCTGGTGCTCTAATACAATGTAGAATCCATGTGTATGTGCACAGAAACTGGAAACAGGAAATAGACACAAGATTTAACGAGGTTCAGCACCAATTTGGTGCCTACGTCCTCCACACCCACACACACACTTTTTCTATTATTTTTTTCCAGTATTTGTTACAGAGAAGAGAGGAGAATTTATAGAGAGATTAGAGAGATTTGTTTCCTATTACAATTATCTAAAATAGGAATATAATAACTCTGATTACAAAAAGATTTCCCAACTGTTGCCTTCCTTATTTGAAGATATGATCCAGATAGGCAACGATATGGACCACTATTTATTTCAACAGTATGGTTGATAATATTACAATTATGATTGACTCTAAGTCTCCATTCAAATATAATCAACCTCTCGATAAGATCTGTTTTTTATTAGTGAAAGAAGAACGAAATGGATTCGTAGAATTCTTAAGAAAATTTTCAATTTATTTGAATGTAGTCAATCTTATTTACATTCGAGAATCTACAATTTCATAACTTTCGATTTCTATTGATGACATAAAAACGTCTTTTTCCACATCTTTAGTTTCGTCACGTGCGGAGTTGCCTATTATTTTTTCACTTAAACCTCTGTGTGGGTTTTGTGCCATAAAATGAAATGTTCTATCTAATTGGAATCAGTCTCAAATGATTCATTCTACGATTTGAAAAACTATTGTTTCTAACAACTTTAATTTCTTCTTGTTTGAATGCTCTTCGTTATGGTGATAATATTAACATTCATCTGAGTTGCATACGTACATTTCATCATCATTAACTCTAAGTTAGGATCAAATTAAATTTTCGTGAGATTCATCTTTTACTTATTAGCGTGGTCAAATAAAACTTAGTCGATCGTATCATTGCATAGTCAACTTGAATGAGTATAAGTTGACCAAATTTTAGGTGTGGTACGTTCTTTGTAGTACATAAATTTTCATGAATACACCTTATAAAATAAATCGTCACACATATTTAGATACATAGTTGACACAAAATTATCAAACAACTATCATACTTTATTTTTGCACAAGTTTAGTTTTGATAAAGCACAACCCGAAATGTCCCGAAATAGAACGTAAAAAAGATATGTTGATTATAGAAACGATATTGATACTAGATCTATATGGTGGTGATATTGTAGAAGTCTTGTTCGAAGAATATTTAAAGTGTAAATCATATTTTTTTTTTTTTTCAATTTCTTAGATCTATAATATCACTAATTAAAGTTATATTATTCTTATTGACTAAAAAAAGAAAAAGAAAACCCTAGGTCACCCTTTTTCTTGCCTATTTTATCACGTATAAATTTTATTTTATTTTTATTTCATTTCACACCTTAAATTCAACAGATTACAATATAAATTAAATTAATTGTGTTAATAAAAAATTAAAATGATTAATTTCCAGCATTTTAAATTTATAATGTAAAGGTTAATTTACTAAATACTGAATTCTTTATAATTTAGTTTAAAATTGAAATCACACTAGGTGTACTAGTAACGGTTTGGTTAGAAAGAGAATTTGAGACTCAATTTAATCAAGTACTGGTGTTAATTAATGAACACTAAATTTACATAAAAAAACGTATTTTATTTCTAATAATTCAAAATTTTAAAGGAATACAGTTCACTATTATCAGAGTAGACATAAGGTTGAGTTCAAGTTTCATTGTTATCTATTTATAAAAAATGTGCACGAAGTTTTCAATAAATAAAAAAATAAAAAAAAAATAAAACTGTGCACGAGTTAAAATAAAAATCCTATTTGTACTTAAAGATGCATTCAAAATTTAAAATCCAAATAAGTAAACATGTCTCTTATAACTCAAAAAACGCAATTCAACATTAAATATATCAATTTATAAAACTTTGTGTATAGTTTGTGTTGGTGAATCCGTTTTTGAGATTATTGAAGAATCCGGTATTTTGGCATACTTATTTGGAAATTGGAAATCGTAATGCTATATTTATCTAAATCTATTTAACAGTTTTAGTTATTCTAAAACTCTTGTCCTTTATCAGATAAAATAAGTGATTGAGTAAATTTCATGTTTAAGTATTCTAATTAACCTAGGTTTCTAAGTAGATAAGATATTGAAATATTATCTTTTTATTTATCTACTTAAATAAAAATAAATAACTAAATTTATTTTCATATTCTTGTGATATCTCACCTTATCTTTTATAAAGTTTATTTAAATTTAAAGACTTATTTTGTCTTATCCATGTATAAGATAAATATTAAGTTATTAAGTTTAGACAAATTTCTTGTACTATAAATAAGACAGGTGGTATTCTAAGAATTCTACGGACTTTGAAAGCAAAGATACTCAAGCATCTAAGAGCAAATTATTTATGAGTTGAGAGTTTAAAGAAATATTCAAAAGTCCTAGCCCGATCAAAATTCTATTTTTGAGAACGGCTCTGAGAAACTGAGCGTAGAAGAAATCCATTGTGAGAGAGAACGGCATTTCGGCGGCAAGATAAGGACTGGGTCCTTATTCCGATGTGTGCAATCAATCCGGGGACACTCGTGGAATGGACCAAGATCAAGACCGAAGTACTTGACTGCATTCCTTGACTAGTTGAAGAAGATATAAAATAGGGAAGTTTTATTATTGTTCTTAACCAAATTTTACTTTTTGTAAATTGCTAATAAAGTTTTAGATTAGGTCTAAAATTGTAATTTCAAAAAGCTAAAATAGTGGATTTATTTACCCGTGGCATGGGAGTCTGTGGATGTTTCCCTTAGGGGTTTACCACGCTATATCTGGTGTTAATCAATGTTTTAATCGTTTTACATAATAACTGTCTCGAAATTGTAAAAACGTTCAGTGAAATATTATGACGTTCAACAAACTTTCATCAACATCAGAACATTAAAGTGAACGTTGTGTTTTAATAAAAAATATTTACAGACTTTCAGTAACAACCTATTCAACCCCCCTTCTAGGTTGATTGTTATCTAGATTTAAAACTTACAATTGGTATCAGAGAGGGTTCACTTCTAGAAAGTGAGATCCTATGAATCTAAGTATGAACATTGCTTCTTTTCGACCACCAGTCTTGGATGGAACGAATTATAATTATTGGAAAATCCGTATGACTGTTTACATTCAAGCTCTAGATAAAAAATCATGGCATTCTATCATTAGAGGATATAGTCCTCCCACTATCATTGAAAATGATATTGAAATAGAAAAACCATGTGAACAATGGGTTATTACTGATTTCAATAATGCTAGTTGGAATAGCAAAGTCTTGAATGCTATTTTTTTTTTTTAAATACTAATCAATTCAGACTAATATCTAATTACAGGATAGCAAAGGAAGCTTGGGAGATCCTACAAATCGCACATGAAGGAACATCCAAGGTGAAATCGTCTAAACCACAAATGCTCACCACAGAGTTTGAAAACCTACGCATGACAGACGATGAAGCATTCAAAGATTTTTATGCTCGGCTGTGTGACATATCAAATCAAGCACATTATCTTGGAGAAAAATATTCAGAGTCAAAATTGGTCAGAAAGGTCTTACGATCTTTACCAAATAGGTTTCACTCCAAGGTGACCGCAATTGAAGAAAGCAAGGACATAGACGAAATCAAAATTGAAGAGTTGGTTGGGTCATTAATGACTTATGAACTAAACCTTGGCACAAGAAGGAAAGAAAAAGCTACAGGCATAGCATTTCGAGTTGAGGAAGAAAAAGATGAATGCGAGGATAGTGATTCAGATATTGATATTGCATTAGTTACCAAACAGTTTGGAAAATTCTTGAAACGATCTCAAAGATATAAATCAGCAAAAAAATCAAGGATTATATAGAAAGAAATACCCTGACCAAAATAGATAGAGTTCATCAAATCCTCTAAAGAAAACATAAAATCGTATCCAGTGCCATACTTGTGAAGGATATGGTTGTAACGCCCCGAAATTTCTAGGGTGCCGGAGTGTTAATAAAATCCATAAAAATTAAAAAATTGTGGAGACATGTTACTTTAATAATAAAAATCACAACTGCTAAACAATTGGTTAATTCGTACTCATTAAAGGAAAATAAATTGACGAATGTAAATAATACTTGAGGTTTTGATGCTAATCGTCTTACTAAATTGATCTGAGAATTATCACACCATGACAATGATAATTCATGCAAGCGCTGCAAATAAACTGAAACTCAAAGGTTTAACCGAATCTAAAAGTTTAACTGAAACCCGAAGGTCCTGAAGGAGCACTGAAATAAAGTAATTAAATTTACATGCATAAATATAATACATAGAAAGAAGTAGAAAACAACTAATAGCATTTAGTATTTCACCTTAGTTCTTAAAATGTTATTGCTTCTGAAAAAAGAACGTAAAGCTTGCCAAAAAGGGTGCCACCAGAAACTGAAGAAAATAAATGTTTTCTACGCAAGCAGCCTGCTGTGTTCTTCAAGACGTGAGGTTGGTCAAATTTTATAGAATAGGCTTTGCTTTTTATAATGAAACAAGGTGTAGAATTTTGATTTGTTTGGAATTGTAAATTAAATAGGAGAGAGATAGAGATAGAGATAGAGATAGAAAACAAATTGGAATTAAAAAGGTTAACCGTATTCCGAAAAAGTTGTCCAAAAGAGTCCCTTTTAATATTATTTAAATGTAAGAACTTTTAAATCATCTCTATCATGAGTTTAGCTTATCTAAAAATACATTTTCTTGAGCCGATAATCATGATTAAATACGAGCTATCCAACGAGCCCAATATCAATATACTAAAACTCGATATTTACTAACTAATTATTTAGCCCAAATAAATTAATTGATTCTAAAATTTACTTTCACTTAGGTCCTTTGATAATAAATAATAATAAAAAAAATCAGGATTCTACAATGGTCACATTGCCTCTGAATGTGCTAACAATAAAAAGAAAACTTCTGGTAAAAAGGCCATGAATGTATCTTGGAGCGAGGAAAAAGAATCAACTAATGATCAATCAGGAGATGCGGAAGTTTCTAATACTCAAGATATTTCATTTACAGCATGCTCTATTTCTGATTCTGAATTATCTGATCCTTTTCTTGAATGTTCTGACATATAAGCGAACGGTGGAGTTGATGACATTATGGTCAACTTAAAGGTTTTAACTACTGTATCCACTAAAGAACAAAGTTTCTCCAATGATAAAATAACTCATTTTGAATTATTGTTGGCTGATAAAAACAAAATTGTGTGATTTGCAGGAAAAATTGAAACAAAGTAGGGAAGCAAACCAACAATTGACCATTGGAGCTGCTCGACTGAACGAGGTGCTGAGCTATGGGAGAACCACCAATATCAGACATGGGTTAGGATATACTCAGCATGGAAAAGATCAAGAAGCAAAGAAAATCACGTTTGTCAAAGGAACAGGTTCTGATATTCTAGAAAATGTTCTGATGTCCACTAAATCTGTAATCAACGATCAGATGTTGAAAGAATCGAGAATTACAGAAACTGCTGACAAGGTAACCAAAGGTAAATCTAAAGGTAACATACTCTCATCTCCTACTTGTCCAACATGTGGTAAGATAGAACAAAAGCATGCTAACATCTCAAATCATCCACCTAAGCACAAGAAAACTATCTGGAGAATTAGCATGAACTTGAGAAACCTTTACCAAATAAAAGAAGTCAAACTAAAATTCGACAAATATGGTTGAAGAAAACTGACTTGAACTGTTATGTGGTTGATTTGGCATTCCATGCATTTGTGACTAATTCTTGGTATTTCGACAGTGGATGCTCTAGGCATATGACAAGAAATCAATCACTCTTGTCCGATTTTAAAAACTATTTTGGGAGTTGAACCGTCACGTTTGGTGATGGTGTAAAAGGTAAAGTAATTGGGACTGGATCTATAATAATTAAAGGCTCACCACCTATAACAAATGTTCTTATTGTTGAAGGCCTAAAAGCAAACCTAATTAGTGTGGGACAAATTTGTGATGATGATCTTACTGTTATTTTTAACCAAAAATATGCACGGTTGTAAACAGTAAAGATATCTGATTGTTGACAGGAACTAGAGCTAGTAATAGAGCTATTTACTTGATTAGTCTTTCAAGTCTTGTAGCTAAAACTGATTCCACAGAACTATGGCATCAACACTTGGGGCACCTTAATTACAAAGATTTGGTAAGATTAAGCCTAGGTAATGCTGTAAGAGGAATACCAAAATTGAAGGACTGACTTGAAGGTATATGTGGCCCATGTCAATTGGTAAGCAAACTAGAGGATCACACAAACAGAACAACTATCTGGCCACCTCAAATGTCCTTGAATTAATACATATGGATCTAATGGGACCCATGCAAGTCGAAAGCATTGGTGGAAAAAGGTACATTCTTGTGTGTATTGATGACTTCTCTAGATATACCTGGGTTAGCTTCTTAAAAGTAAAATCTGACACATTTGAAAGATTCAAAATTTTATATCCTAAACTGACCATTGAAAAGGATAACCATGGACAAAAAATTGGTAGAATTAGGAGTGACCATGGCAAAGAATTTGAGAATACTAGTTTTTCTGACTTTTGTGAAAATAATGGTATCTTTCATGAATTTTCAGCCCTTAAGACACCAGAACAAAATGGGGTATTTGAAAGAAAAAATAGAACTCTTCAAGAAATGGCTAGGGTAATGCTGAACAGTAGTAAATTACCTGTAAAATTGTGAGCTGAGACAGTTAGTACTGCTGTTATGTTTTGAATAGGGTTACTATTAGAACAGGTACATCTCAAACACCTTATGAAATTTGGAAAGGCAGAAAACCTAATCTTAAGTATTTTCACACTTTTGGTAGCAAAGGTTATATCCTAAATGATCGTGAACAAATAGGAAAAATGGAACTTAAAAGTGATGAAGGGGTATTTTTGGGATATTCTGAAAATAGTCGGGCTTACCGGGTCTACAACGTGCGTACTCAAAACATAATTGAATCAATAAATGTATGATTTTGCTGAGTATTCACAGGAACAAGTCATTCAGACACTGTCAGAAAAATCTGAGGCAATAAGCGAACATCAGAACGTTGAAAAAGATACTGACGCAAATCAGAACATTCCTGGAAACGTTGCCAAAACTAATGCAAGTAAGCAGACAGAAGAAACAGAACAGAATAATACTAGAGCTGATAGTACACACATATTCGAAGATCAGAGCACCCGAAGGCAACCACCTACCTGGATACAAAAAGCACACCCCACAACTAATGCCACCGGGAATTGGGATAACGGTATGGTGACTTGAAGGAAAGCTTCAAATGAGATAAGTCATGTGTGTTATATTTCTCATGTTGAACCAAAAAATGTGAAAGAGGCTTTAGAAGATGAATCATGGGTGTTAGCCATGCAAGATGAACTTAACCAATTTGAAAGAAATAAGGTTTGGAATTTAGTCCCTCGACCAAACGATACAAATGTAATAGGAACTACGTGGGTCTATAAAAACGAATTTGATGAACATGGAACTATACTTAGGAACAAAGCCCGCTTAGTAGCCCAGGGATATAGTCAAATTGAAGGATTAGACTTTGAAGAAAAATTTGCTCCTGTTGCTAGAATAGAGTATATAAGACTTTTACTTGCTATTGCTTGCCAAATGAAATTTAAATTATTTCAAATGGATGTCAAAAGTGCGTTTTTAAATGGCTATCTTAATGAGGAAGTTTATGTTGAACAACCTAAAGGTTTTGTAGATCCTCATTTTTCAAACAATGTGTATAAACTTGAAAAAGCTTTTTATGGTCAGGCTTGGTATAAATGTCTAACTACTTATCTTATTGAAAAGGGGTACAAGAGAGGGGAAGTCGATAGAACTCTTTTTATCAAACACTTAAATGTTGGTATAATTGTTGCTCAAATTTACGTTGATGACATTATTTTTGGCTCAACCTTAGAAAAACAATCTATTAATCTCATAAACTTAATGAATAAGGAATTTGAGATGAGCAAGGTAGGAGAACTAACCTTTTTTCTTGGTCTGCAGGTTAAGCAAATAGGCAACGATATTTTCATATCTCAATCAAAATATGCAAAAAATCTTATCAAAAAATCTGGTCTTGATAACCCCAAACCAATGAGAACACATATGGCCACAAAATAAAAAATCACCAAACATGAAAATGGTACAGATGTTGATTCTAGTCTCTATCGCAGCATGATTGGAAGCTTATTATATTTGACTGCCAGTCGACCCGATATTGCTTTTAGTGTAGGAGTTTGTGCTAAATATCAAGCAAAACTAAAAGAGTCACATGTGGCTGCTGTAAAAAGAATAATTCGATATGTTCATGCCATTGTTGATTATGGTTTGCTTTACTCAAGTGATACTAACTCTCATTTAGTTGGTTTTAGTGATGCTGACTGGGTAGGTAATATTGATGATAGAAAAAGTACCACAGGAGGATGTTTCTATCTGGGAAACAATCTCATAGCCTAGCTTAGTAAAAAACAGAATTCTATCTCACTATCTACAGCCGAAGCAGAATACATCGCAGCAAGTAGTTGTTGTACACAATTATTATGGATAAAGCAAATACTGGATGATTACGTTATCAAACAAAACTCTATCACTATGTTTTGCGATAATACTAGTGCCATAAGTTTATCAAAAAATCCTGTTCAACATTCAAGAACGAAACACATAGATATTAGGCACTATTTCATTAGAGATCTTGTAGAGAGTAAAATAATCACAATCGAACACATACAGACTGAAAATCAGCTGACTTATTTACTAAAGCTCTAGATACTAATAGATTCGAAAATCTAAGAAAAGCTTTAGGGATATGTATCATTGTCTAAATGTGTTGCCTTTGTTCATATAAAAATAAAAAATTAAAAAATAAATTAAAAAATAAAATAATAAAAAATATTTTTTATATTTGCACATACTCTTGAGTTAATTATACAAGAAATACTGATTTTCCTATGTGTTATTGCTTTTATCATAAAATTTGAAAATATAGTTTGAATCTCCGTATATTTATCTCTTGTTTATGTACATTATAGATGCTGAAATTGGGTTGATAATTTCCTGACAAATTATGTATTCTACCCTCTGATTTACTGACTAAATATGGATTGAAGACCTATGGTCAGTATCTATGTCTTTCGGCACAATAATATTCTGTTATGTTAAACAAGCTGGTATATTTGAAGGAGGTCTACCTTTCTCTCGATGCTGAGAAGACGTTCATGAGAAAAGGGCTGCCGTCTTGAAAGTGTGAAAGTCACTTATTATATACTTAACTGGCTATGCAAACACAACATAAATGTGTAAATTCTTCAAATAAAAAAAAAGAGAGAAAAAGAAAAAGGAAAAGCCAGAGTTGAAATAAAAAATAATAATAATAATATTTCACTTACGCTTGGCAGGTCAAATATTTTCTTCATAAAAAGGACAATTAAAGATGATGGCTGGTTTGAAACTCTATTCTATAAAAGGTTATGTGATTTAGAGGGTGGTGCTGATTTGTCTCAATATTATTGATCTTATTTTGATTATTTATTTACAGACTACACTCCTCTTCATGATTAATATATGAGATTTTGAACTATATTAACAATTTTCTATGATCAGGGCTGACTAGAAAGATGATTGGGATTTCTTCAAAGTTGCTCATGAATTTTGCATTTATATTTAAAAATAAAAAAATAAAATAAAATATAAAATTTTTCAAAAAAAATATATAATAACTTTTTTTTATTATTAATTATTATTTTTTATTCAAATTGTTTTAGGATTAGTAGTCTTATTTTCATGTCCCTCTTTAAAAAGTGTCCATTCTTGAAAAGAGTCCTTTTTAAAAAAGAGTCCTTATTTTCATTCATCTAGCAAATAGGTTCTTATATCTTCATCTTTCTCTTCCTCTTTTCTTTTCAAAACCCTAAACCCCAAATTTCTCTTGTTAATTACTTGATTTCTCTTGATATAACTTGATCTTACAAGAGTGTTTAGGAAATAATCAATGGCAAGGTCAAAAACCACCACTCACCACCGGGAGATTCGCCGTAGCCGCCGCCGCCGCCGCGGTGCCGTCTCTGCAATAGCCACAACTATTCATTCGGCGTCTACACCACCACCAGCTCCAGTGGTTTCGCCTCCACCGTCTGCAGCACCGACTTTGCTGCCGCTACTTGCTCTATCTTCTTCGGCTTCTCAACCAACAGTCGCCGCCAGTGAAGTTCCCTCCACCGTCGCCATTCTCACGCAAGTCACGAGTCAGGAGGAGGTTGATGAGGACACGGGTTCTGATCATGGAACTGGGTCTCAATCTGGCAGTGAGTCCGAAGACAGTTCAAGAGAGTCTCCATAGACTGAGCATCTTGAAGAAGAACAATAGAAATCAGGCTCAGATTTTGCAGATGAAAATGTAGAAGAAGAAGAAGAAGAAGAAGAAGAGTCCACGAATGAGGAAGATGATCACTTAAGTGCTGAAGAATCTGTCCCTGTCAGGCTCTCACGCGTACAGAATGGTAAACAGAAAATTGATGAATGTTTGAACGTTGCTGATATTCCTACTGAACATCAGAATGTTGAGCACCCATCCTCCGATGTTCCAACTTCAGCGACCCATTCTCAATTGTTCGAACAAAGTTTACTCTGTAAAGGTAAACACGTCTTCACTCATCTGAATTATAAATTTGGGACTCATGATGCACATGCTCAATTTCACAAATTTATTTCAAATCGGGATTTTGTGATGGAATTTAATGTAAAAAATGATGTCCTTAGAGAGGCTGATCTTGTTGAGTTAATTGAGCATTGGGGTATACAAAAATTGTTGGGTTGGACTGGGAGACCTTGTGAAACATTGATCAAAGAATTCTTCGTTAATATTTATTGACAGATTAAACAGTCGGGTAATAATTTTAGGTGGTCAGTCTATGTTAGGGGTCGGCTAGTACCATTTAGTCCTTCCAATCTTCGTCGTTAGCTTGGATTACCACCCATAACTGAAGGAATGGATGATGAATTTGAAGCAGCCACTGATACTTTGGCCTTAGAACTCACTGGAAATCCTTGGCCTATGGAAAAAATGACTGCCGCATTGCTAACCCCTAAGTATAAGGTGCTTCACAAAATTGCCTTACACAACATTGATCCAATTCAGCATAGATCATACATTGGGATGGATAAGGTTGAGTTTTTGTACAAATTGGGCACCCTCTACCCGCTGGATATTGCTACAATTATTTTTGACAAAATTGTGTTCGCGGCGACCCGTCAAGCACACTCCAAAATGTCGCCTTTTCCTGGTTTACTTCATGCCTATCTCCAACATCACAATGTTACTATACTTCAGGGTGACACTTTCACCGCACAAATTCAGGTCCTTCGTCCTTCAAAGAAAGTCACTAAGAGACCAACACCTCCTGCAAGACCAACCCTTTCTGAAGATCACACTAGTTCTCTTGAAACTCAGGTGAGGGATTTAACTTCTTTTGTCAATACACTATCTGATAATTTTGAGCGTCATCACAGATTCATAAGGGCTTTATTTGTGGCCTTGGCCGAGCGGACTGGGACTCCTATACCAGAAGAATATCAAGATGCTGCCATGAATCCTCTTCAAAATCCTGATATTGGTCTTGATGGAACTCAACATCCTGCCACTGGTCTCGAGCATTCTCCACGTACTGACTTTGATGCTGACATATCTCCACATCATGATGTTGCTCCTACGCCTTTGTCCACCAAGCGCAAGAAGAGAACCCAGACTGGTGGTTCGAAAAAGAGGACCCGCAAGAGCACATCATAGAGTGGGTAACACTAAGTATTATGTGGTTGGTTATTTTCTCAATTTTGCTTTCGTTTTTGCTTTGGCCCTTCTTTATTACAAAAAGGGGGAGTAGTAAGTAGTAGTAGGTAGTAGTAGTACTTTAGTACTTTTGCTTAACTTAATCAGGAATTGCTTTTGCTTGGTAATTAGGAATTGCTTTAAATTAAATATCCTGCATTTGACTTCAGTAATTAGGATTTATTGCCTTTAATGAATTTCATGTTCTTGAATCTAATTTGACTACTTGCTCACCTAAAAAACAACTTGATATAAGTTTTGTAATTAAGAGATGCCAAAGTGGGAGATTGTTGGAGAATCCGTTTTTGAGATTATTGAAGAATCCGATTTTTGGCATACTTAATTATAATTTATTTATTGATATGAGCCAATTAGGATTCAATGATTATCTACTAGTTGTTTGGAAATTGGAAACCGTAATGCTATATTTATCTCAATCTATTTATCAGTTTTAGTTATTCTAAAACTCTTGTCCCTTATTAGATAAAATAAGTGATTGAGTAAATTGCATGTTTAAGCAATCTAATTAAACTAGGTTTCTAAGTAGATAAGATATTGAAATATTATCTTTTTATTTATCTACTTAAATGAAAATAAATAACTAGATTTATTTTCATATTCTTGTGATATCTCACCTTATCTTTTATAAAGTCTATTTAAATTTAAAGACTTATTTTGTCTTATCCATGTATAAGATAAATATTAAGTTATTAAGTTTAGACAAACTTCTTGTACTATAAATAAGACATGTAGTATTCCAAGAATTCTACGGACTTTGAAAGCAAAGATACTCAAGCATCTAAGAGAAAATTATTTATGAGTTGAGAGTTCAAAGAAATATTCAAAAGTCCTAGTCCGATCAAAATTCTATTTTTGAGAACGGCTCTGAGAAACTGAGCGTAGAAGAAATCTATTGTGAGAGAGAACGGCATTTGAATCAATACTGGGACACTCGTGGAATGGACCAAGATCAAGACCGAAGTACTTAACTGCATTCCTTGACTAGTTGAAGAAGACATAAAACATGAAAGTTTTATTATTGTTCTTAACTAAGTTTTACTTTTTGTAAATTGCTGATAAAGTTTTAGATTAGGTCTAAAATTGTAATTTCAAAAAGCTGAGACGTGTGTAACCTGTTCTAAAATAGTGGATTTATTTATCTGTGGCATGGGGGCCCGTGGATGTTTCCCTTAGGGGTTTACCACGCTATATCTAGTATTAATCAATGTTTTAATCGCCTTATATAATAACTGTCTCGAAACTGCAAAAACGTTTAGTAAAATATTCTGACGTTCAACAAACTTTCATCAACATCAGAACATAAAGTGAATGTTGTGTTTTAATAAAAAATATTTACAGACTTTCAGTAACAACATATTCAACCTCCTTCTAGGTTGATTGCAATATAGATTTAAAACTTACAGTTTCATTTACAGAAAATAGTTTTCCCTTTTCCTTTATTTTTAATTTTTTAATTTTTATGGTCAAATTTGTTTTTTAAGAATAATTTATCATTCTTAGTGAAATTATTTATTAATTTACAACATCTACGTAAAATAAAATACGTCATACTCTTACCTAAGCAGCTGAGTCCAGCTGTTTTGATTTATGGTATGATTGTGTTAAAAATACATTAACAATTTTCAATTATAGAGGTTCTAATGTAATATTTCTTTTACTTGGACAAAATTTCTAGAAATCCTAATTTTTCTATAAAAAAGAACTAATTTTATCAAACAATTATCATACTGATATAAAACTAGAGAATAAGATACCAAACGTGTGTATTTATTATAATAATGATCCATATATATAAAGTTTTAACGAGATTTACAAACTAATTAATATTAAGACTTTTAAAAGTATATATAACTATTTTCTAGGTACTTGATAATACTAAATAGTTATTAACAATAATTTATGATTTTAGAACACTCTTCCTTTAGTGACTATTAATACAATAAATATTTTGTTAAAAATTTTGTTTGATAAAAATCATGTGGGACAAAATCAAACAACCATATGCGAAGCCAGCGGATGTCTTTTATTCAATGTTTAGAAAACCGGACCAAATCGACCGATTCAATCGAGAAAACAGACAACCGGTCGCAAAACTAGTCCGATCTACCAATTTAACCTGACATCAGAAAATTAGACCGGAAATCGGGGTTTTTACCGGTAGAACCGGTCCCATTTTAATGGTTTCTGGTTCAAAAATTTTTTAGGGCAAAGTCACTCATTTTTTATTTCTTCTTCATTTCTTTCCAATTTCTCCCATTCTTCTTCTTCAGGTGTTCCTCATTTCTTCTCTAGTTTTCTTCGAAAATTTTAGGGCTAAAATTCTTCTTCACTTCATCAGTTCTTATGGAATCTCTTCTCTCTTCTTTCTTTACCGCACGTGTACCCATCAGGTGAGATTTTGTGTTCAATTGGAAAGTTTTTTGTTGCTGATTTTTAACTTTTATGTGTTAATGTGTTATTTATGACATCAATTTTATGGGTTAATGTGTTATGGGTTAGATTTTTCAATGCTTCTTTTATCTGCTTCATGTTTCTTTCAATGGGAATATCCAGTGCTTCTGTTATTTTCTTTCAATATAGTCCACTGTGTTGGTTATTATCTTGTTTTTCTCCAATAGAAACATCTTTGGATATATTATTTTTTTTGTTTTCCAATCAGCAAGTTTTGAAGCTGATAATGTTAATGAAGTTTGAAGTTTGAACATGTATTTATACTAATATTGGAATTGGACATTATGAAAAGTCCATTAAAGCTAAGTTTTGTGAGTAATTTTGTCTATAAATGTTAGTTTATTTAGGCATAAGTTATTTTTAGAAATTTTGTGAGATTTTTAGATTAATTTTTAATTTTTTAATTGAAACCGGTTCGACCTTGGTTTGACCCGGTTCAAACTTTTGACCATTGACTCTTGACCCGTTGCCTTTTCTGAATTGATGGCCGGTCCAGTTTTCTGAACATTGGCTTTATTCATATAACAACGTTTTAAGATTGTTATATCTGCAACCTAAGATATAATTTGATTTTTTTTCAAATCTTTCATTTCAAATTCATTTCTCAAATAATATATAGTTTTATTGAGTTTTTCAGAGTTCCTGTAAGGTTTAAATCACTAAAATAAATTGCCACAATTGCTAATACAATATTTGCTTTCTTTATGAAAACACAAGGGCAAACGTTGTCAATCTTATAACCTTCTATCAACAAATATTCGTTAAGACGGTTATACCACATACATTCGGATTGTTTAAATTCGTATAATGATATTTGCAATTTCATTGAGAACATAATTTTTGGTGAACGAATCATTTGTTTTTGGCACTTTAAATCCTTCAAAGATTTTCATATTTATGTCATTTTCAACTTAACCATATAAATGTACAATTACTACACTTATCCGGGATTACATTTCATATGTTCGAACTATAGGTTCAAATTTTTTGCATTATTTGAAAGAGTGCAATTTTGCCTATATGACTTCTTTTCATTTTTTACCAGTGATTTCTATGTCAACATGCTTCGACGGATTTTAGTTCAATATTTTTATTTTTAATTAAAATAATTAGTGCTACATTACTTTTTCATATGTTGTCGACAACAATTTTTTTCCAATTCTTTCTATTCTTCAAAGCGACACAACTTTATCGAGATCTCTTTACTTACACTAATTTCAGGTACCCAAACCATTTCTAGGGCATATGTGAACCTCTTTTTGTGTTATTTGATTAGTTATGTCTTACGGTCTCTTTAAGAGTACTGCCTCCTTAATAGCATCATCTTAATTATTTGTTCAATTTTTCTTTTATTTTTTGTTTTTGGAATCAATTTTTCTAACATGCTTTAGGCATGCCTTAAATATACTGACTTCAGTAATAATGCATTGTCCTACTAGGACCAATCTAAGCTCGATCATTTATGAATGGTATATGTCAGTAATGCATTTGATATAATTGTCCCTTTATATTGAACTTTTGGTTCACATTGCCTTGTGAGTATAATTGCTATAAATTTTATAGTTTCCTTTTCAGCTATTTAATATTGACTCCTAATGTTGGAATAACTGTTTCATAAATAATGACAGTTAGCAAACCATCTCGTAAAACATCACTCGTCAAGGGATTAAGATACTTTATATAAAATGAGAATTGAAACCCAACATATATTCTCTGCCTTCTTACCAAAAGTAATTGTAGTGGAGAGAACATATGATAAGACTTGAAAATAATGCGTACAAGTGTTGTGTACTGTAAAATCACGTAAGCGTACAATATCATTGATAAGAAATAGTAAAAGTGAATTAAGGGATATCACTCTCACAAGAATTTTGATTTCTTTTCACTTAAATTAATTCAATTCCAGCTTATGCTGATTAAACATAATAAATTTTTGCTTAATTAGTGATTTTATAAAATAGATTAACTTAACTAGTTAAATGAAATGCATGTGGTGATTATTGAAGAAAAATTCAAATACACAAATTATCTACAAATCCGACTCTACCATTAATATTCATTTTAATCCCCAAATCCCTACTTCCCAATCCAATTTTTATTAATAAGGACAACCAATAATCCTAAGTTATTTAATAATCCCTTTCAAGTAGAATTAAACCTATTTTCATTTACGACCCAAAATATTTCTATTTTGAATTCGAATATACTAAAACGCTTTCATTCACCTAGCATAGAAAATTATTTCTAATTTCTATAGAACTTAGTGTTTAAAACATAATGAACTAACCTATTTTGAACCTCCCGGATACAAAAACATGTCTCATACATGTTCAAACGGCGATCAAATCATGGCATAAATCAAAGTAACACAAATTTGGATTAAGAATAAGAATTCGTTAATTAAAATAATATTGACAGGTTTACATCATCATCCATAGCATGAAAATGTTTAGCCTACGATTCTTTAGTTACGAGGGATTATTGGCTTACAAGAAGAAGCGTAAAAATTTGGATTTATCCCTGTTGAAAGATTTCAAACAAGATCCCCAATAATGCTCAACCTCTTGCTATATCTCTTGCTAACAATTCACCGGAAGAAGAAATTCCATCTCAAGCTTGTGTTTTCATCCTCTCGTTTTTTCCAAAATTTTGAACCCTAATTTCTCCATGATTTTCCCGCTTTATAGTTCCAAAAAGTGTCCATAATCATGCCCCAGTAGTCCAGAAATTACATGCCAAAAATAGCTTAACGAGTAGGTAGAGAGGGAAACTCTTGGCTCACTCGATGAGGTTATTCCCCTTCTCGGCCCCTCCGTTTACTCTGGTTGTCTCTGTTCTTTTCTTAGTAGTCTATCCAAGATGCTCGGGTGAACTCCATTAGTCTTTCCAATGCCATACTCTGTGATTTAGCGTAGGAAATGCTTCATTTTATAGATACATGAATATAGATAGAATTAGCGTAGGGAATGCTTCATTTTATTCAAAATATATATTAAAGTTAAATCAAAAGAACTTAAATAAGTGTATAAAATACATTTATCAACCCTCAAACTTAAACTTTTGCTAGTCCAAGAAAAATAAAACAACACTAAGACTTGACTACACATAAGGTAATTGTGCCAATTGGTGAAATTTGTGCCTCATTCACTTCAAGGAGATATCCCTGAGTTCAATTCATGTAATATGCATCGACATTGCTAATTAAAAGATTTTAAAAATTATCCAATACTCGACTTGTGGGTATGCGAATAGCTATTTATAATCATTACTCTAGCTCAAATAAGTTTATGTGACCAAATGGGTTTTTACGCCTTTTACACCCAGACCATTGATTGCCATGTTTTCTTTTCTTCTCTCGTGAATTTCACACCATATTTAAGCATCTATCACTTTTCTCTGAATGGTGCTTGATAAGTGCGTTTTGTTCACTTATTCGGACTTTAAAACCAAGTTTTTGTTCTATTAGTTTGATAATTTTCTACTTAATTTAGTTTACTTTCTGTTGTTTTCAGTATTGGACCTGTTTATAAGTAATTGGAGAAGAAAGAGCAGAAAGAGCAACAATTAGGCGAATCTCTAGAGAGTATGGAGACTCAAATTCATTCAATTGGAACTTGAAGGACCACAATGGAAGTTATTAAAAGATTTGAGGACTGAAGAAGAAAAAATCCAAAGTTGGAGGACTGAAACGTGCAGAATAGAAATATTTCAGCTGGACGATCACCCAACTTGATATTTTTGAGCAGAACATTTTTTCGTTGCTTGGGCGATTGCCCAGTGCAATTTTACACTAGCGGGATTTTTTAGCCTTTTGAGTTTTACTCTAACTAGGAAACTATATGGGTCACAATTTTTAGGATTTTTTGGACACTTGGAGACGGCTATAAATATGGGAGATTAACTCTAAATTATGGTTGATAATTTTGGGGGATTTTACGAGGAGAAATAAGAGGCAAGGATTGAAAACTCATCTAGACAAGATTGAACGAAGAACAAGGATAACATATTGGAATTTCTTCTTATCCGAGTGATGGATTTTATCTTTTCTTTTGATTTTCTTCTTTTTAGTATGTTAGGCTATATTCATTTTGTGCTAGGATTACGATAAAACTTATAGTTTGATTCTTTAATTTGGAAACTTGATTTTTGGAAATATGCATTAATATAGTTTCGAACAATTGATTTTGATTTATTTTCATTTACAATTATGTACGTATATATAATTTTATGATTTTTTTAGTTTGTTTTACTGTCGAGAGATTGAAAACAAGCTAGACATAATTTTAATTGTCGTCAAGTCCAATAAGGGATAGAGATATACCGCTATATTTTACGTGATCTTTAGTTACCAATGGCAATTTAATGCATTCTTATGTATTCGTATTCGTCATAGAGATATAGTCGGATCATGCATGAATATGTTTGATTGTAATCGAGAGAGACTATTAAACAATTAGGGATATTGATAATCATAACTGGTGTATGCTGTCAAATTCAATAATCCGGATAAAAGAATCAATTACAACAAGTGAATTCGAAGTCCTAGTACTTTTCCTTCCCATACTTAAGTCCTTTTGCATGAAACTTGCATCTTATATTTGTTTAAATTATCATTAGTTAGTTCTTTCTAGTTAATACGTTAATTAGTTCTTAGGTACACAAACATCCAAAGTCAAATCGTTTCGGCTAAGGTTAATTTAATTGTGTTGATCTATTTAAATCCCAGTGGGTATGACATTTAGACTCAAATCCATTATATTACTTGTGTGATCCGTATACTTGCGGAATAATATTTCAACAATGCTCAACTTGTGTGATCCGTATACTTCCTTAACTTCATTATCCTCTCAAGCTAGAGAGAATTTCACTGATAAAGGCGATGATTTAAATATGCAATGATCCACAACAAAGTCACGTGTTCTAGTTTCTAAGTCTTCATCAAGGAAGTCAAACTAACTATACATCTAAATCCTCGAATTCACGTCCAAGACATAGCCAGGCCAATGCAGTACTTTTATTATATTTCTATCTACTACTTTTTTTTTTCATCACAATAGGTAGTTTTCACATTAATACTGAGGCAACCCTCTTCCCCGGTAGATCATCTCCTACATATTTTCGGTAAAAAGGGCAAGATTACCCAAGGTTAGGTTTCACACAACAGTATAGGCAACATTTTTCTACCAGATTGGCCTTGACTACTGCAATGTCTTTTATTTGGGATGGAAAGATGGATTAGAATCCTAGCGAACAGTCAATGCCTAACTTCAACCTGTCAACTAGAACTACTTATATATTTTCCCAATAAAAGTTGAATTATTGTTTATCTAACCATCACTATAACCAGCTCAATCACCCATATACTTTTCCTTAGATGTTGGTTAAGTGTATTTTTCAACGGGTATTTGGAAATTAAAATCACTACCTAAAATGTTAAACTCAAACCTCCATTTCATATCACACAACCTATATCCAAGCCTAAGTACCAAAAGGAATAGCTATTTGCTCATACTCATTGTAAGTCTCACAAGGATAAAACTTTTAGCAGACATGACATAAAGTAGCAATCAACACTCGTATTATGCAAATTAGCTTCAGATCAATCATAAATCATCAAAAGCTGGCACAATATTCACCTACGTTACACAAAGGTCGACTTCAAACAATTTTTTTTCCCTAATTAACAACTTTGACAAAGCATTAAATAATTCAATTCAATTGCACCCACTCCTCAACAAAAATCATACATTGTCCCCAATGTAACTAAACATGGAAAGAAAATATTGAGGATAAAGTGTATTGAACGTCCCATTCATAGGAGAGACAGTGGTGGGTAGAGACTGAAATATCTGAGGAGCTACATCAGTTGAGTGGAGAAGGAATCATGCTCCTACATACAAGTTTCGACCTCAGGTATTTGAGCTTCTCGAATCTCCCAAACATGTGCTTCGAGCTCGGTATGTAAAGTTCATCAGTCTTGAAACTCGTCATAAATAGAATGCAAGGTCAGTTCCATGGCTGTCTGAGGGATGTTCCCGTCCATATGATTGTCATGAGAAAGCTTTGGGATCATCAACTAATGCTCCATGCTTCCGATGGGAACCTGTCTTCCTTGTCCCAAAGCATGGGCCATGTGGTACTTAGAATTTTTTATCCCCATATGGTCTATCTGTATTGTACGCTTCACTATGGTGATCTCAAGAGATAAGTTAATGTTGTGTAGGTCATAATGCCCTGTAATTAGCAACGGGAATGCCAAGCTTATCGATTTTTCCAAATGTGCCATACATTGTAGAGAATATAGTTACCTACATTGAGTGTCTTGGTGTGGAGCCAGTATAATAGACATGCTCTATCTATAGTGACTATAGATGTGTGTGACGTAACGATGAAGTTGGCACTCACCATCTTGACTAAGTTACGGACTTGAGATAAGAGACTTATATAATCTAGTGTGCTACGCCGTTCAAGCCAACGATCAATTTGTTCACAAAAAAGAGGCTACCACCTTGTGGCTATTTGTGTGCCCTGCCTGAAAAATGTTGAATTTCGTGTTGTCAAGTCCGTAGTACAGGATAATGGAATATATTGCCTGATCATGTAGACTTGCCGATACCTTGGATGCTCAAGGTTGTCGATGCTGTTGTGGACTCAGGGTTGTCGATCTTGTTGTGGACATTCGCTTAGAGTTCTTTAACAATTTATACATAGAAAATGCATGAAAGCGTCCACAAACATTTTCCACTCATTCCTCATATTGACCTAACTAAGCAACTCATTCTCAAAATCCCTAGTTAAAACCCGCCGCTCCTGTATTATTTCGTCTGCTTGTGTCGTTCTTATAAATCAACCAAGCTTCATCAGTCTCAAATTTGTTGGTGTTATACTTGGTCGGTTGTTTTGAACTCTTCTTTAATGAGGCTTTTTTTTTACGAGCTCAGTCCCACATCTTGCATTAGTTTTTTAACTTTGACATTGTACCTATCAAGGTTTAATTACATATTGTTATAATCACGAACAATTTATAAGTAAGATAATTGAAGACATGACATGCATATTCAATATCCCGTGCATGGAAGGTGGTGTGCTCATGGTGGACGTGGGGTGGAAGCCGTTTGTGTGTGTTTTGTTGTTAAGAAACGGTAACATTGGTGTTAGAATGCATGGCTACTTATAAATGAATATGCCTAAGTCTACCCAAGAACCAAGAAAAAAATAAAAATTGTGAGTTGGACATTTTATCAAATACTTGGTGGGCAACTTCAAAACCTAGTGTAGGAAGATGATATGAAGGTAGCTCAAAATCCAAAAATTAATCCAATCAATTACAACCCAACATCCTCACAACCAACCACACCATGAAAATGATATGAAATGATATTCAACCTCTTCAAATGAGCATAGATAATGAAAAAAGTGAACCAATTCAAATGGAACAATGTAACCAACACGAGAAGTTTAGCCATATTACCTAGAATTCTTGGAGATGTTAGACCCTTGGTGTAGTTTAGGAAATGCAACTTTTGATTTGATTTTTTGTTGAAGGAAAAATGTTAAAGAGAGAGTTGGATGGAAGTGTCAACAAATAAAGAAAAATGAGGGAGAATAAGGAGGCCCATGGGGTTTTTAAACCCCACGGGCGTTCGCTCGAGCGGATGAAGTGTCCGTCTGTGCGGACCGAAGGATTTTGGGGATGCTTCAGGATCACTTGAGCGAGCCTGATGGCCACACAAGTTGCCAGAGCCCCCAAAATTTTCTTTTAAGATTAAGAAACCCAACTTTGAATGCCCCAATTTGGATCCATTGCTCAACACATTGCCAATACCCCTAAACACGAGTGCAATTCTGATACACTTTCCACACAACACAAAATTCTACTATGCAAATTCAATCCCAATTTGTCCAACCACTTCCAACATGTACCTAAACAGCTGGAATTAAGTCTAGATTGTGATTGAGTGATTCAAGAAGACACTCGGCAATGAGTTCAAAATATATCACTCTATCAGATGAGCGCAATCTTTGAAATGATTGTTGAAGATGAATCTAGTTCTTGTGATCAAAGAGGTGATGCATCCAATTTATTGGAGTCAATACAATCATTTGATTTTGCATTTAATCTACACTTGATGAGAAGTGTCTTGGGGATTTCAAATGAATTGTCACAGACATTGCAAAGGAAAGATCAAGATATTGTGAATGTAATGCAATTGGTGAAAATACGCAAACAACGACTTCAAATTACAAGAGATGATAGGTAGAATTCATTTTTGGAAGAAGTATACTTTCTGTCAGCAACATTACATTGATGTTCCAAACATGGATGATATGTTTATACGTTGTGCACTTTGTGGTCGCCCACAACGTAATCCTCTAGAAATGACAAATTTACATCACTACCGTGTAGATTTGTTCTACTCTGTCATCGATTTACAACTTCAGGAGTTGAATGATCTTTTCTCAGAGGTTCATACGGAGTTACTCCTTTGTGTAGCTTGTATGTCCACAACATTCATTCTCTTCTTTTGACAAGAAAAGCTTGATTCAACTTGCTAAGTTTTATGCAGAAGATTTTTCTAAAGTAGATCTATTCATGCTTAATGAACAACTTGGAAATTATATTTTTGATATGTGCCTTAACAAGGTGTTTGAAGGGTTGAATGGCTTTAGCGATCTTGTAGAGAAGTTAGTTATGACAAAGAAAAGTAAAGTATATCTATTGGTTTACAAACTTTTGACTTTAGTGTTAATTCTATCAGTTGCTACTACTACTGTAGAGATAATATTTTCAGCAATGAGCATTGTGAAGGATAAATTGCGCAATCGGATGGGTAATACATAGATGAATGATAGCATCATTTTTTATGTAGAGAAAGATATATTTTTGAAGATTGATAATGAAGTGATTGTACAATGATATCAAAGTATGAAAACTCGCAAGGAACAATTGTAATGTATGTCAGTTTTTGTATTGTTGTGTTATTAAATTGTTATATATTATTAGCTTTATTAATTTTCGCCCGCACCAGAGAAAATTCTAGACTCCGCCCATGCTAAAGAACTTCTTCTTCTAATGACTTGTGTATTCAGGCAGGATTGGCCAGATAGTTTACAAAATTTGTGTACCATAGGCTATAGCTATGTTAAATAGATGATCATCTAGAAATACTTTATTTAATACCTTAGGCCAATCCTGTTCTGGTAGTTCATTCTGAGATAAGTGGCCATCTACGAGTTTTCAAAACCCTTATTGTCCCTAATTTCAAATCAAACTCTTGCAATAGAAGTACCCACCGAATAAGTCTTGGTTTTGCATCCTTCTTGGCAAGAAAATATTTCAGTGCGACATGATATGTGTAGACAATTACCTTTGATCCAATGAGATATGATTGGAATTTTATCAAAGGTAAACACCACAGCTAGGAGCTTTTTTTCATTAGTAGCATAATTAAATTGTGCATCAATGAGAGTCTGACTGGTATAGTGAATCACAAAAGGCACTTTGTCCTTGCGTTGGCCTAAAACCGCCCCAACTGTATAGTCACTGGTATCACACTTCAACAGAAAAGGTAAGTTCCAATCGAGTGCAACCAAAATTGGAACCGAGACGAAATTTTCTTTTAGAGTGTTGAAATCTTTCAAACACTCCTCAAAGAAATATAATGGGATGTCTTTCTCAAGAAGGCGACACAAAAATTTTGTGATTTTAGAGAAGTCATTTATAAAGCATCGGTAGAAACCTGCATGCCCTAAGAAGTTTGAATTATTTTAACTGATGTTGAAGGATGGAGTTTTTCAATCACTTGAATTTTTGTTCTGTCCATTTCAATACCTCTAGCTAAAATCTGATGTACCAACGCAATTTTTTCTTGAACCATGAAGTAGCATTTTCTCAGTTGAGAACAAGATTTATCTCCTCACATCGCTGCAGAACTATAAACAGATGGTTTAAGCATTCATCGAATGAAAATCCAAAAACCATCCATGAACATTTCTCTATAGTTCTCCACCATATTCAAAAAGACTGACATCGTACAACGCTAAAATATAGCAAATGTGTTGCATAATCCAAACAGCATCACTCTGTACGCAAATGTACCATATAGGCAAGTGAAAGTTGTTTTTTCTTGATCCTCTGGAGCTATGTGAATTTGATTATACCCCGAATAACCATCAAGAAAACAGTAGTGAGAATAACCAATGAGCCTTTCTAACATCTGATATTTCCTCATAGCATTGTTCAATTTACGATAGTCAATGCAGACTTGCCACTTCGTAACCGTCCTGGTTGGAATAAGCTTGTTATTTTCATTAAGAACTACTTTGATTCCTCCATTCTTTGCTACCACCTGAACTGGACTGACCTATGCACTATTTGAAATAGATATATGATACCAGCATCTTATAATTTTAGAACCTCCTCTTGCATTACTTCGTGCATCTTTAGATTCAATCGACGTTGATGTTCCACTTATGTCTTGTAGTCATTTTCTATAAGAATTTTGTGTATACAGAGTGATGGACTAATACCTTTCATGTCTGAAATAGACCATCCAATAGCAGTTTTATGATCTCTAAGCACTCGTAGCAGCATGTTATCCTTTATTTCATTGAGAGAGTTGGCAATAATTATTAACAATGTAAATTTTTCCCCAAATAAGCATACCGTAGACGTGTTGGCAATTACTCGAGATCAAGAGTTGGAGGTTATAGAATTGATGGCAGTAATTTTGTAGGGCCTTTGCCAAGTTTGATACAGTTAGGCTTCATCTTATAAGGTTGATGTGGTTTCAGATACTGAACATAAGATTATATCTCTCCATAACTAGTTGGTGTAGATATAGAATAGACAAGGCAATCCTCAAGTGGTTCTTGAGGGAGTTCATAAGCGATTGTATCTGCCACAAATTTTTCTATCACATTAATTTGAAAACAATTATCAGACTCACCCGGATATTTGATAGATTTGAACACATCGATCAGAACTTGTTCGTCATTCTACCTCAGAATGAGCTAACTTTTTTGCACATAAATGAATGTTTGACCCATAGCCAAAAATGTGCACCCCAGAACAATGAGCACATCTTTTTCTTACAGACATGTCAAGGATGATAAAATCAGCCAAAAAAAATGAATGTTCACTTTCATCAAAATATCTTCTAATATTCGACGAGGATGTTTTATGGACCAATTTACAAGCTGTAATGACACTTTAGTGACCTTTACTTTGCCCAAACCAATTTTTTTGTAGACAAAAAATGGCATTAAATTGATGCTAGCACCTAGTTCGCATAAATCTTTTTCAAAACAATTTTTGCGTATTGTACAAAGAATAATAAATTTTCCTTGATCATTCAACTTTGGAGGTAGCTTAATTTGTAGAATTGCATTGCATTCTTCGATCAAAATCAATGTTTCATGCTTTTCCATCTTTCTTTTATTTGATAAAATTTCTTTCATGAACTTCGCGCATAGCTGGACATTTGAGCTATAGCATCTGGAATGTGATGTTGATGTGTAGTTTTTAAAATACCTCCAGGAATTTTGAGAATTGTTTGTCTATCTTGTTTTTTTTTTTTTGCAATCTTTGAAGGATCGATATGGGTGGCACATAGGTTTTGACAAGAATGGTTACGTTAACTTATGGGAGTCTGAATTCTGTTCTGAAGTTTTCTTTGTTGTTTGTTCATACCATTCTACTTGTTCCTCATCAGTGGTAGGTACCTTTTCTTTGGATGAGTCATGTCTTGACATGAATTTCAGGTAATTGGACTCCACTCCTAGTGGTGATTGCTTTTACCTGTTCTATTGAGTTGGTCTTAGCGTTATTTAGTAGAATGCCTTGAGTCCTTCCAGATAAATTTTTCGCTATTTGTCCCACCCGAGTTTTCATATTTTAAATCGAAGCCCACTGGTGCTATATAGTGTTAACAATTTTTGTAATGTAATGATATAAATTAAATATTCCAATGAAGGCTTTTTCTCATGCTGCTATTCAAATCCATGTGGTTTTCTTTGTTTTTGATTTTTTTTATTCTAATTGTTATCTCAAAATAAGTTGGGATGATTTCTCCAACTCGAATTATAAGTGTTGGAGTAAGGGTTGTTCTGCTGACTCGAAAAATTCTGAGCATAGTTGACTTCTTCAGGATTAGATGTGAAATCAATGGTCATGAGACAATTTGAAGTCTGGTGATTCGTACGCAGCCTTTACAAATCGAATTAGGACTATGTACTATGTTAACTGACTAAGTGATGAGATCTATTTTTCTTGTTAAAGCTTCCATTTGAGAAGATAGTGATAAATAGTGTCAACATTATGAAGTTCCATTGTTTTTTTTTGGAATTTTCCTTTTTGATGGCCACATAGCACTAGTCTCAACCATTCTTTCAAATAGTCCATATGCTTCTCGGATATTTTGTCTTAATCAACCCCTTGACTAATGAATCTACTGCAGATCTACTTGCTGGAAGTTACTTGACATAGAAATATTGTACATGAAATCTCATTTTAATGTCGTGATTCAGGTACTTGCATAGTAATTTTTTGAACCTTTCCCAAGCTCCATAAAATTTTTCTGAATCAAGTTGCCTGAAGATTGATATATCATGCTTTAGTTGGCAGGATGCAGTTAATGGTGAAATTTTGAACAAGGTTGTTCCACATTGTAATACTACTGGCATGATTAAAGTCTAACCACTTTCTCGTCTCATCTCTCAGCGCATTCACGAACAGTCTCATTGTGATGGAATAATTATTCACCCCTTGGTAAATGAAATTACTACAAAGCTCCAAAAAATGGGAAATATGGCCGTGTGGATTTTCTTTGATTCTCTGATGGAATAATTATTCATCCATGTAGATGATTTTGGACTAGATTTATAACATCTGGGTATAGTTGAAAACTTGGTTGTCCATATAGTGGATATGTTATGCTTGACTGATTATTAATGACTGTTGGAGTCATAAATTCCCCAACTGGTAGGTCTTTTTCATCAACCACCACTGGTTGTGGAAATTGAATAGGGGTGTTTGCCATTGTATTTTCTTGCTGTTTATTCTACTATCCTTTTGTTCTCTTCTACGTTGTTTGAAAAACCTCTCTATCTTAGGCTTAAATGGGACGATAAAAAAAATCCTCTAAGTTTTGCATATACCAAATGCAACCGCACGAAAAGATCAAAGTGAGTGAGGTAGAATAATCGCAAGAAAATAAAAAAAATAAAAAAATCCAAAAAATGCAACTTGAACTCAAATTTATAAAATTGAAGCCAATTATTGTAGTTCCTAGCTATGGCGCCAAAAATTTGTTCGGTAAAATCCCGCAAGCATACGAGATGGTTGACAAGTAATAGTAAAAGCAAGTTAAGGGATATCATTCCCACGAGGACTTCAATTTCTTATAACTCAAATTAAATTAAATTCATTCTATTTTATGTTGAATAAACACAATGAATTTTTGATTAATTTGTAATTTTATAAAATTAGAATAACTTAACTAGTTGAATGAAATGCATGCATTGATTATTCAAGAAAAATTCAAATAGACAAACTATGCTAGGAATCCTATTCCTCTATTAGCATTCATTTTAATCCCTGAATCCCTACTTTCCAATCCAATTCGTATTAGTAAGGACAATCGATAATTCTAAATTATTTAATAATCTCTTTTAACTAGAATTAAACCTATTTTCATATACAACCCAAAATATTCTTATTTTGAATTTGAATATACAAAAAAAATTCCAACCACAATTATTATCTAATTTGATTGCACCAAGCATATAAAACTACGTCTAATTTCTATAGGACTTAGTATTTAGAACCATAATGAGCTAACATATTTTAAACCTCCCCGGAAACAAAAACAAGTATCATACACGTTCAACAGAGACCATTCATTCAATCGGAGATTCAAATCATGACGTAAATCAAAGTAACAAAAAATTGGATTAGGAATAGAAATCCATGAATGAAAATAACATTTAAATGTTTACAACATAAATCAAAGCATGAAAGTGTTTAGCCTACCATTATTTGGTTACAAAAGCAAGAAATTAGTAAAGATCATCACCCGCATTATTGGATTCCAAGAAAAAGTGTGAAAATATAGATTTATCCCTATTGAAAGTCTTCAAACGAGACCCCAACAATGCTCACTTGTTATATCTCTTGCTAACAATTTGTTGGAAGAATCTCAAGCTTTTGTTTTCGTCCTCTATTGTAACGATAACTGACTTTTCCCTACGACCCTCTCGCCTAGGAGCTATTCCGTGCGCTGTTAGCTTATGTACTGTCCACTGAAGGTTGGATTGCAAACTTGATTTCGGTCGCGTTCCAAGCAATTCGAACCATTGACCTCTCCACTTAAGAAGAACTTAAGTGGAATGTTATACCAATTGATCAACTAGAGATATTATCATAAAGGATAGTCGAGATCACCTGTTGTTCTATTCATACAAGATTCATACTCTCCTACAGGATACAAAATGGCTGCTATCACCCTAATATGATAGTCTAATCTAAGACCACTTCACCGAAAGAGCAACTTGCCTCTGGGAGTCTCGGTCTAGTTAGATAATGAATCCCACATCTTTTACAAGTAAGTGGAGACCTGGATGTTCGAAAACCCCAATGGGAAACCTTTCATCGCGCTACACGATTCTTTCGCGAAGCGTACTCTCAAACATTTTTTGTTTTTTTTTATTAGTCTGAGTTCATCTTTTCCGCTTTCAAGCGTGTACACTCACTGAAAAAGGAGATTAATATTCCTTTCATTAAATAGGTCTCCACGCTTGAAGGCGGGGAAAGAAAGACTCTACGGGCTTGGACTTTGGAGAATGCTCTCCCCTACGCTTTTTTGGGCTTTCGCGTGTGGGGAGGGGCTTCAACTCAGTTAGCCCTAAGAGATGAGAATCATAAACAGTAAGTGATGATTCTAACTCATGCTAAACCTAGCTGGCGACAGATTATTACTAAAAAACGGGGAGGTGTAATTTGCCTACTTATATTCATAGCATGTTCATGGGGATTAAATATACACAAAGGATGATATTGAAATCTTAATAGAAAAATAAAGATGAAAAAATAAGTGCAATTTTGCATGGCCAAAATGAACTCCTATCTCCATCATTTCTTCCAAATTGATGTTCCAATACCTTCTTGTCATTTTCCCCAAACACATCCCTACCCCATCCGCTTTTTTCATTTTATATCTAAATAATAGAAATATATATATATATATATATATATATATAAAAGATTCGTTGTCTTTTAACCGACTCTTCTTCTTTATCATTGCTACTAAGGCGACCAGTTAGGGAGTGCCTACTTGACTTATGAAAATTGGGACCAACATTCTACTTAAGTTCATCTTAAGGGAGGCAGGTCTAGGGTTCGAATCGCTAGGGATGCGATCCAGTTTGGAGCCTAATCTTCAGTGGACAGTACATAAGCTAATAGCGCACGGAATAACCAATAGGCGAGAAGGTCGTAGGAGAAAGTCCGTGATTGTTACATCCTTTTTCTCCAAAATTTTGAACTTTAATTTTCCCTTGATTTTTCCTCTTTATAGCTTCCAAAAAGAGCCCAAAATCATGCCCCAAAAGTCTAGAAAGTATATGTTGAAAATAGCTTCACGAGCAGATGGGATATTCTACCAGTGAGCCGTCCGCTCGAGTGGCCACAAAAGGGGTTATTCTATTTCTTGGTCCATCCATTTACTCTGATTGCCTCCAATTGTTTATCGATAGTCTATCCAAGATGCTTAGGTGAATTCCATTAGCCTTTCCAATGCCATAATATATGATTTAGCTTCATTTTACCTCCTTTCCACTAATGATCTATTTTTTTCCCTAGAAACATGACTATTGATAGAATTAGTTTAGGGAATGCTTCATTTTATTTTCGAATATATATTAAAAGTTGAATGAAAAGAATTTAAATAAGTGTATACTAATGTTGTTTATTACCATGTGCTAATTTATACTGAATCTCTCGAAAGTAATATAAATCACTAACGCGTTCCAATTGGATCTAATAATCAAAACGGAATAACAGACTAATAAGAAATTAATCCAAAAGCAAAAATAAAAACTAGCAATTTATGGATTAAAGAGTCGACAAGATTTCATCAAAAATCCTAGCCCCAAGGGTTTTAGCCATGTTTATTCATTAATTGTTTTTTAGTTAATCATAGAATTAATCAATATGTTACCATAAATTACGGTTTCATCAAATAAGATGTAGAATTATTTAAATTAATGTTCAAATAAAATAGTATTCGTCGGATGATAATCCGAACTCTTAGGTCCACTGTTCAAATATATATATATATTAAAAGTTAAATGAAAGAACTTAAATAAATGTATAAAATACACTTATCATGTTTCTACTATAGTTAAAATAACATGTCACAAAGTAAAAAATTGAAACTTAGTTCTTATGGGTAGTAGTCTAACAATCAGTCTTACAAACTTTAAGTTGCGAAAAAATACACACATGTGACCATCTAGTATATGCATCTTTTAAAATTATAAAATATCTAGATGGTCCATGTGGATGGTGAGTGGACACATATACATCACCCTCATTAAGTTCAAAAATGTAAAAGATTCACACTTTTGCTACTGAAGGTATACTAGTCAATATACCACGAGAACAAGCAGAACATGAGAATGTATTACATTGACGAATCTTATGTTCTTCACAAGATATTATTAGTAACTATTCACATACTTATTTACTCGGGATAGTCTAATTGATCATGCTAAAGAATAAAATTTTCAGGACAATATTTGTTTCAATTTTAGTGATAATTATATATTACAACTAAAAGAAAGAAAGTAACATAATATTAAGTTTTCTTGAACCTTCAATCATATTTGCAGAACCTCATATAATATTATGTTAATTTCTACCATTTTTCTTTTCTCCTTCAAGGATTAGTGATAAGTCTAATTAGATGCTTGTACGTAATGGTACTTGTGCAAATATTTCCATAAGCAATAGAACTTATGTTTGTATGTATATCAATTCTCTTCTTGAGATTAAATCTATATGATATTCTTTGAGAATTCTCATGCATGAAGTACAAAGACATTAAAGTTGTGTTTCATCGAGAGCATCAACATTATATTTTTCTAGAATTGTTGACCTTGAAATCTGTACTATCCACATGTCAACAGATCTCCAATCAATCTTTTGTCAGCCTGTATATTACGTACACACTTGGACAACTATTAGATACCAAGATCACTGGAGAAAATGGGCCGGCGAATATTGTCACTCTGACGATCAAGTCAACTGTTGGTAAAAGTAAATGAGAGAATATAGGTGTGGGAGTGACAAGTAATCAGAGATTTGAGTAGAGTTTAAAGTTGAGAATAATGCATACCTTGGAATGAATGAAGATCTCGTATTTATAGGGGGCGAGTTCTAATTACTTTAGAAAAACAATCAATTAGATACTTGATGAGTTTTTCATTCTTTATGGGATAATGCATAATCCAATATTATCACAATCTTCCAAATTTCAGTCACAATCTGTATCAATATCAGAGATTGCGTTTGCAAACTTTTAGGAGATTGATATGGGGTGCAAATCATGTGTCAATCAAAGGTAAGCTCTTCATCTATTATCTCTTTAGTTACCCAGAATATCAGATTGCCTCGAGGGCTCTAACGGGCACGAAGGGCTGGCGAAGGCAGAGGTTCACATGATCAATCAAGATCTTACCAAGATCTTACTGGGTACTCTTTTGGCAATACATTAGAATATAAGGGTCAGGTTTTAAAACATGGAGCTTCGGATGCCACGTGTGGCACGCACGAGTGCCTAAGTGGTCTTCGCTCGGCCCTCCTATTGACATGAAGCCCTCGCCAAATCTAGGTGGTAACAATAGTCTCCCAAGTCCAAATCTATTATTTATGCTAGGTGTAGGACTTAAGAGAGATTAATTTGAAAGTTTTTTTTTTTTTTTTTTTTTTTGAAAACGAGCATGGCTTGGTGAGCCTTGTGAGGGGTTCACCCTCAAAAGAAGGCATTCGCCATGTTGGTGAACCATATAAAGAATTTGAGCATTCGGAAGGTCTTCATAGATGTATATAATCTCCCAAGTCTAAGACTTGTTCATTAATCATAGGCGAGAGCTTTGACTTGGGTGGGTTCCACGTAGCATCCACTAAGTTGGGATGCTCATTTTTTAATTTGAAGAGACAAGCAATTAAGATCAGCAATGATGGGTCGTTTGTTTCTTAATTGAGCACCATAATTGCATCGTGTCTTGTATGCAGGTTTGGGGGGCGTATCAACTCTCTTTAATTAATTGCCAAGCATCGAGCCTCTTGCTCATACAAGGGTTCCTGCCAGGTGTCCCCTGGATCAATGGTCTTGATCCTCCAAGTTGAGATCAATGGTCCAGAGGAGGGGAGCTTCGCCTATATAAACCCTAGACTCCTATCATTTCTCTTTTACTTTGGCATAAAATATTCTTTAGCACCTTTAGAGTTTTCCAGGAATCCTCAGAGCTTCTCAGACATTTACTTTCGGTCAGAGTCCAAACTTATCAAGTTAGAACTTTTTCGTTAGGTAAAGGAAATGAGTTTTATTTCTCTATATTTTCTTTTTTTGTTCCAATTTCTCCCTTTTCACTACCTTTTGCTCCGGCAGGCCTAATAATCTTCCTTCCGGCCACGTTTAGATCAAAGTGTTCTAGTGAATCACAACTCACCTAACCCAAAGACACCCATAAAATATCTTTCAAAAATGACAATTCTCAGAATCAGATAGAGGACCACCACATGGATTCTGAGATTATGGATGAACTCTTGTCCTTGCCAGAACACAATGAAGAGGTTGAACAAATGCCAACAATCATCTTCTTCGTTGTGACCTCTACAAGCAAGGCTCAGCGCATGGAGAAAAAAAATAGGAGCTGGCCGCTTAAGGCAAAGGCAAAAAAGAATGGAGGATAACTAAAAATAAGGTCGTCTTTGGTACAAATGGATATCCATTCAGCTCTCCAGTTGGATGAGGAGTTAAAAAACTAGGCAAGCACGACATCTTTGATCCGTAGTAAGTTTAAGGATGCGGGCCTGCAGATGTTGAGGCTAGCGTATGATATTCCAGGCTCTATCCAACTCTGTGCTCCTCGTTCTGATGATCTCCCTAGGGGTACATCGCATTCTAAAAACCAATGATACAACAAGGGCTCCGTCTCCCACTCTACCTCTTCTTTCGAGAGATCATGCATGATTTTAACATCATCCCATGTCAGATTATCCCGAATGGGTCAGGCAAAATGGTGGCGACATTTTTATTGTGGAGGATAGCCAGGGTCGAGGGTGAGACGATGGCCTTTGAGACTGTGTACCAGCCTTGCAGGTCGAAGGATGGTTTAATATGTCTCCTAGGCATGGGAAAAAGTGGAGAACAGCCACGCACAACCACAATAAAGTCTACAATTGGAACGGTGCCTTTTTCTTCACCAGAGGGGACTGGAAATTTTGGCCGTCGGACCCCACTTGTTTTAAAATGTGTGATATGCTTTTAATGTTCCTAATTGAATATTTTTCCTATCTTTTGTTACCACTCAATTTTGGTAAGACCTCCACTTCATCAAAAGCCTAGCAAGGGCCTTGTAAATTCTCAGAAGGCCTCGGAGGCCAATCGAATATCTTAGCACTTTTGAATCCGTCACAGTGAAGCCCATGAAGGGTCTCGACATTCTTGGCCAATCTGGAGCGCTTCGCTGGTCTTCGTATTCTCGTAATTCACATGTAATCTGATATTTTGGGATAACCAGAGAAGTAATTAAAGAAATATTGTGTTTTATTGACATAAGGATTCTCACAGAAAAATGAAATATCAATCTTCTAAAGGTTAGGCAACGTGATAAGGGGGATCAACTTAAATAAGGGATAGAATTGGAGAGATTGCATTGACAACCAATTATCTTTATCCTATAAGAAAGGAGAATCGGATCAGAGTCTTAATTGATTGATTGCTTACACAAAATAATTAGGACTCTGCAGGTATAAATACAATGACTCCAGTTATTCCAAGGTACGCACTCTTGACGTATTTTTTTATGAGATGCACTCTTGACGCATTTTTTTTATGAGACGCACTCTTAACGCATTTTTTATGAGACGCACTTTTACGCATTATTTCTCACCCTTAAACTCTGCTCAAATCTCTGCCTGCTTGTCCCTCCCACACTTAATTTTTATATTTTCCCATATATTATTTAATATACCAGTAGTTGACTTGATCGTTGGAGTACCAACAATCGTCAGATCCTTTTCTCCCGGTGATCTTGGTGCCTAACGGTCGTCCTAGTTTGCAAGTAATATACAGGTTGGCAGACGATTGACTAGAGATCTGTTAACACGTGGTTGGTACAGAATCTGACGTCAACACCTTTGAAAGTTGTGGAACTCCTCCAATTCCAATGAGGGAGTAAAGAAAACTTAGGGCGAAGTCGTCCAATGTTTGACAACTGAGCAGCGACTTTTGAAGTTCAGGCATCTGTATAAACATCACATCCCAAAAAGATGAGCTAGATCCGTCCCTTTTAGAGATGCTTATCTTCTCAGCATGCATTGCAGCATTCTGCATTTACAAGTTTTGGTGTCCTCCGTAGGAGAAGGCTGAAGAACAGACCTTGCTGTCGATGCTGATAATAATGGCGATAATGAAACCGCTCACGGCTTTTGTCCTGAGCAATGAACTCTATAGTGTTCTGACCGACTTCAACAACAAGTTCGAAAAGACAAATCTAAGTTAAAGAAGCTCGTTCAGGATCTTCAAGCTTTGGGGTTCAATGAACACAAAACTATATTAGGAGAACGAGGCCCTTCGGTCCATGGTGGACGGTTTGGCGACTGTTGAAGCTTTTTTGAAGAAAAAGCTTAATGTTGACCTGGAGAACGTGAAGTGGGAGGAGCTGATGATGGTGGCTTCTAATGGCAAGAAGAGGATGGCCGAAGAGGCTATGAGGGTTGCGGATGAGCGAGCTGCTGCGGGGGAGAACAACATTGCCACTATAAATCGTGACTATGATGCTATGGTGGTAGAGAAGGATAAGCTATTGTCTGAGGCTTGAGAAAAGGCTAGAAAAGCCAAAGAGGAGTTGGCGAGCGTTAGAGCCTCGGTGGTGGAGGAAAAGGCGACGGCAGTGAGGTTGTACAAAAAGAGTTTCTCCACCACGCTTGAGTACGCACGCCTTGCTATCCTATAATAGAGTTTTCCTACCAGGCTGAAGATCCTAATCCAACTCATTCACTTGAAGCTCCCTACACCTCTGTGGCCTCTCCTCAGGCTGGGGACCTCTCCGTCAATGAAGCATAGAGTAGTGCATATTCTATGTCGACCCTTAAGAGGCAACGGGGCTTTAGAACTTTATATATTTCTGTAATTTCATTCTTTTACTTGGAACCCCATTTATCTTAATTGAAGACATTTTATTTTTCGAAGTGTAACGTCTTTGCACTTTAGGTAATTGGTTTGCTATACTTGTTTGTCTTAGTTGTCCCTGTCATTGAGCTTCGCATTCCTAGACGTATTTACTTAAAAATTGATAAACGTGTTTAACATGATTACCCTATGGGTCATATACAATCGCTTTCTTCAAAGTAACAATTATTAATGTTACTTTGAATTCTCCTACGGGCTTGGGAAGGGTGAGTTTTAACTGCGAAACACTTTTCCTTACTGTCCCGCGACATTGCAATTTGATTAACAATTTGAGCTTGTTAAGTAATTGTACCCAACGAGTTTTGAGGAGGTGGCCGCGAACTATACTCCTTCGATGTATTGCAATTTTGATTAATAATTTGAGCGTGTTAATTAATTTACCCAATGAGTTTTGAGAAGGTGGCCGTGAACCATACTTCATCGCTGCTAGAGATTGCAAAAGGACCGAGTCGCTGGTGAAAAGACGGATCCACAAGACCGGACCACAGGCCGGTCCATGGACTTCACGGGCCAGCCCGTGGTCTGTGGTCCAAATGGGACCAAATTGGTCCCTAGATATAAGTTGGGAACCAAAAATTGTAATTAACAATTATATTTCCATATATATTTTTTTTAACTTTACAAAAAAAAAATTGATTTTCAAGTGGGTCCGTGGCTCGACACGTATGGCCCGCGGACCACGGGACGATCCGAGCCCTTATTGTTTACATGAGCCGAGCTTAGGCTCGGCCCATCTCTTCACGTGCCGAGCTCGGCCCCTGACAAAGGCCGAGCCGGACCCTATATGGCATGGGTCGAGCCGGCCCGACTCGGCCCATTGCCATCTCTAATCGCTGCATTGCAACTTGATTAATAATTTGAGCGCATTAGGTATTTTACCAAGCGAGTTGAAGGAGATTTGGTCGCGAACCATATTCTTTTGTTGCCTTGTAATTTGGTTAATAATTTTAGCACGTTAGGTATTTTACCAAATAAGTTAAAGGGGAGGTGGCCGTGAATTGTACTTCCTCACTGCATTGTAAGTTGGTTAGTAGTTGGACATGTTAAGTATTTTATCCAATGAGATGAAGGAGATGGCTGCGAACCATACTCCATCGCTGCCTTCATACCTCAGGACACATTTTGTTACGAAATAATTTGTGTTTAAATAATTGAGCCTCGAACATTGTTATCCGAGAGTAAAAATACAAATAAGAGCAATCTTGCTTAGGCTTCAGTAAAATGAAGCCTGAATAAAACTTTCCACTGATAGTACGGACGAAGATGTATGATGTTCCACAGATGTCTTTTTTTTACCCGTCAGAATCCACTAATATATAAGTTGTGGGTCGAACTACATCAATAATTTTATATGGTCTTTCCCAAGTAGGCCCTAAGGTTTTAGTCCCCACCTCTTGGTTGGCGAGGAAGACCTTCTTAGGACGCAATCGCCAATATTAAAACATCTATTTTTGACCATGGAGTTGTAGTACCTAGCCATCTTCTTTTGATAAACTGCTAGACAAGCTTTGAATTTGCATGCCTTCCATCTTGCAAGTTGATGTCCACCATGCGGAGACCTTCGTTGACTACATCGTCAAAATGTAGGCGCCTCTAGGAGGACATTCCCAATTTTACAGGAATTATCACCTCCGCCCCATAGGCCATGACAAAGGGAGTTTCAACTGTTACTGTTCGATACGACGTTCGGTATGACTAAATGGCTTCAGGGAGTTCCTTCACCCATCATCCTTTAGTCATGTTCAACTTTCTCTTCAGCGTATGTTTGATAATCTTGTTGATTGTGGTTGCTTGTCTATTGGCTTGTGGGTAATTAGGGTTGGAGAAGTTTTTTCTAATACCAAGCTCCTCATAATTCAAGTTGAATTTCTTTCTAACAAACCGGGTTTCATTTTTAGAGACGAGGGAGTGCGAAATTCCAAAACAGCATATTATGTTTTTTCATATGAACTTCCATGCATTCATTACTAAATCTTTGGCAGAGGCTCGGCCTCACACCATTTGGTGAAATAATCCATAACTACTATGGAAAACTTGACTCCTTATTTGCTTGTCGGAAAAGGCCCAATGAAGTCGATCCCCTATTTAGCAAAGGGCCAAGGACTGATCACTATAGTGATGTCTTGGGGTGGAAATTTTGGAATGATGGCAAATCACTGGCACTTGTCACATTTCTTTGTAAAGTTATGGGTCCCTTTTCATCGTTGGCTAGTAATATATTGCTTCAAGACTTTCTGTGCTATGACTAACCTCCCGGCATGATTATCACATACTCATTCATGGATTTTCTGCATGATATAGTTTGTCTCCTCCTTAACCATACATCGTAAGTGTGGTGAACTAAATCCTCATCTGTAAGAATTACATCTTGCAACATGAACTTTGCGGTCCTTTTGCACAACTTGTAGGCCTCGTCCCTGTCGGTTGGCAGTATTTGATTAGTTAAGTATGCATTGATTTTATTCATCTAGCCAGAAGACTCGCCGACTAGCATGGCTGTCAGTGTCGGGAGGTCTTCGATCATGGGTCAGCTAAGATGTTCTATCGAGATGACTCTCATCAAGGTTAAATCTCTGCAATTTGCAAACTTGGAGAGGGCTTCAACATAGCTATTTTTAGTTATCAAAATATGGAGTAATTCAAACTTTTCAAAATGCTTTAAAAAATCCATGACTTTCTTTAGGTAAGCCACCATCGTTTGTTCTCGAGCTGTGAAGCTTCCTTTAACTTGACTCACCACTAACTGGGAGTCTTTGTGGACAAGGATCCTCTTCACCATCATCTCGTGTGCTAACCTCAAGCCTGCCAGAAGTTCCTCATACTCAGCTGCCTTGTTGGAGGCTTTGAATTCAAGGCGAAGTGCACAATTAAGGTTATGCCCCTTCAGACCAATGAGCAATATCCCTGCTCTAGCTCTAACATCTCCTGAGGATCCATGAATGTCAATTTCCACATTGGTACCTCTTCGGGTTCGACAATCTGTAATCCTTTTGGGATGTGGGCGAACTCGACCACAAAATGTGTTAATGTCTGTCTAGCCTTTTATTGATGGCTTAAGTCTGAAGAAAATTTTGAATTGGTTAAGTTCCACGGACCACTTTATCAGTCTCCCAGAGATATCTGGTTTTTTGAGAATCTACCTTAGCGAAAGGTTTTTTAGTACATAAATGCTATGTGCCTAGAAGTAAGGCCGAAGCTTCATTGATGCAACGAATAGGGATAGAGTGAGCTTCTCCATGTCTAGGTATAGCGTTTCAGCGTCTTGCAAAGCTTTGCTGACATAGTATACTGGGAGTTGTAACTGTCCTTCTTCATTAATTAACACCGAGCTAACAGCTCTTTCAAAAACTGCCAGGTAAACCATCAACCCTTCATCATGCTTTGGCTTGGATATGAGCAGGCCCTTCCGAAGAAGTCCTAGAGTTCCTGAGAGGCGTTTTCACACTCCTCTGTCAACTTGAACATCTTTCTATCCTTGGTGGTCTGAAGAAAGGATGGCACCGGTCGGTTGCTTTGGATACAAAGTAGTTTAAGGTTGCCAATCTCCCGTTGAGGCTCTAGACTTGCTTGGAAGAAGATGGAAAATGCATGCTCACCAGTGCCTTGATCTTTTCAAGATTATCCTTGATTCCACACGGTATCACCATGTATTATGTATCCTAAGAACTTTCCAGAATTGACTCCAAAAGTGCACTTCAAAGGGGTTAAGCTTCATATTTACGGAGGATTTTGAACATTTCCTCCAAGTGTGTGATGCAGTCGTCGGCGTCCATGCTCTTTACGAGCTTGTCATCAACGTAGACATCTATGATATTTCCAATCTATTCCACAAACATGCAGTTCACTTACTTTTGTTAAGTGGCTCCAGTGTTCTTCAAACCGAAGGGCATCATCTTGTAACAATACAGGACTCGAAAATCTGATTGTAGCCGGAGTAAGCATCCATAAAGTTAAGTAGATTGGAGAAGTCTATACACACCCTCCACTTGTGATTTTTTTACCAGGATGGGGTTAGACACTCACTGGGAGTAGATTGCTTCTCTAATGAACCCGTTCGCCAACAACTTCTCCACATCTTCTTTTAGTGCGCTATATCTTTCTGCGCTTAATGACCTTACTTTCTGTATTGTAGGACGAACATTCAGATACACTTATAGGATATGGCATGTCACTGATGGGTTAATTCCTACCATGTCGGAAATGCTTCCAAGTGAAGATGTCCAGGTTTTTCCGTAAGAATCTCTTCAACATCTTTTTTAGCTCTCCAAGCCTACTTGTAGTACTTTAGAGAGATAAGATGGGCTTATGAAAAATGTCTGTAACTCTTCTACTAGAGAAGCCAGAAAGTCCAAACCGGTGATTTGAGGATGGAGGCCCTCGTCGAGAATCATGTCTTCTTTGTCATTATCCCATTCTATCTTCCTTATATCGACATCAATTATCACGTCTTCACTTCGTGGGGTGCATTTATATAGCCTGACCTGGCTTCCGTATGATTATCCTTAATCACAACAACTCTACTAGGTGTCGAGAATTTCATTGATAGGCGATGAATCGAGGTGAATGCTTGTAAGTCTTTGAGCGATGGTTTATCGAGGACTTTGTGATGGGCTGAACGGTGTCGACAACTAAGAATTCTATGAATTTCTTCACGTGACAAGGTGACTTTCCAAAATCTACGGTGATGGTGATTCGCCTTTGCAGAATATGCTGTCACTCGTTAATTCGAACAGTGGCTCCATGATTGCTGTCATGTCATAATCCACTTCCATTTGGTCGAAGGCACTTTCGAATAGAATATACACAGTACTACCATTGAAGACCAACATCCTGCCAAGCCCATTCTTAGCAACAACAGTATGTACTACCAAAGCATTGTAGTGTGGATAGTGGACACCGACCTCATTCGATGCCCATGAACCTGCCAATTTTCTACTGGTTTCCATCGTGCTATTTTTACATAATTTCTCTGTGAGTTCATCATATGACCCAACATAAGGACCTCTAATTATGGTACTAATCTCACAAACTGGAAGGAGTCTCGTAGATCAGTCCTGCCTTGATAGATCTATATCTATGTTGTTCTTCAGTCATTGCGATGGGGTGATCATCTGAGCGTCGAGGTTAGGGTCCTCGACCTCCTCGCGCTGGCTGACGTCCTCTCCATTGTCGTTGGTCTCCTTGAGCAATTTGTTCCTTGGAATGGGTGGTAAAAAAAGGGCCAGATGCATCTTAGGCAATTATCCTGGCTCTGTTTCGATTTAATTGAACCTCCTGAAGTGATTGCAAGGTTTGGGAGAGCGTCGCTCTTCGCAGCGATAGCACTCTCCTTTTTCTCTTTTAGCTTTCTCTCAATTTTCAATAGTTTTCTCCGAGCAAATTTTTCGTTGAATAAGGTCTACCAACTGAGTAAACATCTTTACCTCTCTATTCTGAACATCTCTCCAGAAAAGAGTCCTCATATGGAGGCCGGTCATTAACGCGTCTAACGTCTAACGTCTAACGTCTTATCATCGAAGATTTTTTAAATTTTGTTGACAACTTTGCTAAATCTCTTGAAGTAATTTTTAATAGACTCACCCTAATTCTGTCTAATATCATAGAGTTGGGCCACATCTGCTGCAGTTGTTCAGTTACCGATGAAGGCTCTGATCAATTCATGCTTCAGCTGTGGCCAGCTCCTGCTGCTATCTGGTTTCAGCTTGTTATACCACATCTTCGCATCAGAGACAAGGGTGGTATATAAATTTATGAACTTCAGGCTGGAATGAAGCATTGTCTTATAAATGTTAATTCTTTGAAATCTAGTCCATTCCTAGAATCACGTCGAACTCTTGCATGTTTAGGATATATAAGGTCGCTTCCAAAGGTCTACCATCAATATATACCTTAGCTGTCTTTATTATATAGTCTACGTTCAATACCTCTCCCGAGGGAACAACAACCTCTAAGGGGATACTAGCATGTTCAATAGGTGCATAGAGTTTTCTTATAAACTAAGGAGCTATAAAAGAATGAGTAGTGCCGGAATCAATCAAAGTATAATCAGGTATACGAGAAATTAAGATGTTACATGCTAAAATATTACAGTCCTGATCTCTTTCCTGCTCAGTGAGTACAAACACACTGGCTTGGCCCTTAGGGAGATTTCTAGTCTTCGGCTGCTGCTAACCCTTGGGACAGAGTTTTACCAATTGGTATGTCTCACTATAGTTGAAGCATACACCGCTTCCCATGAGACACGCTCCAGCATTGTGCTTCTGGCACTTGCTACAAATTGGATGATACTAAAAATTATTTGTAGTTTAGCCCCCTTGCTCTTCTTTGGAAAGTTTTGCCTCATTTTCTTTTGTTGTCCTCCTACTTACGCTTCTCTGGTGGTCTGGAGTAGCTTGTTGCTGACGTTGGAGCTTTTCTTGAAATTGGCTATGGGCCTTAGCCAGCACTTCATGGTAGGTGCAAAATTCAAAGGTCAATACAGCCTGCCTAAGATCATCTCCTAAGACATACTTGAAATGCCTTGCCATTTTTAACGCAGTGTTAACCAGCTTTGGATCGTAGAAAGACAATAATTTCCTATCGTACTCTATCACGGTCATCGTACCCTATTTCAGCATGATGAACTTTGTCTTTTGCTGACTTCATATGCATGCTAGATAATATTTCTAAAGAAAAAGCTCCTTGAACTGGTCCTAGTCCACACATGGTCACAAGTTCTAGACCTGGTAGTTGAGTCCCACCAGTGCCTAGCTCCCTACTGCGAAATAACTGCTACACAAGTCACCTTCCACAGGTCTGGACATTCGATAAGATTAAAAATCCATTCAATCCCAGCTATCCAGTCTTCAGTTGCTAAAGGGTTAGTCCTACCCACAAATGTTGGCAGTTGGAATATCTTGAATCGTTCAACACTGTAGCAGCGGAGTTATTTTTGTTCTATATCAATGGTGGCGGCGGCGGCGGCGGTGGCAGTGGCGGTGGCGGTGGCACCTTTCATTTTCATAAGCTGTTGGCAAAAATATGTGTCGGGGGCATTGCCTTGAGTGCGGTTCCTATTATTTGATATTATCTATTTAGAGCCAATATATGTTGAGAATGAGGAACATAAGAGGAAAAATTAATAATAATGTGCTTCATTCATAATTATTCAGAAGTTCACATAAAGGGCTGCCATGTATACTCGGCGTCCAACAAAATTGAAAACAACATAAATTCAAACATATAGTAAATTAGACATTTTCTAATAATTTTTCTTAGTAGTCTTTTTTTTCCATATTCCCTGGTTCGCCTAATGTTTTGGTTAGGTATACCATGAGGGTTGCGCTCAGAAGCGATCACAATGTTTGGTTATGGGACATCCGCAGGGTATAACGGAAGGTTGTATTCTTCACTTGGGTCATTCTTAATGTAATCACCAGCGTCATCAATCTCAGGTATCTCTACAAAGTTGCTCCGTAGGTGAGCTAAACGGACGTGGCAGAGGGCGGGGGAGGGGAGTAATGATTAAGTTCGTAGCCCGTAGGTCTACAGATGTCCCTAATGTCTTAATGGTTCACTCTCCACCTCTCCATCAAACATCAGAACAGTAACTCTGGAGAGATCTGATAGTCAAAAGTCTCTTCAACTTTCTCGATAAATTCTCTCTAGTAACAAGTGAGGGTTCGGTTGAGGTGAAGCGTGATCTCGTCCCTATGAAACTAGTGGCCCTTTGCCCTTGCCCCTCGATAGATCCTCTCCATGGCCTCTAAGTATTGCAACAAAACGTGGTTCATGTTCTTTCGTGTAATTCTATGCAACCAAGTAAAATTATTGTGCCTCTCTACTCGACTGGGTTGACTTCGCCTACTAACCATCTAACAAAGAAGGGAAAATAACGTAATTATTTAGGGGGTGTTCTCTTTGGAGTTTTCAACATATTTTATGTTTTTTGTTTTTGAAAATAATTAAAATGTGTCTACTTATCTATTTTCGAAAATGTATTTTTCAAAATACCAAAAAATTTTACAAAAGAAATGCAAAATGATGTTTTAGCCGTTTCTGCCTTTTCTTTACAAAATGCGGGCATTTTCCAAAACGTCCAAAACGCGCGTTTTGGTGTTGAAGGTCCGCGTTTCGAGTCTAGCATGCGGCCTTTTTTTTAACATTTCATGATGGGCATGGAAAATGGTGATTTAGTTATTTTTCGTATTTTTTTTACAAAATGCGGCTCATTTCCAAGATGGCCAGAATGCGCGCTTTTAATTGTTTAAGGTCAGCGGTTCAAGTCTCCATGCCTGCCTTTTTTTTTTTAAGTCAAGTTTTTAATTACTTTTAATTAATAATTGTTTTAAATTATTTTTAATTCCAACTAATTCCAAATTTTTAATTTTTTTAGTTCCAAAATTAATTGTTTTTAATTAGTAATTTTTTAATTATTTTTAATTCCAAATAATTCCAAGCTTTTAATTGTTTTTAAATTTTGTTTGATTTGAGTATTTGCAAAACTGGAAGGCTTTGTCAAAAATGACTTAAACTATCTAAAAAGAGCTTGGGGACTTAAGTGGTCCATTGTGACACCCTCCTCACTTGGAATCCTTTTAGTCGCTCGTGTTATTCAAATCGATGAAACTAGGACAATAATACTGACAACAAATCTACTCAAAATTTTAGAAAGTTTCACTCTTTACAAAATTTTATTTATTAAAAAAAAATCAGAGAGAGGGGGTGGGAATTCTAATTCAAGAAACTCCTATGATGAGTCATGATACACAGGCGATAAAAAGATAGGTCTAGCCAATCTCGGATCCTCGATCATTAGATGAAGAAACTGGGGATGGTCAACAATCACAGACACAGTCGTCCCCACATTCCAAAAACACCAAATCTTACTCGACTGGTTCTGGACACCGATATCAAACCCAACAGAACGATGAACAAAGTCAAAGCTATCCTCAAACAGAAAAGGCTCCAAAAGAGCGAGGAAAAAAATACGATGTAATTGAACAAGCTTCCTAAGTCTCTTGCGAGTCTTAGAAGCACGCACCCCCCTAACATTCCATATGAGGACTGACATCACAAAGATTGAGAGAGGGAACCATGAGTACCTGAAAAAATAATTCCAAATAATTAAAAAATTGACATCACCTTATACTTGGCATAATAGGAGGGTATGGAAGAGACTTGACAGGGTTTTGATGAGTCATGAGGCTGCATCCTTCTTTCGACAGTTTACAGTGAGGCATCTCAATCGGTCTACGTCTTATCATTCTCCTTTGTTATTGAGTTGGGATGAGGCTGAGGATGGGAATGGGCCTAGGCCTTTTCGGTTCATCAATGTTTGGTCCCGTCATCATGACTTTTTATCCTTTATCTCTCAAAAGTGGTCATACCCGACTCAGTTTACAGGGATGGCTGCTCTTTGGGAGAAGTGCTTTAGGATGAAGCAGGGACTTCGTTGGTGGAGTAGAAATGTGTTTGGGGATATATTTCAGAGAATTAGAGATGCTGAGAGCAGGGTGGATGAGGCTGAGATGGAATATGATTTGGATCCATCACCTGCACATAGAGAACACTTACATCAAGTTCAGGCCCTACTGAACCGTGCTTTGTCTATTGAGGAAGGCTTCTGAAAACAGAAGGCTGGGACTCGTTGGATGTGCGAGGGAGAGCACAACACGAGGTATTTTCATTCAGTGGTGTAGGGACGCCGCATGCGGGCCCGTATACATTCTATTAGATCTCAGACGGGAGAGACTTTGTCTGCACACGAGGAGATTCAGGGTTCAGCTGTTTCCTTTTTCCAGGACCTCTTTTCTGCTCCCGCCCAGGCAACTGACCAAATTTTACCAGATATTATCCCCTCTTTGGTTACTCAGGAGGATAATCAGGAGCTGAACCGACTTCCATCATTGGCTGAGGTTAGAGATATAGTGTTCAATATTGATGTAGATAGTGTGGCGGGTCCAGATGGGTTCACCTCATATTTTTTTCAGCAGTGTTGGGAGATTGTCAAGGATGATGTTTTTTGGACTTCTTTGATGGTGGGCATCTGCCTAGGGGATTCTCTGCTACTTCTATAAGCTTGCTTCCCAAGCGAGACAACGCTTGTCGATGGACAGAGTATCGACCGATTAGTCTTTGCACGGTGTTCAACAAGATTGTCACCAAGCTCCTGAACTCTCGCTTAAGTTTTGTTTTGCCTCGTATCATCTCTCCACAGCAGAGTGGCTTTATTCAGGAGAGGCTGATTGGTGATAACGTCTTGTTGGCACAGGAGATGCTCTATACATTGGATACCCAGGCCCGTGGGGGCAATGTCATCCTTAAGCTAGATATGGCTAAGGCATATGACAGGTTAGACTGGGACTTCTTGATGACTGTGATGGAGAGATTTGGATTCGATTGGATGTGGAGGGATAGGATCAGGCGTTGTATTTCTGAGTGCCATTTTTCTGTCTTGGTGAATGGCAAGCCTTGTGGTTTCTTTCCTTCTTCTCGTGGGCTGAGATAGGGGGATCCCATATCTCTTTCTTTGTTTATCATTGCAGCAGATTACTTCTCTCGGGGTCTCACTCAAGTTTTCCAGTAGTATCCATCGATGGCATATATTCATAGAGGTGACACTCTTGTCTCACATCTTTGTTTTGCTGATGATATGATCATATTTGCCAATGGCCAAAGACAGTCAGTAAAGAGAGTACTGCATTGTTTGGAGCACTATGAGAGGGTCTCTGGCCAGTTGGTGAATAGAGACAAGAGTGGTCTTATTGTGCCTAAGAGGACACCTCCTTCTAGGATTCAGATACTTGAGCACATTACTGGCTTTCGACGTCAGCAGCAGCCTATCACATACTTGGGCATACCATTGTTTAAGGGGGCTCGAAAGACCTTCTTATATGATGATCTATTTCAGAAGGTCAAGAGAAAGATCTCTGGATGGGCCTTTAGGGTTCTATCTCCTGGTGGCAGGATTACTTTACTGAGGTCTGTCCTTTCTTCCTTGGCTTTCTATCTTCTTCAAATTATGCAGCCTCCCAAGACAGTGTTGAAAAATTTAGAGAGTACATTTGCTAGATTCTTGTGGGATTCTAAGGATCAGGCTCACCGTATGCATTGGAAGAGATGGAAGGATATTTTCTTTCCTACTAATGAGGGTGGTTTGGGCTTCAGAAGATTAGAGGATGTGGTCCATGCTTTCTCTTTGAAGCTCTGGTGGTTATTCAGATCACAGCAGTCGCTTTGGGCTCAGTTTTTACTGGGCAAGTATTGTAGGGGAACCCACCCCCTTCTGACACCCATACCACATTCTGCTTCTGCGGTTTGGAGGAGGCTAAAGGGGGTGGGACTCACAGCGGAGCCCCACATCGCGTGGCAGTTGGGTCAGGGGCGTATATGTTTTTGGCACGACTGTTGGATGGGTGACATGACTTTAGCTCAAATGTTTCCTCATAGGGAGCATACCTCCATCCAGGTAGTTGAGTTTTTTGATGATACTGGATGGGATATCGATAGACTCTTGTTGGTCCTTCCACATGATATAGCAATCCAGGTTGGAAGTCTACCGCTTTGTCCCGATGTTCTTGATAGACCTATGTGGAAAGACACCCCAAATGGTAGGTTTTCTACCAAGTCGGCGTGGCAGCTTGTTCGCACTGAGAGTACTCTTCAGGCCTTTTGTCGCATGATTTGGAGCCCGATCATCCCGCAGACTATCTCTTTCTTTTGTTGGCGATTGTGGCAGGGTTTAGTGCCAGTGGATGTGATTATTCAGAGGAGGATTCAGGCCCACATGGCATCAAGGTGTCAGTGCTGTTCAGAGATTGAGACCATCCAGCATGTCTTTATTGATAGCCCTGTGGCTCACCAGGTATGGCAGCACTTCTCAGCTATTTTTGGCATTCCCCTCAGGGTTGGAGAGATGCTACAACATAGATTTCAGACTTGGAGATTTTCAGGCCAGTTTGTCAGGAGTGGCCATATTCGCACTATCATCCCTTTGCTGGTCTTTTGGTACATTTGGACAGCTAGGAATGATGCGAAGCATCGTAGGATTGGCATGGAGCCCAATCGTATCATCTGGCGGGTCTATCACACTATTTCTTTACTGCATATGGGAAGACTCTTTCGATTTGTGCATTGGCGTGGGGACCTTGATCTTGCCCCATATTTTGGTTTTACTCTTACTTCTCCTACCCCCAGCCCACCTACTTTGGTTTATTGGCGTGCCCCATTGGCTGGATCTACCAAGATCAATACTGATGGATGCGTCAGGGATGGATTTGCGAGTGGCGGGGGTGTTATCAGAGATCACACTGGGCGTTGTATCATGGCCTTCTCTATTGGCTACGGAGACATACTTATTTTGGAGGCAGAGTTGAGAGCCATTTTACAGGGCATTGAGCTTGCCCGACGGATGACTCTTGTGGACTTATGGATTGAGACTGACTCTACACTCGCTGTTCATTTCATTTCACGTGGTGGGGGGCCGTGGGTGATTCAGTCAATACTCAGACGCATCCGACATCTTCTATCATTCGATCGAGACACAGTTTCCCATATTTTTCGAGAGGGAAACCAGGTCGCTGACTCTTTAGCTTCTGAGGGCTGGGACCAACGACATTATCAGGAGTATGGATCTTCAGACTTGCCTCGTCGTTCGCATGGACTACTTCAGACTGACAGATATGGCCTTCCATCAGTTAGAGGTCTTTAGTTTTTTGTTAGTTTGGTTTTCATTTGCTTTTGCTTTTGCTTTTCAGAATTATGCACCGAAAGTAGTATCTCTTTATTTGCTGTAGTTTGAGGAATTTTTTTCATTCATTGTATGCTTGGAGGTCAGGTTCATATCCCCCTCCTGTGTACTACCATTTTTATATAAATACAGTGGTAGGGGCATCCAAAACCCCACCAGCCTGTCCTGGTAGAGGCCTAAAAACCATACTGGAACTGTGCTGGTGCTTCGAATAAAAATAAAAAAAAAGCTTGTGGTTTCCTAAGGTCGACAGCCCTCATAAGCTAATGTGTTTTCTATCACCATAATTGAAATTTAAAGGAGTACCAAAAATCATGCACAATTGGTTTTTCTCCCGCGCGCAAAGTTAGTGATAAAGATATGAATTATTGTACTTTAATCTAATATCAATTAATATCATGCCAAAAATAAGCGTAAAATCTAGGGGTGGGCATGATTTTTAGGAAAATTACCCAACCTGAAACCAGATCGACCCGAATATGCCCGGGTCAATTTCGGGCCCGATTTTTTAAAATTGGGTCGGTTTTCGGTGTGACTTTTGCCAAACCGAATTCTTTTTGGTTGGGGTTGGGTCGAAAATCAACCCACGCCCACCCCTAGTAAAATTCATAAAACGTGTAATTCTATAATATAATAAATGGTTCATACCTAGCATGCATCCATAAAATCACATAGTAACATTCATATCTTACAACATCATGATTTCTACATTACTATGAAATCTACTGTTACTATTTCGCATAATAAACAAGTCTTCATGACATTTCAAATAAATTTATGACTATTGTGAATAATTATAAAGCATATAACATACATGGTTCGAGGAAATAATGATGTGGCGTAGCAGGGTCTTAAAATCATTAATTTTAAACTTATGACTATTATGAATAATTTTTTTTGTAGATTTTGAAAATAGTTTGTCATATATGTGGTTAAAAAATTGATAAAAAAATGTGGGTCCTATAAAATATGTGGTTGAAAATAAATTTTAGAACAAAAGTTTAAATTAAACTACTCCAAACATGCTCTTAGTCTTAAAAGTCTTGTGAATAGTGACTGTACATCACTGTTCACATTGTCAACTGTGCACGTTGCGAAATTAAGTAGTTTTTTAAGGTCTACAAAACCGCTTTGGTCTTTGATACGAACTTGTGACGCTCCAAAATTTATTTGGTTGGGTGTCACGAAATATTGACTAAACTAGTAATAACCATAATAATAAAAAGAAAAAAAAAACATTTTTCATAAAATGATTATAAAGCAATTTTATTTGATCACACGAAATTGTTCGAAACTCCTAATTAACAATAATAAAGATAAAACTCAAAATTGCTCTAATTCAATTATTAATATTAAAAGTTGTAAAAGAAATAAATGAAGTTTGACAAATTCTTAAATCGCTAACACTATAAGCCATGCTCATGTTTCAACCTCCACGAACCTTAATTTCCTAAAAATGGGATAAAACATAATAGAATAAGATTTCTAAAATCCCAATAAGTACGCAATAAATTGTAGTCGTACCAAAACTTAAATTCATAACATACGTAATGGAGACACAAGAATTTTACCGAACTTCGTAGTAAAACTCGTTGTGCGTAGCACTACTAACTCTGGTCTTCTTATCATGTTACTAACCATATCATATTCATATGGGACCTATGATCATAACTCTCAAAATCTAGAATTACGATAACAACAACGTAGCATATCATACTTATCTTTGGAAATGATAAAAACAAGAAGATAGATAATAGTACTTCGATCCCTTCTAAAATCACCCTTTTGCATGCTACCTTCTCTGTGTGTGTGCGCGCGCATGTGCGTATGAGAATAATGTGTAATTGAATTTCAATAGTGGATGGTCCACGTGAGGGTGGAGAAAGGGGTCTTAAATAGGGTAAGCTAAGATGATGAGCATAGCCTTCATTTATGGGGAAAAAACGTGTGTGCGAATAAATGGTTAAAGAATTGCTTATTTTTGCACTAAAATGACGTCATCTCTCCCTTAAAATTTGTGCAAATTAGATGAAAGCTAAGAATATATTGAAAGGTCAAACAAGATTTTTGGTCTAAAATTCTCAATACAAGATTAAACGAGAAGTTTTTAATCATAAATGTTATATTACATTAATATTTATCTTAATAGTTACATTACATTAATATTTGTCGTAGAAGGAAATAGAAATAGGGAGGAAATTAACAAAATTTAGTAAATAACTATACCTAATAATGAACTTGTGGGTTATGAGCCAGTGACCAAATCGTTTGGTAAAAAATAAATAAGTCAGGCCAATAAATTTAGTATTGTATTGTAATTTGCTCACTTTATAAATATATAAATAAATATAATTTATTTATTTTTAATTATAAAAAATTAAACACAGTTCAATTCGGTTTAAGCAGTTTTTTAAATATTGAAACATAAACCAAACCATTTTTGAACGGTTCGGTTTGATTTAAAACCGAAACATTGACGGGTCTACTTGGAACCAAATCAATGGTTTTAAATCAACGAATTCGATTTTGTTTGCGATTTGGCAATTTTTTTGTGCTTTCCTAAGATCGTCTTTCTCTGAGGAAGAGGCGAAATAGAATAAACTAATAAAAATGATGAGTTGGTAGAAGGAATTTCTAATGTGTCCGTTAATTTTCTCTAACTCAATATTAAAAAACGTAGTTGGTCACTAAACTATACAATTTTCATGCAAGAAGTCCTTAAATTTTAACAACATGAACCCCGTTAGTTCATTCGTCTGTTCATATATTTAAATACTTTTTTGTATAATTTTTATTTAATTAATAATTATTTTTTAATCATAATTTGTATAAGATATTTTTTATAAAAAACAAATATAACATGTATAAATAGTAAATCGAGATAACTATTTTATGAAAACTTTAAATTTTCCTTCTATTTTTAAGATCTAGTAAGCCTAGTATTTCCATAAATTGCAATAGTATTTTCATCATTTTGTGACCAACCATGTTTTTTAGATGTTGAGTTGGACGAAATTGAAAGCCTCATAAGCAATTTCATTCACCAACTCATCATTTTCATTATTTGTAACAACGAAGATAGACAGAGAGACTAACGGAGTTCACGATGTTAAATAGAAGGACTAACGTAATACGATTTAAAGTTTAGAAATATTATTTGCACAAGGTGTAAAGTACGAAAACTATTCAAATTTTTTACCAAATTATAATATGAAAAACCTCTCCGGGAATATATTTACAGAACAATATAGAAACACAGAATACATCATGAATATTGGATGACTCATCTAGCAAGCATAAAATGGTATGACTCATCTGCAGACTTTGCCCGTCTTCTATTCAACTTTATCCAACTCTTATCGATTTCCATTTCCACTTTAGAGTTGCTGCAACACCAAAAAAATAACAACAATTAAGTGCACTATACAAGTGGTGTGAGAATGTCCTAACTCCTTGTCGCTCCAATACTAATTTTAGGTCTGGGCCCTAGCCATTCGACATTGATTTGTAATTTACGAGTTGTGTTAATTTTTTCTATGATTGCCTATGTTTCACGTGTAAATTTCGGCAGCATCTCCCTTCTATTCTCCTAAGTGCGTGTACTATTTTAAACACAGTCCACACCCGGAGAATAAAATGGAGACAATACCAAAAATCATACGCGATAGTCGAGGCAATCATAGGAAAAATGTATGATAACACAACTCGTAACTTACAAATCAATGTCAAACTGTCCGAAACAGGACAATTCAAAGATTAGTTTGTAAACATCAAACAACCCAAATTTTCGGTTGTGTGTGCTTAATAAACTAATCTTCAAACGGCATTCTAAGGTTTATGAAAGTGCAATGTATTGTGAAAATAAAATAAAAAGTAAAAAATAAAACAGAAAACTAAATCTTAAATATATAAGTGAAATACGTAAATTTGACTGACCAATGATCTCTTGAAGACTGCACTAAGACCTTTAAACTGGGGGACTGCAATAGAGAAAGAGAGATTCAAAATGGTAGAATGTATGGATTAAGCTTGAAAGAGAATTTGAAGAAATATTGCTTCTGATGGGAATTTGTAGACTAGAGCTATTGGGACGACATAATGTTGTCCCCATTGCTAAAACATCTATTGGGACGACATAATGTCGTCCCAATTGCTAGAGTTGGGCGCGAGAAAATCCCGCCAATATGCTGAGGGTATTACGACTTACATGGATGAATATTTAAGTTATGGAGACGACAATAGTCGCCTTTGGTTCTATAGGGACGACATACTCCGTCGTCTCTACAGGTCTGTCACTATAGGGACGACAAATAAGTCGTTCCTATTGATTCTGGACCTATAGGAACGTAATTTAACACTATTAGGACGACTTTAGTTGTCCCAGTAGCTTACAAAGCGGGAAAAATTGGCGCCATTTCTCATGACCTATGGGGACGAATTTTTTAGGCTATAAGGACGATATTAGTCGACTTTATTTCTTTAGAGACGATGTTCCGTGTTGTCGCTATAGGTATGTACTCTATAGGGACGATAAATAAGTCGTCTCTATAGATTCTAGGCCTATAGGGATGACAAATAAGTCGTCCCTATAGATTCTAGACCTGTAGCAACGTACTTTAGCACTATTAGGACGACTTTAGTCGTCCCAGTAGCTTACAAAGCAGGAAAAATTTGCGCAATTTCTTATGACCTATGGGGACGAATTTTTTAGGCTATAAGGACAATATTGGTCGACTTTATTTTTTTAGAGACGATGTTCCGTGTTGTCGCTATAGGTATGTACTCTATAGGGACGACAAATAAGTCGTCTCTATAGATTCTGGACCTATAAGGACGACAAATAAGTCGTCTCTATAGATTCTAGGCCTATAGGGACGACAAATAAGTCGTCCCTATAGATTCTGAACCTGTAGCAACGTACTTTAGCACTATTAGGATGACTTTAGTCGTCCCAGTAGCTTACAAAGCGGGAAAAATTGGTGCCATTTCTTATGACCTATGGGGACGAATTTTTTAGGCTATAAGGACGATATTAGTCGACTTTATTTCTTATGTACTCTATAGGGACGACAAATAAGTCGTCTCTATAGATTTTGGACCTATAGGGACGACAAATAAGTCGTCTCTATAGATTCTAGACCTATAGGGACGACAAATAAGTCGTCTCTATAGATGCTGGACCTATAGGGACGACAAATAAGTGTGTTGAAACGACTTTTGTCCTTTCTATATCTATTACAATCTTTAGAGACAACATTTTATTGTGTCATCCATATATATGCTATATATAGAGACGAATTTGGTGTCGTCCATATAGCTCTTTTTTCTTGTAGTGTGTTTGTTTAATGATGATGATATATATTTTTCTCTTTCTTTGAGCACGGCTGCAACAATGGTAGAGACCTACAAAAGGTGGCTGGGCTTTTTTCTCCCATGTCCACTCCGGTGTGATAATCAGTACATGATTAAAACATTTGTGCTGAATAACAATACGGAGTGTATAAAAGTTGTGTGTTCTGTTTTTACCTGGGGGTTGGCCTTTATTTATAGGGATGGCCTGCAGTTATTGATGACGAGTGTCCTTTTATCTCTCTTATTTGATAACGGGTGTGCCTTCATCTCCCTCATTATTATGAGTTAATGATAGATGTTTCATCTTTCCAATTGTTGAGAGATGTTTCGTCTTTCCGATACTAGTGGTAATTGTCATTCCATGGGTCGCCTGCCTGACTAACCTGACGACATTTGAGTTATTGTAGTCTATCTATCAGAATCGTGCTCATGAGTCTAACGATGCGGGCGAGCCCGTGAGGCGGGCGAATTGTCGAAGCGGGAGTGCCAAGACGTGCCACCATTGGTAAATAACATATAGCAGCTGTCATTATTTATATCATCATAAACCCCTCTACTGTTCATAGACTATCGTCAATAAGAAGTAGAAATAATCTACCACACATGCTTCTTTCAAAAAAATTCAGACAGAGATTCATCGCCATGATTTTTGGATAGAGGCTTCATTGGCCTTGTTTTTCAGACAGAGGCACATCACCTTGATTTTCGGATAGAGGCTCATTGGCCTTGTTTTTTAGAAAGAGGCTCATCCCCTTGATTTTTAAACATAAGCTCATCGCCTTGATTTTTAAACAAAGGTTCATCGCCTTGTTTTTTCAGACAGAGGCTCGTCGCCTTGATTTTTAAACATAGGCTCATCGCCTTGTTTTTCAGACAGAGGCTCATCGCCTTGATTTTTAAACAAATGCTCATCGCCTTGTTTTTCAGACAGAGGCTCATCACCTAGATTTTTAAACTAGTTTTTCAAACAGAGGCTCATCGTCTTGATTTTTAAACAAAGGCTCATCGCCTTGTTTTTCAGACAGATGCTCATCGCCTTGATTTTTAAACATAGGCTCAACGCCTTGTTTTTAATGGTGTCTATCACTTTGATTTTTAAATAGTGGCTATCGCCTTAATTTTTAAATATAGGCTCATCGCCTTATTTTTCAATGGTGGCTATCACCTTGATTTTTAAATAGTGGCTATCGCCTTGATTTTTAAACATAGGCTCATCGCCTTATTTTTCAATGGTGGCTATCACCTTGATTTTTAAATAATGGCTATCGCCTTGATTTTTAAACATAAGCTCATTGCCTTCATTTTAAACATAGTGATGCAAGCCATGGCCCGGCGAACCATAGACTGACTAGTAAGGACTCAATACATATACCGATAGGAACATTAACGAGATTAAGAGCTAAGAAGATCAAAGAAGACATGCAAGGTCTTGTTCAAGCTGCGTGGGCTGAAACCGATATCAAAAGTACCGATATCAAAAGTCCGATAACAACTTTGGTACACTTGATTCAAGCTAAGGACTACATTAAAAATATATCGGAGTCTAATGGAAAGTTGGAGGACCAAAATATAGATACGACAGAAATTCGCACAGAGGGCCAAGGAAAATAACCATGCGATCGCATGGTTATAGAAGGCTGCGATCGCAAGAGTAGCTTTTCAAAAGCAGAATGTTTTGTAGGCAAACCATGTGATCGCAAGGGTCGTGCCTATGCGATCGCAGGGCATGATTTTCGGAGGAATCCAGATTTTGGCAAGTTTTAGTTTCCTTTTTCGTTTAGGACTCTTAATTTTAATTAGTTTTAATTAATTTCGAATTAGATTAGGTTTCTTTCAATGTTTACTACATAAACACATTTTCATTGTAAACATAAACAATTACGTTTTTTGTGAGATTAATCAAAGTGAGTATATCCCTTTCTTCCGAGTTCTTAATTGAACTAACCTAAACTTATCAAAGAATTCGCATCTCTTTGTGGCGTTCATAACTCTGGTTCGTTGATTCAAGAATTCATCGGGTCAAGTTCTTGCGGCTAGATTTTAGTTTTCTTGGGGTTCAGATCAAATCTTTTGTGAGTTCTGATATTTAATCTTTTGCGGGTTCGCATCAGTTGGTATCAGAGCTTTGGCTCTAAAATCAAGTTTTATCTTTTACTTTATTTTTATCAGATTCATCTTGAATCATATATATATATATATATATATATATATTCCATACATGCACCAAAGTTAATTATTTCCAGTTCTTGCTTTGTGATTATTTTTTCGTTCTTGCGTTGAATTGAAAAAAAAAATCGTAAAAAAATTCAATAAACGAGTTCTTTGAAATTCTAGTCATAAATTATCATCCAGTGTTTATTTCTTATTCTTGATTGCCTTTCATCCTTATTATTTCCGTTGTCCTTCTTGTTCTTGTTCTTGTTCTTGAATGCCGCGGGAGTCAAAATTCATGATTGAGTTTAGATAGTTCTTTAGAGAACTTGGTGAGAAACACAAGAGTGGAAAAAGGCAAGAGTGGTGAGATTATTCTTGAGAAAAAGCCATATAGAGCGAAACACGAGTGCAAACACGTGAGGCAGATAATTTTTCTTTCCTTTTTATTTATTTATTGTTATTCAAAAAAATGTCTAATCATGAAGAAACCACCCCTGAGAGTGAAAACAAGCAGTTCTTCTTATTAAGGGCCATGCAACAACAATTTGATCGAATGAACATGGTGTTTGACGAGATGAGAGAGAGTAATAATGCATTAAAGGTTACGGTGGAAAAACATAATACAATGTTTACAACCTTACTAGGAGAACAACAACCTGGGGTTGCTCATGATAGGAGACAGGGTAGGCAGTATCATAGCCCTATGGCAGATTTTGAAGATGAGACGGTAGTAGGGAGTGAGGATGGTGAAGCCTATAACTATGGGGCTGAGATAGGTAGAATGAGACGTCGGGGAGATAGGCGTGAAAGGCCACCTAGAGCGGTTGATTATAGAGGTCAAGGTGGGGTAGATAGAAACCTTGGGAGTATTAAATTGAAAATACCTTTATTCCAAGGCAAGAATAATTCTGATGCCTATTTAGAGTGGGAAATGCGGATGGAATTAATCTTTGATTGTCATAACTATTCAGAAGAAAAGAAGGTCAAATTAGCAGTAATTTAGTTCACTGAGTATGCTATCATGTGATGGGATCAATTAGTGACCAATAGAAGGAAGAATTATGAAAGCCTGGTGGAAACTTGGAATGATTTAAAAGCTCTCATGAGGATGAGATTTATACCTAGTTATTACCATAAGGACCTCTATCAAAAATTGCAGAGCCTTACGCAAGGTTCAAGTAGTGTAGAGGATTACCATAAGAAAATGGAGATGGCTATGATTAGGGCTAACATCGAGGAGGATAGGGAGGCTACCTTAGCTAGGTTTTTGAATGGATTAAATAGAGATATAGCCAATATAGTTGAGTTACAACATTATGTGGAGTTGGAGGACATAGTGCACATGGCTATGAAGGTAGAAAGACAGTTGAAACGAAAAGAGACAGCACAGTATTCTTCGGGATCTAACCTTCCCTGGAAACCACGGGGGGATAGTGATAACAGGGGTGAGATGACTGTTTCAAGGGGGAAGGCCGAACCACCTAAGAGAACCAATGTAGTACCTACCAATAACAAAATCAAATCAGATTTTCAACCGTCTAGGAATAGGGATATTAAATATTTTAAATGTTTGGGTGTCGAGCACACTACTTCACAATGCCCAAACCGAAGGGTAATGATTTTGCGTGACAATAGGGAGGTGGTATCTGAGGTTGAGAGTGATAGTGATGAAATGCTTGAATTGGAGGATATTGGTGTAGAATACCCCGTAGAAGGTGAAGCTCTAGTTGCAAGGCGAGCTCTTAATGCACAAATTAAGATAAATGATATAGAGCAGCAGAGAGAGAACATATTTCATACTAGGTGTTATGTTAATAACAAAGTGTGTAGTCTGATAATAGATGGGAGGGAGTTGCACCAATGTAGCTAGTACCACACTTTTTGAGAAACTAGGTTTGTCTATGATAAAACACTCTAGGCCTTATAAGTTACAGTGGCTAAATGAATGTGGGGAGGTCAAGGTTAACAAGCAAGTTTTAGTGAGCTTTAGTATTGGGAAGTATACTGATGATGTGATGTGTGATGTGGTCCCTATGCATGCTGGCCATCTTTTGTTGGGTAGGCCTTGGCAGTATGATAGGAAAGTGATACATGATGGGTTTCAGAATAGGTACAGCTTTATCAAAGATGGAAAACCAGTTACTCTTGTCCTATTATCACCAAAACAGGTTTATGAGGACCAATTGAAATTAAAGGGCGATGCGGATCAAAAGAAAAATAGTGAGTTAAAGGCACAAGAACAGACAAGGAGGGAAGAAAAAAATGGGAGTGTGGCTGCAAATAATTTAAAATCACGAGAGAAAACAAAAGTGAGTTTCTTTGCAAAAGAAAGAGAAATCAAGAGGGCCCTCATCGAAAATCAACCATTGATTTTGCTAGTATACAAGGAGTCCAACCTTGTAATTAGCGACATTAACCACTCCCTCCCCAGTTTAGCTATTTCTATGTTGCAGGAATTTGAGGACGTGTTTCCTGAAGAAATGCCTTGTATCTTGCCACCCATTCGAGGCATCGAACATCAAATTGATTTTGTACCCGACGCTGTTATTCCAAATTGCCCAACGTACAGAAGTAATCCAGAAGAGACCAAGGAGCTCAAAGGCAAGTTGAGGAGTTGATGGGCAAAGGATATGTGAGAGAAAGCATGAGTCCATGTGCAGTGCCAGTGCTACTTGTGCCCAAAAAGGATGAAACTTGGAGAATGTGTATTGATTGCAGGGCAATCAATAACATAACGGTAAAGTATCGTCATCCCATACCTAGATTAGATTATATGCTTGATGAGTTGCATGGATCTTGTATTTTTAGTAAAATTGATCTTAAGAGTGGATACCACCAAATAAGAATGAAAGAAGGAGATGAATGGAAAACTGCTTTTAATACTAAATATGGTTTGTATGAGTGGTTAGTAATGCCTTTTGGTTTAACTAATACCCCAAGCACTTTTATAAGATTAATGAACCATGTTTTGTGTGCTTTCATAGGCAAATTTGTGGTAGTCTACTTTGATGATATTTTAGTATATAGTAAGAACTTGGATGAGCACATTGAACAGTTGCGTTGTGTGCTTAATGCCTTAAGGCATGAAAAATTGTATGCTAATCTTAAAAAGTGTACCTTTTGCATGAAACAAGTTATTTTTCTTGGCTATGTTGTTAGTACAAATGGTATTGAGGTCGATGAAGAAAAGATTAAGGCCATTAAGGATTGGCCAACGCTGAAAAGTGTCACTAAGGTGAGGAGCTTTCATGGTATGGCTAATTTTTATAGGCGTTTTGTTAAAGATTTTAGCACACTAGCTTCACCACTTACTGAGATTGTAAAGAAAATTGTTGGGTTTAATTGAGGCCTTGATCAAGAAAATGCTTTTAATATTATTAAGGATAGATTGTGTTCTGCACCTGTGTCAGCACTACCTAACTTTAACAAAACTTTTGAGATTGAATGTGATGCTTCAGGCATAGGTATTGGAGCTGTGTTAATGCAGGAGAAACGCCCAATTGCCTATTTTAGCGAAAAACTAGGTGGGGCTGCCTTGAATTACCCAATATATGACAAGGAATTATACGCTTTGGTGAGAGCCTTGGAGACTTGGCAACACTACCTATGGCTGAAGGAGTTTGTTATCCATACCGATCATGAGTCCCTAAAGCACCTGAAAGGGCAAGGTAAGCTGAATAGGCGGCATGCCAAATGGGTAGAATTCATCGACACTTTTCCTTATGTCATTCACTACAAACAAGGTAAGGAAAATGTTGTGGCTGATGCGTTGTCTAGAAGGTACACCCTCATTGCTAATTTAAATGCCAGATTATTAGGATTTGAGTATATTAAGAACTTATATGTTAATGATAATGATTTTGCTGGTATGTATGGGGCATGTGAGAACAATACTTTTGGACAATTTTATAGATTAGATGGCTACTTGTTTAAAGCAAATAAATTATGTGTGCCTTTTAGTTCTTTACGTGAGTTACTTGTGCGCGAGGCACATGGAAGAGGCTTAATGGGACATTTTGGTGCGAAAAAAACTTTGGATGTACTACATGAATATTTCTTCTGGCCTAAAATGAGACGTGATGTAGAAAGATTGTGTGCTAGATGTGTCACATGTAAACAGGCCAAATCTAGAGTCTTACCTCATGGTCTGTATACCCCTTTACCCGTACCTAACGAGCCTTGGATAGATATCTCTATGGACTTTGTATTAGGCTTGCCTAGGTCGAAACAAAATAAGGATTCAATTTTTGTAGTTGTTGATAGGTTCTCAAAAATGGCGCATTTTATATCTTGCAATAAAACAGATGATGCTACTAACATTGCTGAATTATTTTTTCGAGAAATTGTCCGACTACATGGTGTTCTAAAAAGTATTGTATCTGATCGAGATGTTAAATTTCTTAGCTACTTATGGAAAGTCTTGTGGGGTAAGTTGGGGACTAAGTTGTTGTTTTCAACTACTTGTCACCTTCAAATGGATGGCCAAACTGAGGTAGTAAACAGAACATTATCTACTCTATTACATACTGTCATCCAAAAGAATCTAAAGAATTGGGAGGAGTGTTTGCCTTTTATTGAATTTGCATATAATAGAAGTGTACATTCTACTACGAATATGTCTCCATTCGAAATTGTGTATGGGTTTAATCCATTAACCCCTTTAGATTTGATTCATTTACCTGTTGATGAAAGGGCTAGCTTGGATGGGCACAGGAAGGCAGAAAGGGTAAAGCAGCTCCATGAGAGTGTGCGACAACAAATTGAAAAGAAGAATAAACAGTATGCCGCCAAAGCTAACAAAGGCCGTAGACAAGTCATCTTGGAACCTGGAGATTGGGTATGGGTGCATATGTGGAAGGAAAGGTTTCCAGCCCGTCGCCGGTCTAAACTACACCCTAGGGGGGATGGACCATTTCAAGTCCTTGAACGAATAAATGATAATGCATATAAAATTGATCTTCCAGGTGAGTTTAATGTTTCGGCTACTTTCAATATTTCTGATCTTTCTCCCTTTGATGCAAGTGATGATTTGAGGTCGAATATTTTTGAGGAAGAATGGGATGATGCGAGCCATGGCCCGGCAAACCATGGACCAACTAGCAAGGACTCAATACATATACCGATAAAAACATTAACGAGATCAAGAGCTAAGAAGATCAAGGAAGACATGCAAGGTCTTGTTCAAGCTGCGTGGGCTGAAACCGATATCAAAAGTCCGATAACAACTTTGGTACACTTGATTCAAGCTAAGGACTACATTGGAAATATATTGGAGTCTAATGGAAAGTTGGAGGACCAAAATGTAGATAGGACAGAAATTCATGCAGAGGGCCAGGGAAAATAACCATGCGATTGCATGGTTATAGAAGGCTGCGATCGCAAGAGTGACTTTTCAAAAGCAGAATGTTTTGGAGGCAAACCATGCAATCGCAAGGGTCATGCCTATGCGATCGCAAGGCATGATTTTCGGAGGAATCTGGATTTTGGCAAGTTTTAGTTTCCTTTTTCGTTTAGGACTCTTAATTTTAATTAGTTTTAATTAATTTCGAATTAGATTAGGTTTCTTTCAATGTTTATTATATAAATACCATTTTATTGTAAACATAAACAATTACGTTTTTTGTGAGATTAATCAAAGTGAGGATATTCCTTTCTTCCGAGTTCTTAATTGAACTAACTTAAACTTATCAAAGAATTTGCATATGTTTGTGGCGTTCATAACTCTGGTTCGTTGATTCAAGAATTCATCTGGTCAAGTTCTTGCGGCTAGATTTTAGCTTTCTTGGGGTTCAGATCAAATCTTTTGTGGGTTCTGAGATTTAATCCTTCGCGGGTTCGCATCACATAGGCTCATCTCCTTGTTTTTTAATGGTGGCTATCACTTTGATTTTTAAATAGTCGTTATCGCCTTGATTTTTAAACATAAGCTCATCGCCTTATTTTTCAATGGTGTCTATCACCTTGATATTTAAATAGCGACTATCGCCTTGATTTTTAAATATAGGCTCATCGCCTTGATTTTTAAACAGAGACTTATCGCCTTAATTTTTAAACATAGGCTCATCGCCTTATTTTTCAATGGTGGCTATCACCTTGATTTTTAAATAGTGACTATCGCCTTGATTTTTAAACATACATCGCCTTGATTTTTAAACAGAGGCTCATCGCCTTAATTTTTAAATAGAAGCTATCGCCTTGATTTGTAAACATAGACTCATCGCCTTGATTTTTGGATAGAGGCTCATTGGCCTTGTTTTTCAGACAGTAGCAGCTGACCTTATTTCTCATATAGTAGCAGCTTGTTTTTTAGACAGTAGCAATTGTCATTGTTTTTCAGACAGAAGTGGCTAGCCTTGTTTCTCAGACAGTAGCAGCTAGCCTTATTTCTGGCCTTATAAGCCCATCTACTTTTCATAGACTATCGTTAATGAGAAGTAGAAGTAATCTAACGTACATGCTCATCTTTAATTTTTTTTTTTGACCTTGGGTGAGCTAGCCTCGCCTCGCCTCGCGGATTGGGCGAGCTCACCTAGGCTTCTTTTTTTTTTTTACCTTGGGTGAGCTCACCTTGGATTGACGATCTCGCCTCACCACAGATTGGGTGAGCTTGCCTTGCCTCGTCTTGGGTTAGCTCGCCTAAGTTTTTTTTTTTACTTTTAATTTTTTATTTTTTTGACCTTGCATTGGGCGAGCTCGCCTCGCCAGGGATTGGATGAGCTCACCTAAGTTTTTTTTTTTTTTAAGTCTTGGGTGAGCTCACCTTGCAAAATTTTTTTTAAACCTTGGCCCGCCTCGTCTTGGGTGAGCTTGACTCTATTATTTCGAGGTTCGGGATCGTCCCGAGTCTTCATTTTGTTAGACTCAGGTTCATTTAGATCTTTCATACTTTTGGTAATGAGATATGCTTCTTCAGCATCCACATACTTATCTCCTCTCTTGAGTAACTCATGCGTCGTATCCAGCGGGTTTTTGGAGAGTGACATCTTGAAAGAACGATTTCGAGTTCCACTCATCATGGCAGTGACTACAACAGATATCTATAGATCTTTGATCCCTAGCGTGGCTCTATTGAACTGGGATATAAAATCTTTCAACAGTTCATCTTGTCTTATGTCAATTGCATTAGACTGATAGTAGTTTTCTTAACATGTTTGCTGTTGGCAAAGTGTGTAGCAAAACTCTTGGAAAAATCGTCAAATGTACGGATTGATTTTGTGGAAATGGTGGCTATCCAGTCCCTAGCCTCCCACTTAAGTGTTGGCGGAAAAGCCCTGCACACAATCACATCTGGGGTGGCTTGCAACCTCATCAAGTCAATAAAAGCCCTGAGGTGATCGACAAGATCAGAGGATCCATCGTACTTCTCCATCTTTGGATGTTTAAAGTCTCGTGGCAAGGAGACTGCCATCACTTCTAAAGAAAAAAGATCTTCTTCCAACACCATAGATTGTGGCCTACTACTTTTTCTTAGACATAGCCTCAGCTATTTTGTGACCCATCATGTCTTCTAATAGCTGCTCCAGGTTTAACACTAGTGTCTCAACCAACGTGGGTGTGGGCACCCATGACGGTTGCCCCCAATGTGAATTTGGGCCAGATGTCAATGAATAGAAGTAGGGTACGAAAGATGGAGCCTGTAGTGGAGTTTCCGTTGGTAGTGTTTCCATTGTTAGAAAGTTAGAAGTCTGGGAATGAGCCCCTGGCGGTGAGGTCCATATCGGTGAAGGGCTGGAACCCTGGGGTGGAGCCCCTGGTGGTAAATCCTACCGACAGAAGCTTAGGACCCTGCGGTAGCTAAGAAATCGCAACGTTTTGATCTTGGAGTAGAGCTGTTAAAGCTGCCACCTGAGTTTGCAGTGCCACAAGTTGAACGGTAGAGGCAAATTCTTTTTGTTGATGATTAGTGGCAGCGTTAAACTCGGTGTCTACTTCTCCGATGGGGGTTGGTGGAGCGGTTACATTCGTAGCTCTTCTAGTTCGAGCCATGACTTATTGTGCATTTTCCAGAGACGGTGCCAATTGATGATAAATATTTTTCTCCTCCTCCGAGCACGGCGGCGATAGTGATGGAGACCTACAAAAGGTGGCGGGGCTTTTTTCTCCCGTGCCCACTCCGATGTGATAATCAGTATATCATTAAAATATTTGTGATAAATAGCAATATGGAGTGTATAAGAGTTGTATGTTCTGTTTTTACCTGGGAGTTGGCCTTTATTTATAGGGATGGCCTACAGTTATTGATGACGGGTGTCCCTTCATCTCCCTTATTTAATTACGGGTGTCCTTTCATCTCTCTCATTATTAGGAATTAATGAGGGATGTTTCATCATTCCAATTGTTTAGAGATATTTCGTCTTCCCGATAACTGGTGGTAACTGTCATTCCGTGGGTCGTCTGCCTAACTAACCTGACAACAGTTGGTTATTGTAGTCTATCTATCAAAAGAGTGCTCATGATACTAACGAGGCAGGCGAATCGTCGAGGCGGGAGTGCCAAGACGTGCCACCATAGATAAATAACATATAGCAGCTGTCATTATTTATATCATCAAATGAGATTAACAAATGGGGTGCGGTGTGAAAGTTAGGAGGGACCATGGCTAAAGTAGTCTCTTCCAAATCAATGCCTTCACAGAGCCATTCGTGTGTTTTGTTTTCTTGTTACATTTCACTTTTGTTTAATATTGAAGCTTTTATTTGAACAGTTTTGTGGTTCCAAATTCATGACAAAATGTCAGGCATTTCTGTATCCTATGTGTAGAGTTTTGATATGTTTTATGAATGAAATATTGCAACCATATTTAACAAATCACCAACATGAAAATGGAGAAAAAACTAAGAAATGGAGTTCTCAGATTTCTGCCTCTAAGAACTCAGATCTGCAACCACTTCTTCAACATTCAAGAAGATGAAATAAAGGTGGGCTCAGATCATGCCACACAAAGGATCAAAGAATAGCAGCCAAAAGGAGAGGCACCAAGATTAGACCAAGGAAAGTTAAGGAACCCATTCTGGAGAAGATAGTGTAGTTACCTAAAGAAGACAGTGTGAGAAGCTCCCTTAATAAGCACCCATATACAGACAAAGAGACAATCCAGTTGCCTACAACCATTGTAGCAAGGAACCAAAGCTAGAGCGTAAAAAAAAGGGAAGTAAAGCTAGGAAGAAATAAATACAGCAATAAGTTTTCCTTTTTGGGATAATTGCATATTAGGTCCCCCAACCTTTCAAAAATATTAGGAATATACCCCTAACCTAAAAATAATAGCACCACACATCCTCAACATTTGAAGAAATAGGCATCGTAAGTCTCTCTTGACAGTTTCCATCCATTTTCTCCGTTAAACCTCAGAATTGGACTCCATGCACTCTCTCTCTCCAAATTAAATGATTGGAATTGGACTCCGTTAACTGTCTTGCCTTCTTTTTTGAGTTCTTTAGCGGCCTTCTAATTTTATTTTTTTTGAGTGGTTGGATCAGGTTAAAGGAAAGGCAGCAATTGATGTTGTCTGCAATCCTTTGGGAAAGTCGGGAGGTGCTTTGATTCAACAGTTCATGATATTATCCTTTGGGTCACTTGCGATTTCAACTCCCTATCTTGGAGGTATATTCCTTGCGATTGTTCTTATATGGTTAGCGGCAGCCAGATCTTTAAATGGACAGTTCTTATATGATTCTTCTTAATTTGTTGTGCCTATTAATTTATAGGAAACGCTAACTCTAGCACTAGGTCTAGTCCAACTAGAGCCTATCAACAAACGGGCCCAATTAATTAATCTAATTAATTAATTTGGTCCAATAAATAATTAAGTCCGACCCAACTAATTGGACCTCGGACATTAATTCTTACAATCTCCCACTTGGACAAGGTCCAACTCCAGATGCTCAATTCTTATTTTATGTGTGTAACCCATTAGGTTCTCATTCACGATGGCAAACGTAGTGATATTCTCATCGATTCACCAAGATCGATCAATTCACATTGCCATCCAAGATTGACATCTAGCAATGTGTCAAGGCAATCCACGTAAAAGAAAATGTCATGTGGTATGACAGAACCAATATATGTACAGTTACCATAGAAATATTATCATTTCATCAATATAACCCAATTGATTAAGAGGTATGGATCAGCGTCAATCTCATTTCAACCAATTATGTTATTCACCTCAACTCTTCATTGATCTAATCTAGTTATAATTGAAACATTTTCAACTCATAACTCCACCCCAACCGAGGAAATTTATATCAACATAAGTGGGCAAAAATCAGGTTATAATCTCCTACTTTCCAGGAGTGACGAATCCTTATATTGGATATTCACAATCTTCATATAATTCTCACTATACCCATACGATGTCTTCCTGGTGACTCAAATCTTCGAGTCCCATCAAACACTCGCCAAAGTATAGTGGTCCTCACATAAGATTCTATTATGTCCTCAAGTCAAAGGACCAAATCCACAACTGCGCATTAGAGATTTACCACTGACGCTTGGATAGTTATCCATGTAGAATCTCTAGGCGGATCATCCAATGTCATGTTCTCATAACAATGCTTTCATGTGTCCATTAAAATGTCCATCTACATCTTAGCTCATGAGATTAGCTACTTTCTTTAAAAAGAAATGCAACACATGCTAGTCTATCCGTAATAATAATATTCGTATCACATTATTACTATGACTATGGATATTTCAAGAATAAGTTACTTATAACTTGTATCTCACAATCACAACACCATGTGATTAACAAGTTATTATGAACTTTTCTTCGGACTTTATTATTTTAAATAATAAAATTTAAATAATAACAGATCTGCCATTATATTGTAGACAATCATTTAATTAATCAATTTATTCATATACCTCAATGTCTGACAAAGAGTATATCACAAAATATCTCATACAAACTAGATCAAGTCACTCAGGTATCATAATACTAACAAATTTAACATGACCATCATGTTTGTGCTGGAACAGCAACTTTGTCAAAGGATCTTCTACATTATTTTATGTTAGGACACGTTCTATCTTTATGTCATTTCTTAAGATTATCTCTCTAATGAGATGATTTTGCCTCAATATATATTTGGATCGTTGATGAGACCTAGATTTCTTCGCTTGTGCGATGGCTCCATTGTTATCACAATACAGAGATATTGGATCAACAATGCTATGAATTACTCCAAGTTCTGAAATGAACTTCTTGATCCAGACCGCTTCCTTAGCTGCTTCTGAAGCAACTATATATTCGGCTTCTGTAGTTGAATCAGCGGTCATTTCTTGTTTGGAACTTTTCCAACTGATCGTAATATTGTTACCACCCGATTTTGATAAGGCTCCCACGTCAGCAAAGACCCAACGAGAGTCCTATAAAGGCCCAACGGAAGTCCCATAGAGGCCCTGCGAGGGCTTCGTAAACCCTAAAAAGGAGGTTAGAGGCCCATCAGACATCTTAGCACTCTCGAGCCATAATACCGCGAGGCCCAGAGAGAGCATCGACATTCACGGCTGATCCAAGGGCCTCACCGGCCTCGTATTTACTGCAATTAACAGGCAGCAGAATATTCTGGAATGACCAGAGAAGTAATTAAGGACATATTGCGTTGGATTGGCGCACGGATCCTTACAAGGAAACTGATCTCCTAAAATCATGCAACGTGATAAACTCAAAGAAGAAAGATAATCTTGAAGATTGCCTAGGTAATAAGTGATCCCTATCCCATAAGGAATGAGGGTTCGGTTGGGTATCTAATTGATTTGTTTCCTAAATCAATCATGACTCATGCGTTATAAATACAACGTCTCCGCTTGTTCCAAGGTACGTTCTTTTTACGCTTAAAATCTCACCCTAAACTCTGCTCAAATCTCTGTCTGCTTGTCTCTCCCACACCCAGTTATTTTAACCTCTGTGTATCATCCATATACCAACAATTGACTTAATTGTCAGAGTACCAACGATCGTCGGAACTTTTTTCTCTAGAGATCTTGGTGCCTAACGATTGTCTGAGTGTGCAGGTAACATTCGAGTTGGCAGAAAAGTGACTGGAAATCTGTTGACACAGGATGTTGCAGGTTCCGAGACTCGTAGCTTTTAATTCTTCGGCCAACTTACTGAACTTGGCCCCTTCCTCCCTGCACTGGCCGTCAAAGCTTTCCAAGGTACTGAATAATTCCTTGGTCATCACCAGTCCCCGTATCAAGTTCATTTCTGCCATCTTCAGCCGCGCGCGAACAGTGGCTTCCTCGGCTGCCTTTTTCCATTTTTGGTCCAGTATTTGTGCACGTTCGTCGCGATCATAGCTAGGTAAGCAGGGAACATTTCCATGACGGAGGTTTCCAGTTCTCCCTTGTGCTAAAAAATGTGGACAAGACTCTCCTGCCCAGTCGAGGAGCCAGAATTCCTTGCGCCCTCAGCCTGACTCGACTTACGAGCATCCCTTATAAACCCTCTAGCGTCTGTAGTAGCCTTCCTCTTCCACGAAACCGCATAACCCGTGTCCTCGGTGATTCTCTTTCCCTTATCCTTGGATGGAGCAGGGCTAGGTAAGGGACAGGAGGACGAAGGCAGAGGCGGAGGTGGAACATTCTGGATAGGAACTGGGACATCGAAGGCCAGAGTTTGGACAGACACCGATGGCATAGCATCCTGGACCTCTTGAGAGGGACCAACCACCTCTCGCGCAGGCGTCGGAGCCGAAGAATCCTCTCCACTGGCATGGCGGGCGAGACGGAGCGTAGGAATATTTTTGAACCTGAAAGCTGTTAACACAAATACAAATATGCAACACGTTCATGCAATTTTCCACAGTAACACCAATATATCGAAACTCGCGAGATTTACCCATCAGTCCGCAGTCTGTAAAAACAATCAATACATTAAGTCAGGAACTATAGTCAAAATTTCACACAAATGCAGCGGTATATACCAAGTTCTCCAAATTGACGAGCAATAGACACATGGAGAAGAGGGTCCTCTGGCATAAATTCCCAGTCTCCGTCTACGAAGATGAACCTCTCTTTCCAGTTATGTACTTTGTTGGGACTGTCGGTGGCCGTCATCTATTTCTGACCTAGTCGAGGAGAAATATTATACCAACCCACAGATTGGTAGGGCCGGTAAATGGACTCAAACTCTCTCGAGGATAGGTTACCTCCCCGCATCGGTAATACCCCACAATAGGTACAAGGCCACCATCTTCCCACAATCATTCGGTGTTATCTGAGAAAGGGCCAGATTCCAATCTTTCAGAACCTCGCGAAAGAAAGGGTGCATAGGCAGGCGAAGGCCTTGCTACATCGCGGGTTCATAAATCACGACAAATTTGTCAAGAGGTTCGTTGGCGTGATCCTCTGGGCCTGGAGCCCTAAGTATTACAGACGCGGAAATATCATACGATAGCCGTATATCCTCCAACTCTCCCTCAGCGATCCTCGAACGCGCCATAAAGGCTTCGGTGGCCAATCGTTTCAGCTCTTCGTCAAGCGCTTGGGTTGTCAGAGCATCTCTCTTATCAAGCGACCCCCTCATCTCAGGCACCACGGCGTCATGTCCCCCCTTCTCAGTAGTCTCTTTCGTCGGAGCGGCTAGGCAAGCCCCCTCCCACTCATGGACGGAGTCGGTAGGCGTACGTCGGAGGGAGCTTGATTTACTCCCCCTACGACCTCAGAGGTGGAGGACGATGAGGCAGATGTTTTTGACCCATCCTTTACATTAGGGTTTGTCCGGGCGTCCGATTGATTTTGTGAGTCATCAGTTCTGGAAGACATCATAAACCCTTCTCTACCCTGGAAGATGGTACTCCTGCTATCGCCGAAATGTGTAACCAGGTATAACCCCCAAACCGTGGAGTCAAGAAATAATCACAAAAACAAACAACGAAACAAATCACAGCAATTCTTGGCGCGCTTACCTCGAAAAAGCAGGTAGAAATGTTGCAACACTTGGAATTTTTTGTTTTTCGGCAGAACACTCGCAATACTCACTACAGGCACGAAAACGAGAAGAACTTGTAATGAAGAAGGGCGCCAAATTTTATAGGTTGAGCCATTCCAATCCCCACTGTCCACTTCCCACATGTTGCATCTGAACCGTTAGCCAAGGGACACGTGTTTGGCATGGTGCGTCAGGTGGGAAACGAAACCCTAAGCGTTTCTTAAAACAAGGACGCAGGTGCCTCACTCGCGCCCCCATTCTCCGCTACGCGCTGCGGGCATTAAATATGTACATTATCTCACTCATGATAGTTTGGCCACGGATTGACAGCCTTGATTGACAGGATCCCACCAACCGTAGACACATCACCAATTGTGAATTTTTTGAAGCCCTCACCCGTCATAAATGTTCGGCTTCGGAATTGGGAGACTATACACACGTTAGTAAGTAATTTAAGTTCAATTTGGTTTGTTCAATGTGGCGAAGACCAAATTTTCTTCTCCCACACTCAAAGTCCAACGCCCATTATAAATAATAGTCTCGGACTTGGGGGACTATTGTTACTACCCAATTTTGATAGGACTCTCACGTTAGCAAATGCCCAACAGGAGTCCCATAAAGGCCCCACGAGGGCCTCGTAAACCCTAAAAAGGGGGTCGAAGGCCCATCAGACATCTTAGCACTCTCGAGCTATAATACCGCGAGGCCCAGAGAGAGCCTCGACATTCACGACCAATCCATAGAGCCTCACCGGCCTCGTATTTACTGTAATTAACAGGCAGCAGGACATTCTAGAATGACCAGAGAAGTAATTAAGGACAGATTGCGTTGGATTGGCGCACGGATCCTTACAAGAAAACTGAATCATAATCTCCTAAAATCATGCAACGTGATAAACTCAAAGGAGGAAGATAATCTTGGAGATTGCCTAGGTAATGAATGATCCCTATCCCATAAAGAATGAGGGTATGGTTGGGTATCTGATTGATTTGTTTCCTAAATCAATCAGGACTCCTGCGTTATAAATACAACGTCTCCGGCTATTCCAATGTATGTTCTTTTTACGCTTAAAATCTCACCCTAAACTCTACTCAAATCTCTACCTGCTTGTCCCTCCCACACCCAGTTATTTTCACCTTCCGTGTATCATCCATATACCGATAGTTGACTTGATCGTCGGAGTACCAACGATCGCCGGACCCTTTTTCTCCAGAGATCTTGGTACCTAACGATTATCCGAGTGTGCAGGTAACATACGAGTTGGCAGATGAGTGACTAAAGATCTGTTGACATGTGGACGTTGCAGGTTCCGCGTCAACAAACACCATTTAGAGTAAATACATATCCAGATTTAGGATTTGCTATCGTCTTTATTAGACAGAAAGCTGGCATCGGTATAACCTTAAACTCTAAGTTCATTTTTCTCCATACATCAAGAACATGTCTTTAGTCCTTCTTAAGCACATAAGAATGTTCTTGACCATGATCTAATGTTTCTCGCTAGGGTTCGCTTGGAACCTGCTTGTGACACTCTAAGTATATGAAACATCCGGTCGAGTACATAGTATGGCATACATGATAGATCCTATTACTGATGCATAAGAAATTCTATTCATGCAATCTCTTTCTATTTATATCTTTAGACACATCTCTTTTGAGAGATAGATCCCATACTCGATGGGACATAGTCCTCTCTTGGACTCTTCTATGCTAAATCTTCTCAAGATTTAATTTATGTACGTAGATTGAGATAGGCTAAGCATTCTCTTATATCTATCTCTATAGATCTTTATACTGAGAATGTACGTTGCCTTTCCCATATCCTTCATGGAGAAATTTTGGATAACTACAATTTTACTAATTTTTGGCATCTGGACATCGTTTCCTATTAATAGTATCCATATACAAAATTATAAACACGACTTTGCTACCAGTAACCTTTTTTATACACACATGGTTCATCTTCATTCTTGATAAAATCAAACATTTTGATTGTCTTATCAAAATGAAGATTCCAGCTCCGAGAGGCTTGCTTTAATCTATATATAGATTTCTGTAGTTTGCATACCTTATTTGGCTCTGTGGATTCAAAACCTTCGGGTTGTGTCATGTACACATCCTCACTAACATTCCCGTTAAAGAATGCAGTTTTGACATCTATTTTCCATATCTCATAGTCATGGTATGCTACTATCGCAAGCATAATCTGAATTGACTTAGACATGGCTATTAGTGAGAAGGTTTCATCAAAGTCAATCCCTTTGTCTTTACTTGTAACCATTCACAACCAATCTTAGCTTGTAAGTATGAACATTACCATCCATTTCGACCTTTTTCTTGTAAACCAATTTACAGCCTATAAGTTTTACCCCTTCAGGCGGGTCAACCAAGGTCCAAACCTTGTTTTTCGTACATAGAGTTCATCTCAGATTCCATGGCTTCCTGCCATCTCTGTGAGTTAACATTTGACTTCGATTTTACGTAAGTGATGAGTTCATCTTCCTAGATTAGCAATGAATCATTGGTAATCAAGAGATCATATCTCCTAGGAGGATGAATGACCATGCTTGACTTACGGAGAGCTGCTGTGTCCTTAAGGACTGAAGGTTCCTCATTTCCAATATGCGCCTCATCAAATGCAAGCTCAGACATTGGCTTATCTAATTGGTCGATTTTATTTGTGGTTTGTTGAACCTCTTCAAGATCTACTTTGCTCTCACTTGCCTCTCTTAGAATGAACTCTTTCTCTAAGAATATGGCATGTTTCGATATGATGACCTTCATCTCGATGGGATTGTAGAAATAGTATCCAACAGTCTCTTTTGGATACCCCACAAATAAACATTTATTAGATTTAGCTGATAACTTATCCGATTCAACGCGCTTCACATAAGCATCGCATCCCCAAATCTTCATGAAAGATCGGGTGTTTTTCTCTTTCCATAACTCGTATGGAGTTGTATTGACCGATTTAGATAAGACACAGTTTAGTGTATAACATGCAGTATTACGTGCATATCTCCAAAAAATGTTGGAAGAACTGCACGACTTACCTTTGATCGTACCATATCAAATAAGGTGCGATTTCTCCTTTCAGATACACCATTTAGTTGTGGAGTATACGGTGGAGTCCACTGTGAGAAAATCCCATTATCTATTAGATAGTCTAAAAACTCACCATTCAAATATTCTCCGTTTCGATCAGATCTAAGTGTTAGAATATTTTTATCAGTTTGCATTTCTACTTCTTACTTGAATTCCTTGAACTTTTTAAGGACTTCATTCTTGTATTTCATCAAGTAGATGAAACCATATCTAGAATGGTCATCTATAAATATGATGAAGTAAGAAAATCCACCTCTAGCATCTTTAGATATTTGTTCATGTACATCAGTATGTACAAGACCCAAAATATCTGCAACTCCGACTTCCTTTCCAAAAAAGAGTGTATTGGTCATTTTGCCCATCAGGCATGACTCACGTCTATCAAATGATTCATAATCATTTGAATCCAAATATCCATCTTTATGTAACTTAGTGATGCGTTTTCATTTATATGACCGAGTCTACAATGCCAAATATTTGAGTTATTAGTTTATCTCTTTTATGCCTTGCAATTCCTCTTCTAATGCTCTTTTATTTTCACAGTGAAAACACGGATCATCAAACTTAGATTTGTCTTTGCTTAACTATTTTCCAACAGATTTGGCCTTCTTGGATCCTTTCTAAAAGGTCCTTTAGATTTCCTCTTAATGCCCTTAGAGGTGTCAATGACCAAAATTTACCCATTCCATTGGACTTAACAATTTTCAGTATATTTAGCAGCTCGAGTATAGTACACTGAATCTTATTCGTGTTGAAGTTCATAATGAACTGGAAAACGTTATTAGGTGGGGACTGCATAACTAAGTCAACATTTAGCTCATGGTCCATTGGTATAGGCATCCATACCCTCATGCTGCTTTTCTAATTCAAGTGACATACTGCAAGCATCACATGTTGCAGTGTTACTATTATCACTGTATTTTTGTAAGCCTGCACATTCTCTGGCGTAGCCTCTTCAGTAAGAGCTTCCGACATTGGCTGCTTATTGACATATGCAATTTTTCTTTTTCACGCTTGAGAACAATTCTCATAATGCAATGCCAGTCCAAAAAATTTGGTCTGATATATATGTTGGCATCCAATATGTCTCTCAAACTTATATGGTTACTCATGATTCAATTATTAAATAACAAAATAGAACAATTAATTAAATGCAGAAAAATTAATTTAACATGGACTTATATTAAATTAATTATACTCCCATTGTTTAAATTGAATTAATGACTCTCAAACATCTAGTGGGCTATGATCACTTTTTATTTTATTAGAAACTTGAGTGACTCAACAAATACTAATAAAACATCCAGGTAGATACTTCTATCAATCATATCTCTATATGACTCCTAGATCATCAAGTAGACAACTTATTGTCGCACACATCTTATGTATTTACTTGATTGTCCCACTAAAATTTTATTTCTTTGAGTGACTTAACAAAAAATAAAATTTTAGTTAAATTCGACATGTTGTTCAGAAATATCAAATGTTTCATAGTGATAAACATATCCATGAGCGAACTGCCTTGAGTGACTCAACAAACTGACATCGATAATAGACTCTAGTTTTTCACTATAACAATAGAATACACGTTGTGTTAACCATTTAATACGAATTTAATATTTTGATAAAGAGGGATTTGTCTCATCACATTTATGTCTATTAACCAACATCTAACATGCAATCAATCATACATAATTATAACTGTGGATGATTATGAACTTTTATCTATCTAATCTTCCTGAGCCAAAAGGAAGATTAGTCGGTCAATTCCTAAGGGACGTTACATTCGTTCATCGAATGCTAAATGCATCATCTCCATCTCCTGCTGCAATCTATATCATATACTAGTTGCTTCTTTGTGGCCTATCCAAAACAAATATCTTATACTAGTTGGCACGAATGCCGTGATAAATGGACACGAATGTCCATAATAAATAAATAGCTCGAAAATCTAATTAAATAAATAATAGACTCACAAACTCATTTAACAATCAACAAGAATAATTAACCATACAACCAATCACATGAGTCGAGTCCATAATCATCCACTAAACATCTATTTTAATATCTAATATTAAAAATATATTAATTTCTAAATTTGTAGCTTTGACAATATAGGTCTAAAACTTTTAGACGTTTTTGGAATGAACTAGACGGAATTAAATAATTAATCTAATTAATTAATTAATTAATTTTTCAACGATAAAATTAATCAATTAATCCAATTAATCAATTAATTTTCTTCATAAAATGGATTTTTAAAATTTATTTTATCTCCCAATTTAAAGTCATACTCTAATTGTCAGATAAACCTTGTATATAGTCAAAATTATAATTTTATAAAGTAAAGTCAAAATTTAATCTGGTCAAAAAATTCAAAATATGGTTTAAAATGAATTTTAGTCAATACTAAATATTTGACCAGCATTAAAATTTAAATAATTACAAAATTTTCATAAAAATTCAAAATTACATTTAAGACCATATTTTCCTTTTGAAATTTGAGGACTCAATGTGGAATTTCTAAAATTGCAGAGTTAGTCCCTTTTTTATTTTAAAAACAGTGAGTCCTTCCTTTGCAATTTCTGAAATTGTAAGAAGGCCTAACTAAATCCTTTTGAAATTAGGGACTTCTTATGCAATTTCTAAAATTGCACAAGAGGCCCCTGTCTCCATTGGAACCAAAACGCAGAGAATTGCAGAAATCCCTCTGCGCACGAACAGCACGCTGTCGTTTGTGAACGGGGACGGTGCCGCTGCTTTTAGCAGCAGCTACGGCTTTGGTGTCCAGCAGCGGCGACGGGTCCTGTGTCCGCTGCCTTAAAAGGCAGCGGACTAGCCGTTGGTCGCCAGTAGAGATGGAAAAAATATCCGATCCGCCCCGAACCCGATGGATATTAGAGATGGCAACGGGGCGGGGCGGTCATTCCCATACCCGCCCCGTCGGGGATTTTTGGAAAGCGGGGCGGGGCAGGGATAGAAAAATCTCCATTTATCGCCCCGTTTAATTAATTAATTAATTAATTTTTTTATTTTTTTTACATACAATTTAAATTTTAAAATATAAAAATAAAATAAAATAAACCATTCGGGGCGGGTTCGAGTAAGGCGGGGCGGGGACAATGATCCCCACCCCCGCCCCGTTCAGTAATCGGGCCATTAGGGTCCGGGCATGGCGGAGCGGGTCAGGGACAGGATTTTTTGCCATCCCTAATGGATATTCGATCCGAATGGAGCGAAAAATACCTGATCCGCGGATCGACGGGGCGGATTGAGACAGATATCCGTGATCCGCCGCGGATTTCGGGGCGGATCGGATCGGGGCAGCCCCGGCCCGAATTAAAAAAAAAAGATTAAAATATTGAATTTATATTTTGTTTTATATGTGATTTGATTATTTATTTTATAGATAATTAAAATATTTTTTGAATAGAAAATTCATCACCTTCGACATATTGTGGACCTTGCACAAGGTTTAGTGAGGAGGAAATTGAGGAGGATGATGTTGTTTAAACTCTTATAGTATAGTAATAAAGCTTGTTTCAATATATTTTAAATTTTTTGAATGCCAAAAAAAAAAATGGATTAGTATAGGGATCAGGGCTCTGATCCGCCCCGATCCGTATCCGATCCGCCCCGAAAAATGGCGGATCGCGGAGCAAATTTGGATCTCCTACAATTATTGTGGGACGGATTTGGATCAGGCCGATCCGTCCCGATCTGCCCCGTTGCCATCACTAGTCGCCAGCTCCGGCGGTGGCCAACTTCCAAAGCACTGCCGCCGGTTTCGTACCTTTTTTTTCGACTATTGGCCAATTTCGTCCGTTTCAAATAAACTCAAAACAATTTCGATTTTTTTTTTCAAAATAAAATCTGAATCATATTCAAATTTTTAAAAATTCATAATTTTATTTACTGTCAAAACTCAAATCAAATTAATATGCCAATAACAATTATTGTTCAATTTATTAAAGCATTCTAACAAACTCTAACAAGTAACAAGATAGGCTCTGATACCACTGTAAGGAATTGAGATATACATGCACAACAGAAATTAAATCTACAATTCCTTTAAGCCGAATCAACCTTGTACTTAGATAGAATTCGTGATAGAAGTTTACATTTGATGAATACCGTGAAATCTGATTATCTTATTGTCTGGAGGTGCGATCTTCAATACCACAGCTGTTCAATTGTCCAGTCTCCAATGGTGATCCATACAGCAAGAATAGATCTGGACTTCCACGATCAAGAACACATGAAAGCGGAACCTTTTGGAGTAATTGTATTTTGGTTGTCCTTTTTCTTGTGCTAGCAAGTAATAAAAATCAACTCTTATTCTAATGAAGACCCTCTTCTTCTTAATCTGTTGTGCCTATTAATTTATAGGCAGCTAGCGCTAACTCTAGCCCTAGGTCTAGTCCAACTAGAGTCCATCAACAAACGGGCCCAATTAATTAATTTGGTCCAATAAATAATTAAATCCGACCCAACTAATTAGACATTGGACATTAATTCTTACAAGAGCATCTCTCAAGATCCCAGTTATAGTTTGCTCTGTTCTTTTGCAACGCAGTCTTGTGTTTTTGTTTTTGCAAAGATATAATAGTTTGTACACAAGTATATGCTTCCTTCATTCTTTCTCTGGGTTGGATCAGGTTAAATTGGAATTGGACTAGTAGTAGGCGGCATCCCTTCTTAGTTTTGAGTTTTCGGAACCATTCTGTTTTGGTTCTTCTCCACACTCTTAGTGGGCGATCCAGGAATTTGCCTATGAGTTTTTCAACTGATAGTTCGATATAGAAAGATCTCCTTATTTCTTCACCGCGGGTTCTCGCATAACTACCTTGCCTTCTTTTTTGAGTTTTTCAGCAGAGACATAATCAGTCAACCCACCATCCCTTTGCCCTTCTCTCTCTCTCTGCGAATGGGAAGATGGTCGCACCCAGAGAGGAAAAATAACAGCACCTAACTGTTTTTTTTTTTTTTTTTTTTTTACTTGAACCAAAATGCTTGAAATTTATAAGCGATGTATGATAGAGGAAATGTTAGAAGACAGATTCTCGAGCAGTTCCATCAGAGGAGTACCATGCAAAGGAAATGTCAAAACAAAAGTTTAACGCGCTTAGTGAAGGATCACCTCTTGATCGGCTTATAGAAGACAACTGTTACGTACTTGGATTGGAACCTATGAGTCATACCAAGAGCAACCATGGACTGAGACGACCATCCTTTCTCTTATTCTCTATAAACAGGTGGTTGAGGACCATGTGCTTGGGTGTTGAAGAAGCAGCAGTTTCATGTGAGTTTTCCGAGCCAAGAACAGATAAATGGAGTTGAGGTGGAACTGCCACGGGATCCTTTGCAAAATCTTCTTCTCCCGGGAAAGCTTGACTATAGCTGGCCTCTGGTGATTGGGGAGCCTCAAACTCTGCTACACTATCAAGGTTTTCTGAAACATAGTCATGAACATCAAGGATATTACAGACACAGCCAGTCTGATCTGCTTCACATGGAAGATCTGGAGAATATTTCACTTCGCCATCCACAATGAACTTGTAATGATATATGCCTGATGGCAGGACCATGAGAATGGAATGATCCTTACCAGATATTTGGAGTATCTTTCTTGTCCTCCAATTGTCCCAAGATCCTTCCACCACGACATTGTTACCACCATACTCCAAGTTATCAAAGTAGGTATGCCTTGTTGAATGGGGTGATCAACAGCTCCCCAAGATTCATTCTGCCGCACTTGATTGAGAAACGGGAGGCCATCACCCCTCTGTAAAGGAACAACTGAAACCTAAGGGGTAAACAGATGAGAAGGACCAGATGGCCGTCGGTTCGGAGGAGGAGAACTCGCCATTAAATCAGCCGAACCAATGCGTGACGTAGGCGCGCGGTTGGAATTTTCCGATGCTGCACCACCACCTTCTCTTCCAGTCGTATTCCCCATTTGTACACACACAAAACCCGTATATATTTATTATATATACACACAGAGAAAAAGTATTCTGAACAACGATTTTGATGGAATCGCCGGAAGCGGTTTAGAGAGAGAAGGAGAAGAACAGCACCCAACTGTTCACATTCACATAAACTTAAAAAGTGCAATGATAAGTGTGCTTTTACACTTATCTAGACTATCAAAAGTGGACAATTGTAAGTGTTCATAAGTACTTTTCTACTTAATTGTGTGTTGATTTAATTAATTCAGGTCAAAACCCAAGATTGAATGGAATTGGAGAAAAACAAAGCAAAATAGGCGAAAAGGACTGAAAGTGTACGAAAACTTGGAGATGGGGGTCAACTTGCAAACATCCAAAAGTTGAAGGACATGGGGTGCAAATAAAAGAGGACTGAATTGAAATATAAGAAGGAATCAGAGGACTAAAATGACTACAATCAAAAGTTGAAGGACCATAAGCGCAGAATGGACATAAAATTGTGCTGGGCGAACGCCCTACATCAAAGCTGGGCGTGCGCCCTCATCATGCCTGGGCGCACGCCCAGGCCATTTTTTGGCACGCGAATTTTATTTTATTTTGTTTCCTTTTTTGAGTTAAAAAACAATTAGGAAACTTGTAGTCCACGATTTGGATGATTTTGGGGGATCTTTTAGGTCATCTTGAGAGACCTATAAATAGGATATATACTCTCATAACAAAGGTTGTTGAAATTCTGGTGAAAAATCATATTGAGAAAGAGAAATACCAAGAGACGAAGAACGAAGGCGGAATTGAAGATTGGAGCTTGAAGACAGAGATTTCTTGGTGCAAGATATTCAACGTCTCTTCCTCTATTGTTTTCAAGATCCGGTTATGTTTTCAATTCTTTTCATCTTTTCTTTCTTCCGAGTTATGAATAGCTAGATTTTATGTTTGGATGAATGATGTAGCCTAAGTTTAATTCTTTAATTTCGACTCTCAGGTTTGGATTTATAAATTGATTAAGTATTTGATTTTACTTCTTTTCTTTAATGCTTTGAATGATTGGCCATTATTTCATTGATTTTTGTGGATTGTAATGAACCGAGAGGTAAATTATTAATCTAGACCACGTAGTAAAATCTGACAATTGGATAAAAGGTAGAGATACGCTTTTGTTATTGTCACGGTATTGAATTGAATTCTTAGGAGATTTCATGCATCTAATTAAGGACCATTCTGACTGCCTAAGTTGACTTAATTAGATAGAACTAATTTGAACTCGAGATAGGTAAATTAGGGTAAATTTGTGAATTCGACCGAATACAACTTTAGAAAACGAATCTTGAGAGGAGGAATTAGAGATGACAACTAGGTGAATTCGTTCGTCCAAACGCTTTAACCATCTTATTTTATTAATTCTTGATTTTGTCTTTATTATTACTTTCGAAAAATCCGAAGTTTTAGCTTAAATATTCCAATTCAATTGATTTTAACTTGTTTTCAATAGATTAGCGCGTTGATTAATTTAACTAGTATCTAAATAAGATAGTCTTCGTAGGAACGATAATCCAGACTCAAAAAGTCCACTTTATTACTTGTTAACGATATTGTGCACTTGCAATCACATTATTTTCTCAACAAGTTTTTGGCGCCGCTGCCGGGGACTATTCTTATTTAATATTAGTTTAGATTAATTTTTGTAGTTAATTTATTTTTATCTTGATACTCTTTTCTTTTCTTTTATTTACTACAGAAAAAGGGTGTTTGTTGCATGCTCCGTGCGCAAGGCGGCGATCTTGAGACATTCGATCCTGAGATTGAACGTACCTTCAGACGAAGACGCAAAGAACACAACCAAAAACAGAGAAATCAGCAACACATTCTAATGGCAGATGCACCAATAAGAAGAGAAGCTGAAGAAGCAGCAAGAGCAGCCGCTGCAGAAGCAGCCCGATTGGCAGCTCAACAAATTCAACTACACAATGAAGAAGAAGAAGATGACGATGGGAATATGCCAATGGCTCAGTTCTTAACCCCAGCAGCAGCTCCTGATCGTTCAAGCATAGTCTATCCAGCTTTTGGTCGGAATGATTTTCAATTAAGAGCCGATCTTATTAATCTCTTCAGCAATAACCTGCAGTTCTATGGCAGAGCAAATGAAAACCCGAATACTCATCTTTCTCGATTCCTACGGATGTGCCGTAACTTTCAGTTTCAAGGAGTGAATGAGGATGCCATCAGACTTCGGTTATTCCCCTATACACTGAGAGATGGAGCTCTTGAATGGCTAGATTCCGAGCCACATGCTAGTATCGCCACTTGGGATGACTTGGCTAGAAAATTCTGCAACAAATACTTTTCACCAGCTAAAGTGGCCAAAATGAAGTTGGAAATTTCGACTTTTCAACAACTTGATGGAGAGCGGTATCATGAAGCTTGGGACAGATTCAAAGAGTTGCTCAGAAAATGTCCAAATCATGGTATTAAAAAGGGACTTCAGGCTCAATATTTCTACTCCGGACTTTCTTCTCAATCCAAATCGATAGTGGACTCCTCAGCAAATGGGTCCATTGCGAATAAAAATGTCAATGAAGCTTGGGATTTATATGAGCTAATTGCAAACACTCATACCATGTTCTCATCTGATCGAACCACTCCGAAGAAAGTAGCAGGGATACATGAGATAGACAATCTGTCAGCTACCAATGTACAAATTGCCGCATTGACGAAACAGGTGGAGCTCTTGGTTAGAACACAAACACAAGGAGTAAATGCAGTGCAAACCACTATGATGTGCGAAAACTGTGGGGCTAACCACTCAACTTCAGATTGTATGCTGTTGGCCTCTCCAGATGAACAGGTTAATTTTGTTCAGAATAACACACGTCAGCAGTATAACCCCTACTCTCAAACATACAATCCTAGCTGGAAGCAACACCCAAATTTTAGATGGTCAGATAATCAGAACAGTGGTAATACTGGCAATGCTCAGCATGAGAGAAGACCAAGTTTGGGAGAAATGTTCCAACAGTACATGCAAAAGACTGATAAACTAATGGAGAGGCAGGACACAAATTATCAGAATCAACAGGCGTCTATCAGGAAATTAGAGACTCAGATTGGCCAGCTGGCCTTACAACTATCAGATAGAACTCCAGGGACACTGCCTAGCCATACTGTCACAAATCCAAAAGAGCAAGTACAAGAAATCACGACAAGGAGTGGAGTCCAATTACCAGAAATTCACGTGAAACGACCTGAGAAGAGGGACAAACAGTTGGTAGTCGATGATGAGATAGTTGAGAAGCATTCAGCGCATCCACAAGAAGAAGTTCTAAAAGAAGATGCAGAATCATCCAAAGCCAAGACACCAAGCCCTGTCAAAGCTTATGTGCCACCAATTCCTTTTCCTCAAAGGTTGCAGAAGCACAAGCTCGACAAACAATTTGCAAAATTCCTTGAAATTTTCAGAAAACTCCACATCAACATCCCATTTGCCGACGCATTAGCACAGATGCCCAGCTACGCAAAGTTCATGAAGGACATTCTTTCAAACAAACGGAAACTGGAAGAGCATGAGACAGTTTGTCTGACGGAAGAGTGCAGTGCAATTCTTCAAAAAAAAACTTCCACCTAAATTAAAAGATCCAGGGAGTTTCACAATCCCTTGTACTATAGGTTCAAATTATTTTGATCATGCTTTGTGTGATTTGGGTGCAAGTATTAATCTCATGCCGTTATCTGTGTACAGGAAACTAGGATTGGGAGAAGCAAGACCAACCACTGTCTCGTTGCAGCTAGCAGATCGATCTATCAAGCATCCTCGAGGTATCATTGAGGATGTATTGGTAAAGGTCGATAAATTCATATTTCCAGCAGACTTCATCATTCTTGATATGGAGGAAGACAGCGATATCCCCATTATTCTTGGAAGACCATTTTTAGCTACAGGGAGGGCGCTAATCGATGTTTGTGAAGGAAAAATGATTCTTCGGGTGGACAATGAGCAAGTTATATTCAATGTGTTTAAGGCGATGAAATATCCAGCTTCTTCAGATTCTTGTTTTCAAATCGATGTGGTGGACAAATTAATTGCAGAAATATTTGAAACTGAATATCCACCAGATGAACTCACGATTTGTATGATGTGTTCTGAATCCACAAAATCAGAACATTTAGCTATACAAACACGAGCCTTGCAACTAGAAGCATCTCCACCAGTCTCTTACAAGAAAACGAGATATTTTGAACCGCTTGGTGAAAACTTACAGAGACCAGTACCATCCATAGAGAGAGCTCTTGCTCTTGAGTTGAAACCATTGCCATCTCACCTTCGATACGCATATCTAGGGACTTCTACCACTCTTCCAGTGATTATTGCTAATGATATGACAGAATTGGAGGAAGAAAAATTGCTCAGAATACTGAAGGAACATAAAACAACTATTGGGTGGACTATTGTAGATATTAGAGGAATCAGTCCTTCTGTGTGTATGCATAAAATCCGTATGGAGGACAATTTCAAGGCATCAGTGGAGAGCCAGCGAAGATTGAACCCAACTCTGAAAGAAGTGGTCCGAGCTGAAGTGATGAAATTACTCGATGCAGGGATAATTTACCCAATCTCAGACAGTTCTTGGGTAAGTCCAGTCCACGTAGTGCCTAAAAAGGGAGGAATAACAGTTGAGAAAAATGACAACAATGAGCTTATTCCGACACGACTGGTCACAGGTTGGAGAGTATGTATTGACTACCGAAAGCTGAATAATGCTACAAGGAAAGATCACTTTCCTTTACCTTTTATTGATCAGATGCTGGAAAGGCTTGCCGGGCACTCGCACTACTGTTTCTTGGATGGCTATTCGGGATACAATCAGATCCCCATTGCTCTAGAAGACCAGGAGAAAACCACCTTCACATGTCCTTATGGGACCTTTACCTTTAGAAGAATGCCCTTTGGATTATGTAACGCCCCTGCCACTTTTCAGCGTTGCATGATGGCTATATTCTCAGACATGGTGGAACAATACATTGAGGTATTTATGGATGATTTCTCAGTTTTTGGAGACTCTTTCGATGTATGCTTGACAAATTTATCTAAGGTGTTGAAGAGGTGTGAGGAAACTAATCTTGTACTCAACTGGGAGAAATGTCACTTTATGGTGAAAGAAGGAATAGTTCTGGGACACCGAATTTCAGCTCAAGGAATAGAAGTCGACAAAGCAAAAATTCAAGTAATTGAGAAATTGCAGCCACCGAATTCAGTTAAGGGTGTTAGAAGTTTTCTTGGTCATGCAGGATTTTACAGGAGGTTCATACGTGATTTTTCAAAAATCACAAAACCTCTTAGCAGCTTGTTGGAGAAAGATGTGCCGTTCAAATTTTCTGATGAGTGTTTCACTGCTTTTAACACTTTGAAGGAAAAACTGATCACTGCACCTATTATTGTTGCACCGGATTGGAGTCTACCATTTGAACTTATGTGTGATGCTAGCGACTTTGCAGTAGGCGCGGTACTTGGACAACGCAGGGACAAAAATCTACATGTCATTTACTATGCCAGCAGGACATTAACGGATGCGCAGATCAATTATGCAACAACTGAAAAAGAGATGCTCGCTGTAGTTTTTGCCTTTGACAAATTCCGTTCCTATCTCATTGGGTCAAAGGTAATTGTCTACACCGACCATGCAGCTCTTAAGTATTTGTTTGGGAAGAAAGATGCCAAGCCTAGATTAATTCGGTGGATTTTGTTGTTACAAGAGTTTGACATTGAAATTTGTGATAAAAAAAGGACAGAAAATCAGGTGGCAGATCACTTATCTAGACTGGAGCGGGGAGAGTCCACTGATAATGTTGACATAAATGAAGTGTTTCCAGATGAACAAATCTTGCAGATTGGGAATGCACCGTGGTATGCAGATTTAGTCAATTATTTGGTCAGTCAAACTCTCCCACCGGAATTTTCTTATCAGCAGAAGAAAAAACTAGTCCATGAGGCTAAATTCTATTTTTGGGAGGATCCTTATCTATACCGGAGAGGCCCAGATCAGATTATCAGAAGATGTGTTCCAGAAGAAGAAATGAAACCGATACTTGCACGTGTTCACTCTTCGGCTTATGGTGGTCATTTTAGTCCTACCAAAACCGCTGCTAAGGTTTTACAGTGTGGTTTCTACTGGCCCACGTTATTCAAAGATGTGCACAGTTTTTGTAGATCATGTGATCGATGCCAACGAACAGGTAACATATCTGCCCGTCATGAAATGCCGTTAAACAATATCCTTGAAGTGGAATTATTTGATGTTTGGGGCATAGACTTCATGGGACCATTTCCACCGTCCTATTCCAACAAGTACATTATTGTAGCGGTTGATTATGTGTCCAAGTGGGTGGAGGCTAAAGCATTACCAACCAATGATGCAACAGTGGTGGTTGGGTTCATCAAGAAATATATTTTCAACAGATATGGAGCTCCCCGAGCTATTATAAGTGATGGTGGTTCTCATTTTTGCAACCGTTTATTTAAATCGGTCCTCAACAAATATGGGGTACAGCATCGAGTTGCCACGGCTTATCACCCACAAACTAGTGGGCAAGTGGAGACATCTAACAGACAGTTGAAACGAATCTTCGAGCTCACTGTTAATTCAACTCGAAAAGATTGGTCCAGGAAGCTTGATGATGCACTATGGGCATACCGCACAGCTTTCAAAACCCCTATCGGCATGTCTCCTTATCGTTTGGTGTTTGGAAAAGCTTGCCATTTACCAGTAGAATTCGAGCACAAGGCCTATTGGGCACTAAAACAGTTAAACATGGATTTAGACAAGGCCGGAGAAACTAGACTGCTGCAGTTGAATGAGCTGAATGAATTCAGAATGGATGCCTATGAAAACTCGGTGATCTATAAAGAACGGACTAAGAACTGGCATGATAAACACATTCGGCGCCGGGTATTCCAGGTTGGGGATCAAGTTCTGTTGTACAACTCGCGACTCAAACTGTTCCCTGGAAAACTGAAATCAAAGTGGTCCGGACCATTCACAATCGCCAAGGTTTTTCCGTATGGCACGGTTGAATTGACTCATCCAACCAAAGGAAATTTCAAAGTTAATGGCCAGAGAGTGAAACACTATGTGGAGGATTTCCCAACGGCAAAATCCACCATTGACATTGCAGTGCCAGAGTGAATGACGCCACACAGTCGAGCCCAAGACTCTAAATTGAGCGCTTAATGGGAGGCAACCCATTCTCTATCCCTTCTCGTGTGTTTGTTTTGCATATAGATTTTTAGGATTGTTGTTCTTTCCCCGTTTGTTTTTTTTTTTTTTCAGGCCAAACGTTTTCATCCTCAAAAAAAAAAAAAAAAAAAAAAAAAAAAAAAATTTGTTGGTTTGGGCGAATGCCCAAGCCATAGGCCGTGGCGTTCGCCCCTTAGGCTGCAGGCGCGCCTGCAGCCGTTTACGTGGCTTGGGCGAACGCCCTGGTTAAAACCAGGCGTTCGCCCGGTTTAGAAAAAAAACAAAACAAAACAAAAAAAAAAAAAATTTCTTTGCTGGTTTTAAGAACAAACCGTCCGCCCCCCCCCCCCCCCCCCCCCCCCCCCGTTTACGTGGCTTGGGCGAACGCCCTGGTTAAAACCAGGCGTTCGCCCGGTTTAGAAAAACAAAAAACAAAACAAAAAAAAAAAATTTCTTTGCTGGTTTTAAGAACAAACCGTCCGCCCCCCCTCCCTCATATGCTCACACACCACTTCTTCTCCATCATCCACCCACACACTTTGTGCTTATTTAACTGCATTACATTAGCATTATATCTAGATTGACCCTCCATTCTTCATCTTCACGTTGCCTACGTTCCATTGCAAGGTAAGTTTTCCATTTCTCTCTCCCTCGTTCCTATACGAGTTGGCTTGGTTTTTAGGTGATTTTTTTTGCTTAAATTGGAGGAGTTTGGGGTTAGGTAGTTGATGGGTTTGTGATTGTGCACGTTGGTTTACCAATTTTTGGGCAAAATTCATGGTCCCCATTCATTCACTTTCCCATACAAATAGGATGTCTTCAAAGTGTTTGATAAAATGCCCTAACGAACTTTCTTGTGAAATTGGGTTTAGCCATCACTTGGACTTTGTTGTTTTGCGTTCAAGATTGTTCACATTGCATGCTTTCCTTAGAATATAATTAGTCATGCATCCTTTTGGTTCGCCCCCTCTAAGACCTTTGTGGCATGCCAAGGCTACCCGCAGGCAGCCCTCCGGCCCCCGTTTCGTCTCCCTTTCGTCTGCCTTTTCTGACATCCGTTCGGCCTATAATTTGAACACGATACACACCACGCTAGGGCTTTACTTGTGTCCAAAGATGGCTCGGGAAACTTTAACTCTTTCCTATGTTTTCTCGATTGTGTAATTCCTTGGTCCACTTCGTCTCTCACATGCTTCCTTTCATTTTGTCTCTACAATTACAACATGCCACCCAAGCGCAAAGCTACTGTTGCGGAGAAAGGGAAAGGGAAAGTCAGTGGGCCTTCTACCCGGACTAGACATGTGGTCGAGCCGCCTGATGATGGGTCTATACCACGATTCCAAACTGAGGCCATCCAATCAATCTATAAAACTAAGTGGTTACCCAAGGTTTGTCACAAGGAACGCCAGGTCACTCGGACCGACTTCTCTGATCATTTGTTGGAACGAGTCATCCAGCACTGTGGGTAGAACAAGGTGGCCGGTGCTCCACACGCCGCTTACCCTACTCTAGTTAGGGAGTTTTTTGCCAATTTCAACCCGGACATTGATGCCCTGGAGTCTCCCCACCGACACAAACCTGGGTGAGAGGTCAGTGGATACGTTTCTCCCCCACCATGATCGACAGATATTATGGCCTCACACGCACTAGGCTTGATCCTCTCCCGACTCCACACGACCTTGACATGGCATTGGTGGCCCGTTATATCTATGGTCGGGATGATGCTTGGCCTTTGGATACCCCTCGGTTCATGCATGATCAGCTTACCAAGAAATTGCGCGTCTTACATATTTTTGTCAGTTCCAACGTTAGCCCCACCAGACAGAGGACGAAAATTAATGAGCACCGGGCCGTCCTATTATATCATCTAGCAAGGCTCCGTAAGTTCGACTTGGGGACTCTCATCTTTGAGTTCATCAAAGAATTAGCTACTAAGGTGGACTCCCAGCGCGCCATTCATTTTTCTTGTCTTATCAGCGGGATCTGTATCACTCAGGGAGTTCTCATTTTCCCCAGCGAGGAAGCCGACCCCCCTGCCCCCTTATTAAATGCCCGTAGTGTTGAGAACTCGGAGACCAAGTTGGCAGCTGGAGGTATTAGAGCACACCCTGCTAGGGCCGGGATTACAGATGAGGATTTTCACGATGAGGCACCTCCCCCACCACCGACAGCTGCCGGTTCTGACTTCAGCGTTCAGTTCGCGCAGCTTATGGCGGCTCAGACAGAGATGGGTAGAGCTGTTAGCGCCATTGAGAATGCGATCATACACATACATCAGAATCAGGAGGCTATGCTTGGTGACTTGCGCTATGTGACCAGTCAGGTGAGGGATTGGCAGCAAACTGACGCTCGGACTCGATCCAATCAGCGTACCCTGGATTACCAGTACCATGCTATGCACGATCAGGTGAGTCGTATTGGGAGCCGTATGGAAACTCTCGATGAGAATGTCGCGCGCATATCGGAGACTATCTCTGGCTTTTCACAGCAGCTTGCTTCTTTCCGACCCTCTACTTCAGCAGGACCACTCCACCAGCCGGATGCATCTTCTCCACATTTACCCCCGGGAAGTTCCTGATCCTTTCCTCTTTTTTACTTTTACTCTACGTTTTTCTTACATTGAGGACAATGTGAATTTTAAACTTGGGGGTGACTTTGGGTATTTTTGTCATTTTTGTGTGTTATATAAAAAAAACAAAAAAAACAAAAAATATATAAAAAAAATAAAAATAAAAATTTGTGTACTTGTATGTTGGATAGCCTTGCCGGCCTATGATGATACTATTTGAGTCTGATATCAATTCATGGATTATGACTAGGTTCTACTACTTGTGCTTATTTTATAAACTTTACTTATCCATGTGAGATATGATTAAGTGTGATCTATGGTTATGAATTTCACTACGCTGGGTTGGTATATTGAATAGAATACAGTGAGAGAGTAGTGCATCTTAGTTGAGAAAACCAATTCAACCAATTGACAACTCAATTACCTAACCGGGTGAAAGGCTAGTTTGGGGGTGGTTAAACCATTGCAGAAGTTGTTTAGATAGGTGTTGATTCCGTGTTTGAATAATAGTTGTGTGGAGTGTATTTTGGCTACCAAGTGGAATCTAAGTATTGACCGGATGCTAGAAATCTAATCCCCGCGTGTTTATCTTGCAAAAAAAAAAAAAAAAAAAAAAAAAATGGCACTTGCATTATCTTATACCTCTCTTCGTAGCCTAGTTGACTCGAGTGATAAAGTTCATTGGAGTTCTCAAAACTCGGTGCCCTAAGGTTTAACAGACCTGGGAGCCACCGACCTAAAGCTCGCTACAAGGGTCATCTAGAAAGCTTAAGGGAGTGAGGTCTTGCACATAAGATTTAAAAAATAAAAAATAAAAAAAAAGAGCAAGATTGAACCATTTTGCGCATAACTTGGGGATATAGATTACTAGTGGGTTTGACTTACTTAGTGAAAGTTTGATGGTCAAAGCACTCAATGAAAGGAGAATCATCACAGATCTAGATAGCTAATGTATTGGCTAGACCTAACCAAATTCTGAGCAGTAAAAGAATAAGTGTCTTGAGAGTCCCTTATAGAGCTAATACCCGGGGTGAGAAAATTGAATATCAGTTTGGGGGTGTGTATTCTTACGAGCGAGAAAGGAAATATTTGACCATTGGGGGGGCATGATATCATCGACTTAAAAGCTCATGGTGATTGAATTGACTATGTTTACACACTGATATCTGTCAAGCATCGGATAAGTCAAAATGATTGATTTTGGTAGCATGATTTAGAAGTTTTGTTATGAATTGTTTGATTGTTCAAAACATGAGGCAAATACGGCAAGCTATCTGTTTTAATATTGTTTGTTTGTTTGTTTAAGTGATTAGTTATGTTCGAGGACGAACAAATGTTCAAGTTTGGGGGTATTTGATAAGTGTGCTTTTACACTTATCTAGACTATCAAAAGTGGACAATTGTAAGTGCTCATAAGTACTTTTCTACTTAATTGTGTGTTGATTTAATTAATTCAGGTCAAAACCCAAGATTGAATGGAATTGGAGAAAAACAAAGCAAAATAGGCGAAAAGGACTGAAAGTGTACGAAAACTTGGAGATGGGGGTCAACTTGCAAACATCCAAAAGTTGAAGGACATGGGGTGCAAATAAAAGAGGACTGAATTGAAATATAAGAAGGAATCAGAGGACTAAAATGACTACAATCAAAAATTGAAGGACCACAAGCGCAGAATGGACATAAAATTGTGCTGGGCGAACGCCCTACATCAAAGCTGGGCGTGCGCCCAGCTGAAGCAACAACCAACAGAGGCAAAAAACCCGGCCTGGGCGTGCGCCCTCATCATGCCTGGGCGTGCGCCCAGGCCATTTTTTGGCACGCGAATTTTATTTTATTTTGTTTCCTTTTTTGAGTTAAAAAACAATTATGAAACTTGTAGTCCACGATTTGGATGATTTTGGGGGATCTTTTAGGTCATCTTGAGAGACCTATAAATAGGACATATACTCTCATAACAAATGTTGTTGAAATTCTGGTGAAAAATCATATTGAGAAAGAGAAATACCAAGAGACGAAGAACGAAGGCGGAATTGAAGATTGGAGCTTGAAGACAGAGATTTCTTGGTGCAAGATATTCAACGTCTCTTCCTCTATTATTTTCAAGATCCGGTTATGTTTTCAATTCTTTTCATCTTTTCTTTCTTCCGAGTTATGAATAGCTAAATTTTATGTTTGGATGAATGATGTAGCCTAAGTTTAATTCTTTAATTTCGACTCTCAGGTTTGGATTTATAAATTGATTAAGTATTTGATTTTACTTCTTTTCTTTAATGCTTTGAATGATTGGCCATTATTTCATTGATTTTTGTGGATTGTAATGAACCGAGAGGTAAATTATTAATCTAGACCACGTAGTAAAATCTGACAATTGGATAAAAGGTAGAGATACGCTTTTGTTATTGTCACGGTATTGAATTGAATTCTTAGGAGATTTCATGCATCTAATTAAGGACCATTCTGACTGCCTAAGTTGACTTAATTAGATAGAACTAATTTGAACTCGAGAGAGGTAAATTAGGGTAAATTTGTGAATTCGACCGAATACAACTTTAGAAAACGAATCTTGAGAGGAGGAATTAGAGATGACAACTAGGTGAATTCGTTCGTCCAAACGCTTTAACCATCTTATTTTATTAATTCTTGATTTTGTCTTTATTATTACTTTCGAAAAATCCGAAGTTTTAGCTTAAATATTCCAATTCAATTGATTTTAACTTGTTTTCAATAGATTAGCGCGTTGATTAATTTAACTAGTATCTAAATAAGATAGTCTTCGTGGGAACGATAATCGGGACTCAAAAAGTCCACTTTATTACTTGTTAACGATATTGTGCACTTGCAATCACATTATTTTCTCAACATGCAACATTGATTCAGGAAGAAAAATCAAACAATCTTACTTCTTCACATCCTCAAGAACATGGAAAGGCTCTTTCTAGTTGCCTCTACTTCATTACTCCTATAATTCTAATCGCTTAATTTGGAGAGAGAAAGTGTGTGAAGTCCAATTCTAAAATTTAACGGATAAAATAAATGGAAACTGTCAAGAGGGTCCTACGATGCCTATTTCTTCAAACGTTGGGGATGTGGTGCTATTTTTTTAGGTTAAGAACATATCCTTAACATTTTTAAAAGGTTGGAAACCTACTATACAATTATCCCTTCCCTTTTCTTAGTCAAAGTAATACACCCATTTAATCCCCAGCCATTCATTCCATATATTATCCAATGGTCCAAATTACGATCCACAACACCACACTAATAGTTTGAAATATTTTATGTTTTGGTCTCAGTATGCAATGCATGGAAGAGTAAATAACGATATTCCTAAATAGTTGAGTTGTGGAGCCGAGGATTTGAATCACCCCACTAAAACAAAGAAGGCAAAATTGTTGAATCAAGTTGATGGAGAATGAATATTCACCTGATGAAGAGATCAAACCATATGGTGTAATACGGTACATTGAATTAAAAACGGTGACAGACATAATCTTAGATTTTAGTAATGGATTTCCTTTTGACAAATACATTGCAACGAGTAAGACAAACTGAAAAAATAACTTCTAATTTATACTTGTTTTCCTGTTTCTAACTACTATATGTATTTTGTAGGGATCTACTTATGCCTGTACAATTGAATTTAATAAAATTTTGATTCCCTTCATTGAATCACTTTTGTGTTTAGGAAGAACCTGTAATAAGATTTATTCCTTTAGCGACTTTTAAACTTTCAAACAAATTTGAATCTGATCAATCAAAATATCACTACAATTGTCCACATGTTCGGCCTCTAGCAGAAATCTACACGAAGAGAACAAGAATGGAATAACCGACCTAATGAGGTGACGACCGGTGATGGGACGGTGGGTGGCGAGTGGTGGTTTGGGGCTAGGTTTTTTCTTCTTGTTGTGCTAGCAAGATTATGGTCAATAACAACTAACTGAAATCTAGACCAAGACTTTATATTTACAGCTTGAATAATCCTAAGCCCTTTAGGAAAGTAGAAGCCCAATTGATATCAAGTCTAATAATTAATTAAGGGAAAATTACACAAATACCCATAAAATTGAGGGTTTTTTGAAAAATCATCATAAACTATTACAACCGTAAATAATACAGTAAAAAGTAAATCAATTCCAATTCTATTCCATAATCAACCCGAAAACAAATCCAAATTCTCTACAAATCCAAATTCATAATAAAACCGATCTCTTTCACGTTATTATTAAGGATTTCTCGTTGTTTCTTCTCCAATTCAATACAAAATCATAACTCAAAATCCAAAATTCTCAGGTAATATGCTAAATTTTATTTCTTCTGCATAGTTTCTATTTGAATTAGATAATTTTCTGATTTTTTTATTGAAGATATTCAATAACATACTTAGTAAATACATACAAATAATTTTGATTTAAATTATCACATATTCCGATTTCAATGTAGACAAATCCTTATTTATTCACTTCATTATAAATCATTACTATTGAGTAAGGTCTTCTAAACACGTTTATGAATATTAGTTACCAATACAGGGATGCATACAATATGTTTGTAAAAATGTCAATATGAATATGGCTTTTTGTTCAAAAAGTGATATGCTCTGTCACTTTTTGCTTAAAAAGTGACAGAACATTGTATGCAAGTTAAACAAAGAAATTTGAATCAAAATCACCTATGTGGTTGTTTTAAAAAGATGATTTAACTTGATATTTATTGTGCATTATGGAGTGACATGAATTATTGAGCATGACCAAACATTAATGTATTATTTTTTTTGTCTTGAATATGGATTGATAATTGAGTATAGAAAAGTGACATGCTCTGTCACTTTTTGCCTAAAAAGTGACAAAATATTATATGCAAGCTATACAAAAAAATTTGAATCAAAATCATATTCGTGGTTGATTTAAATGTAGGATTTAACTTGATATTTGTTGTGCACTATGAAGTGACATCAATTATTGAGCATGACCAAACATTAATGTATCGTTATTTTGCTTTAAATATGAATTGAGGCTTGGGAGAAAGAAAAGTGACATGCTATGTCACTTTTTGCTCAAAAAGTGACACAACAATGTATGCAAGTTAGAAAAACAAATTTGAATAAAAATCATCAATATGGTTGATTTAAATACAAGATTTAACTTGATATTTGTTGTGTATTATGAAGTGACATGAATTGTTGAGCATGACCAAATATTAATGTATTGTTATTTTGTCTTGAATATGAATTGAGGCTTGGGGATAGAAAAGTGACATGCTCTGTCACTTTTTACCTAAAAAGTGACATGGTCTGTCACTTTTTGCTCAAAACGTGACACAACAATATATGCAAGTTAGAGAAACAAATTTGAATCAAAATCATCTATTTGGTTAATTTTAATGCATGATTTAACTTGATATTTGTTGTGCATTATGAAGTAACGTGAATTATTGAGCATGACCAAACATTAATGTATCGTTATTTTGTCTTGAATATAAATTGAGATTTGGGGATAGAAAAGTGACATGCTCTGTCACATTTTGCTTAAAAAGTGCATGCTCTGTCAATTTTTGCTCAAAAAGTGACACAACAATGTATGCAAGTTAGAGAAAAAAAATTTGATTCAAAATCATCTATGTGGTAGATTTGAATGCAGGATTTAACTTGATATTAGTTGTGTATTATAAAGTGACATGAATTATTGAGCATGACCAAACATTAATGTATCGTTATTTTGTTTTGAATATGAATTGAGGCTTGGAGATAGAAAAGTGACATGCTCTGTCACTTTTTGCTCAAAAAGTGACATAACAATATATGCAAGTTAGGAGAACAAATTTGAATTAAAATCATCTATGTGGTTGATTTGAATGCATGATTTAATTTGATATTTTTTGTACATTATGAAGTGACATAAATTATTGAGCATGACCAAACATTAATGTATCGTTTATTTTGTCTTGAATATGAATTGAAGCTTGGAGTTAGAAAATTGATATGCTCTGTCACTTTTTGCCTAAAAAGTGACACGCTATGTCATTTTTTGCTTAAAAATTAATAGAATAATGTATGCAAGTTAGGAGAACAAATTTGAATCAAAATCATTTATGTGGCTGATTTTAATGCAGGTGCATTATGAAGTGACATGAATTATTGAGCATGACCAAACATTAATGTATCGTTATTTTGTCTTGAATATTAATTGAGGCTTGGGGATAGAAAAGTGACATGGTCTGTCACTTTTTGTTAAAAAAGTGACATAACAATGTATCTAAGTTAGAGAAACAAATTTGAATCAAAATCATTTCTACGGTTGATTTGAATGCAGGATTTAACTTGATATTTGTTGTTCATTATGAAATGACATGAATTATTGAGCATTGACCAAGCATTAATGTATTGTTATTTTGTCTTGAAAATGAATTGAGGTTTGGAGATAGAAAAGTGACATGCTCTATCACTTTTTGCTCAAAAAGTGACATAACAATGTATCTAAGTTAAACAAAATAATTTGAACCAAAATCATCTCTGTGGTTGATTTCAATGCAGGATTTAGCTTGATATTTGTTGTTTATTATGAAGTGACATTAATTATTGAGCATTGACCAAGAATTAATGTATCGTTATTTTGTCTTGAAAATGAATTGAGGCTTGGAGATAGAAAAGTGACATGCTCTATCACTTTTTACCTAAAAAGTCACATGGTCTGTCCCTTTTTGCTCAAAAAGTGACACAACCATGTATGCAAGTTAGGGGAACAAATTTGAATCAAAATCATCTATGTCGTTGATTTGAATTCATGATTTAACTTGATATTTGTTGTGTATTATGAAGTGACATCAATTATTGAGCATGACCAAATATTAATGTATCGTTATTTTGCTTTGAATATGAATTGAGGCTTGGGGGATAGAAAAGTGACATGCTATGTCACTTTTTGTCTAAAAAGTGACACGCTCTGTCACTTTTTGCTCAAAAAGAATGTATGCAAATTAGAGAAATAAATTTGAATCAAAATTATCAATGTGGTTGATTTAAATACAAGATTTAACTTGATATTTGTTGTGTATTATAAAGTGACATAATTATTGAGTATGAACAAATATTAATGCATCGTTATTTTGTATTGAATATGAATTGAGGCTTGGGGATAGAAAAGTGACATACTCTGTCACTTTTTGCCTAAAAAGTGACATGGTCTGTCACTTTTTGCTCAAAATGTGACACAATAATGTATGCAAGTTAGAGAAACACATTTGAATCAAAATCATCTATTTGGTTAATTTTAATGTATGATTTAACTTGATATTTGTTGTACATTATGAAGTGACATGAATTATTGAAATGACCAAATATTAATGTATCGTTATTTTGACTTAAATATTAATTGAGGCTTGGGGATAGAAAAGTGACATGTTCTCTGTCACTTTTTGCTTAAAAAGTGACATGGTCTGCACTTTTTGCTCAAAAAGTGAAATAACAATGTATATAAGTTAGAGAAATAGATTTGAATCAAAATCATCTATGTGGTTGATTTGAATGCACGATTTAACTTGATATTTGTTTTTCATTATGAAGTGATATGAATTATTGAGCATTTACCAAGCATTAATGTATCGTTATTTTGTCTTGAAAATGAATTGAGGCTTGGAGATAAAAAAGTGTAATGCTTAGTCACTTTTTGCTAAAAAAGTGACATGATCTGTCACTTATTGCTCAAAAAGTGACATAACAATGTATCTAAGTTATACAAACAAATTTGAATCAAAATCATCCATGTGGTTGATTTGAATGCATGATTTAACTTGTTATTCGTTGTTTATTATGAAGTGACATGAATTATTGAGTATTGACCAAGAATTAATGTATTGTTACTTTGTCTTGAAAATGAATTGAGGTTTGGAGATAGAAAAGTGACATGGTCTTGTCTCTTTTTGCTCAAAAAGTGACACAACCATGTATGCAACTTAGGAGAACAAATTTGAATCAAAATCATCTATATGGTTGATTTGAATTCATGATTTAACTTGATATTTGTTGTACATTATGAAGTGATATCAATTATTGAGCATGACCAAACATTAATGTATCGTTATTTTGCTTTGAATATGAATTGAGGCTTTGGGGATAGAAAAGTGACATGATATGTCACTTTTTGTCTAAAAAGAGACATGCTCTGTCACTTTTTGCTCAAAAAGCGACACAACAATGTATGTAAGTTAGGCAAACAAATTTGAATCAAAATCATCAATGTGGTTGATTTAAATTCAAGATTTCACTTGATATTTGTTGTGTATTATGAAGTGACATGAATTATTGAGCATGACCAAATATTAATCTATTGTTATTTTGTATTGAATATGAATTGAGGCTTAGGGATAGAAAAGTGACATACTCTGTCACTTTTTACCTAAAAAGTGACATGGTCTGTCACTTTTTGCTCAAAACATGACACAACAATGTATGCAAGTTAGAGAAACAATTTTGAATCAAAATCATCTATTTGGTTAATTTTAATGCAGGATTTAACTTGATATTTGTTGTGCATTATGAAGTCACATGAATTATTGAGCATGACCAAACATTAATATATCGTTATTTTGTCTTGAATATTAATTGAGGCTTAGAAATAGAAAAGTGACATGCTCTGTCACTTTTTGCTTAAAAAGTTACATGGTCTGTCACTTTTTGCAAAAAGTGACATAACAATGTATCTAAGTTAGAAAAACAAATTTGAATCAAAATCATCTATGTCGTTGATTTGAATATGGGATTTAACATAATATTTGTTATTCATTATGAAGGGACATGAATTATTGAGCATTGAACAAGCATTAATGTATCGTTACTTTGTTTTGAAAATGAATTGAGGTTTGGAGATAGAAAAGTGACATGCTTAGTCACTTTTTGCTAAAAAAGTGACATGCTCTGTCACTTATTGCTCAAAAAGTGACATAACAATGTATCTAAGTTAGACAAACAAATTTGAATCAAAATCATCTCTGTGGTTGATTTGAATGCAAGATTTAACTTGATATTTGTTGTGTATTATGAAGTGACATGAATTATTGAGCATGACCAAACATTAATGTATCGTTATTTTGTCTTGAATATGAATTGAGGCGTGGAGATATAAAAGTGACATATTCTGTCACTTTTTGCCTAAAAAGTGACATGGTCAGTCACTTTTTGCTCAAAACGTGACACAACAATGTATGCAAGTTAGAGAAACAAATTTGAATCAAAATCATCTATTTGGTTAATATTAATGCATGATTAAACTTGATATTTGTTGTTCATGATGAAGTGACATGAATTATTGAGCATGACCAAACATTAATATATCGTTATTTTGTCTTGAATATGAATTGAAGCTTGGAGATAGAAAAGTGAGATGGTCTGTCACTTTTTGCTCAAAAAGTGACACAACAATGTATGCAAGTTAGGGGAACAAATTTGAATTAAAATTATCTATGTGGTTGATTTGAATGCAGGATTTAACTTGATATTTTTTGTGCATTATGAAGTGACATGAATTATTGAGCATGACCAAACATCAATGTATCGTTTTTTTATCTTGAATATGAATTGAAGTTTGGAGTTAGAAAATTGACATGCACTGTCATTTTTTGCTTAAAAGATAAGCGAACAATGTATGCAAGTTAGGAGAACAAATTTGAATCAAAATCATTTATGTGACTGATTTTAATGCAGGATTTAACTTGATATTTGTTATGCATTATGAAGTGACATGAATTATTGAGCATGACCAAACATTAATGTATCGTTATTTTGTCTTAAATATTAATTGAAGCTTGGGGATAGAAAAGTGACATGGTCTGTCACTTTTTGCTCAAAAAGTGACATAACAATGTTTCCATGTTAGAGAAACAAATTTGAATCAAAATCATCTCTGTGTTGATTTAAATGCAGGATTTAACTTGATATTTGTTGTTCATTATGAAGTGACATAAATTATTGAGCATTGACCAAGCATTAATGTATCGTTATTTTGTCTTAAAAATGAATTGAGGCTTGAAGATAGAAAAGTGACATGCTCTGTCACTTTTTGCTCAAAAAGTGACATAACAATGTATCTAAGTTAGACAAACAAATTTAAATCAAAATCATCTCTGTGGTTGATTTGAATGCAGGATTTAACTTGATATTTGTTGTTTATTATGAAGTGACATGAATTATTGAGCATTGACCAAGAATTAATGTATCGTTAGTTTGTCTTGAAAAAGAATTGAGGCTTGGAGATAGAAAAGTGATATGCTCTGTCACTTTTTGCCTAAAAAGTGACATGGTCTGTCTCTTTTTGCTCAAAAAGTGACACAACCATGTATGCAAGTTAGGGGAACAAATTTGAATCAAAATCATCTATGTGGTTGATTTGAATTCAGGATTTAACATGATATTTGTTGTGCATTATGAAGTAACATGAATTATTAAGCATGACCAAATATTAATGTATCGTTATTTTGTCTTGAATATGAATTGAGGCTTGGGAATAGAAAAGTGACATGCTCTGTCACTTTTTGCTTAAAAAGTGACATGGTCTGTCATTTTTTGCTCAAAAAGTGACACAACAATGTATGAAAGTTAGGAAACAAATTTGAATCAAAATCATCTATGTGGTTGATTTGAATGCATAATTTAACTTCATATTTGTTGTGCATTATGAAGTGACATGATTTATTGAGCATGACCAAACATTAATGTATCATTATTTTGTCTTGAATATGAATTGAGGTTTGAAGATAGAAAAGTGACATGCTCTATCACTTTTTGCCTAAAAAGTGACATGGTCTGTCACTTTCTGCTCAATAAGTGACATAACAATGTATCTAAGTTAGAAAAACAAATTTGAATCAAAAGCATCTATGTGGTTGATTTGAATGCAGGATTTAACTTGATATTTGTTGTGCATTATGAAGTGACACACTATGTCGCTTGTTCGTTATTAAAACCCCTAATTTGGCTGTCAAAGTGTATACATGATTCCATATTTTTAGAACAAAAAGTGACACACACTATCACTTCACTGTCACTTTTAGAACGAAAAGTGACACACTATGTCGTTTCTTCGTTATTAAAACCCCTAACATGACTGTCAAAGTGTATACATGATTTTCATAGTTGATTAAAACCCCTAATCTTATCTGTGGTTGATTTAACTAATGTATTTAATTTGATATTTGTTGTGCGTCATTGAGTGACATGAATTATTGATGATGATCAAACATTAATGTATTTGTTTTTGTCTGGAATATAAATTGAGGCTTTGGATATAAAAGTGACATGTTCTATCACTTTTTGCTTATATACAAGTGACACAAATAAATTTGGATCACAATCTTCTCTGTGGTTGATTTAACCGGTGAATTTAATTTGATATTTGTTGTGCATTATTGAGTGACATGAATTATTGAGGGTGGTCAAAAATTAATGTATCAATTTTTTTTTGTCTTGAATATGAATTGAGGTTTTAGATAGAAAAGTGACATGCTCTTTCACTTTTTACTTAAAAAGTAAAATGCTCTGTCACTTTTTACTTAATGATACAGTTATTGAAGATGATCAAATATTAATGTATCATAGACAAACAAAATGTGTGAAGAGATCTGCTATACAAAACTCGTAAAGAAAAAAAAAGTATATCTATTTCAAACATTGATTTTATCCACCAAGATATTCTATTTTTTGGCAACGTGTGCGTTAGTAGTTTCGATTGAAAAGATTAAAATCAATAACACGGAAAATAAACACATATTTGGCTAAAAAAAAAATCTAAGAAAATTGAAATAATTACAAGTTGAATTGAACTAAAAAAGCTGAAAAATATAATTTACAACTCAAAATTCGATCAAATCACGAACTGAGTTTTAGTAGAAGATGATAGCCTAAAATTTTTAGAGAAGAAAAGGAAGGATTTAGAGTTTAAAGAAAATGATATTTTTATCCCTTACCTGACTTTTTAATATAAAGGAATGTATTTATTAACATATGTACGTGTTTTTCAAAAAAAATTGAAAATGTAATATATTTTTCAATTTTTTGGGGAAAAAGAAGTAAAGAGCCTAATTTCCACATTAATTAATGGGACAATTCAGGACCGGTCACTGTTTGGACACTTATGGGCTATAAAGTCATATGCTCAAAACTTAATTCAATTAAGGGACAATTCAGGGCCGGTCACTGTTTGGGCACTTATGGGCTCTAAAGTAATATGCTCAAAACTTAATTCAATTAAAGTCATATTTTAGAGCTAAAAGACCAATATACCCTTAATTGTAAAAAAACGCTAACTGTGATACTATTTTGTGGTGATACTGTTTTGTGGTGATTTTGTACTACTAATAAAACATTTTAAGAACAATATTATTCTCTTGTTTATTCTCTACTGATTAATTCGTCTACTTACCATTAAACACCTAATATATTAATACTTATGTATCCAATGGGAATCTATGTCCTAATTGAATCTCAAACATATTCTAATTCAAGAGAAGAATTAGAAACATTGTTTATAGTTTTAGATAAGAACCTTTTGCATGACTTCCCATTAACTTGAAAATGACTGGTAGTTCTTCTTTCTTCATTTTAGCATTGCTCTAAAGTATGTGTTTGCTTTTAAGGGACTCAGATACCTTGGAAGAGCTTTAATTTGCAGCAAAAGGATGTACTCTATTTTAGAGGATTTGTGATACTGGTTTAAAAAAAAATTAAAGATTGTCATTTTAATCTAAAGAGACGACTTCAAACAGGTAAAATCCATCATAGGCAGTGGTAAAGCGACTGGTCTTGACCGTCTCATCGAGACCATTCTGAAAACATATTATAATAAAAATTCTGAGTACGTGTGCAAATTCTATGATCATTTCTATTCTAATACTATTTTTTGTGATACTGTTTTGCATAATACAGTATCAAACAACACACATGACTATAATATCATGCTTTTATCTTTGATATTGTTTAATTAGTCATATGTTTTTGTTTGATAATGTATTATGCAAAACAGTATCATATATTAAAATATGGATTAAAACAGTATCAATTTATATTAATGTACATTACCTAAACAAAAATTATCATGGATTAAAACTAAGATATTCAAACAGTATCACAAGTTCAAACCTTGCCATAATTAAACAATATCAAATATCACATAGATTCAAATAGTATCACAAGATTAAAGCAGTATCATGGATTAAAACGGTATCAAAATATATTAATTACCTAAACAAAACAGTATCATAGATTAAAACTAAGATATTCAAACAATATCACAGGTTCAAACATTACCATAATTAAACAGTATCAAAGATCACATATATTCAAACAGTATTACAGGATTAAAACATGTTTCAAATGATAGTGAAATATTATGACAAAGTTTCAATCTATTAAACCTTGCCATAATTAAACACTATCATAGATTAAAACTAAGACATTAAAACAGTATCATGGATTAAAACTAAGACATTCAAACATTAGATGATGGAACATCCAAGCTCCTATTTACAACAATTCTATGTCCATTTATATTGTGATACTGTTTTGTATAATACAGTATCAAATAACATACCATGACTAAACATTAGATGATGGAACATTCAAGCTCTTATTTATAGCAATTAGATGGTGGAGCATTCAAGCTCCTATTTACATAAGATAGTGGAGTATTCAAGTTCATATTTACAGCATTCAAGCTCATATTTACAGCATTCTATGCCCATTTCTGTTGTGATACTGTTTTGTATAATACAATAGCAAACAACTTTCACAACTAATTAACAATACAAAGAAATAATCTAATGACCAACTTAATACAATATCAAATTGCTATTCTATAATACAGTATCAACAACAGATGTTACCTCATTGTTTACATAACTGGAAAATGCTCATTGTTTATATAACTGCTAAAATACTCAACCCAAGTTAATCATATTGGTCAGCCTCTCTTGCAGCACGGATAGATCAATGCTAGCTGTTAGATCACTAGCCTGAAAAAATAATCAAATACAAGAATTAAGATTAAAACAAAGAAATTAATAACAATATTCCTACGTTAATTTGTTACCTCAATCTGGATTCTATGAAGTAACTTGTCATTTACTTTTGTAGTTTCACAGCTAACAACATTCAGTCCCCAAATAGAAATTGATCCAAAATCTTCAGCAAAAAACTGCCTAAAAAGTGACACTGCGCCGTAGAAACACTCGCCGGAGGTTGCCGGAGGTGGCGGAGGTGGTTGCCGGAGGTAGAGACGGTTGTCGCCGGAGGTGGAGGAGGTTTGTGGTGTTGGAAGATTGTGTCAATGAAAAATATGGTTAAAATGGGTGATTTTGGAATTAATATAAAATATTGATGTGAAGTATGACTTAATCACAATTTAAAAAAAGTTTTAACCTAATTTGAAACAAGTCATGTGGAGATGACTTATTGACAATTTTCTCTTAATTAATCTAATTAATCAACTTTCGCCCATCAAGTAATAGCCCAAACCATCAATTAATTAATTGTATAAATATCCCATATTTGTCAATCATTTAATTCTTAACTTCAATCTTCTAATTCTCAAATTTTGTGTGTGATTCATTATAATCCAAATCAATATGAGAAACAACGTAAATTATTATTCTGATCTAATCAGAATAAGAAAAATTAACCTTCCTTTTGATTTATCATTAACTCATCTAGATTAATTTAATCCACATTGGTGTCTCTGATTGACATATAGATGTCAAGGCAACCCATGTAACGAAAAATGTTGTATGGTATGACAAGACCAATACGTTCAGTTACCATGGAAATATAATTTATTAATTAGTTAACCCAATTGATTACAGGATAAGGAAAAGTGTCATTCTCGATTTAATTAATCATATTATTCGTCCGCTCTTATGATGATTCAAATGAAATACCTATCCATATGGAATTCCTAGTGATGGACATCAATGTTTTGTTCTCTTAACAATACATCCACGAATTCATTTAAATGTCTCTACATTAATGTGAGATCAGCTACTTTTTCATAAGAAAGACATTTGACACGTGCTAATCTATCTGAAATGACGATCTTTGTATCTTGTTATTATTTACGACTAGGAATATTTCAAGACTAAATTATTTATAACTTGCATCTCACAATCACAACACTTTGTGATTAACAAGTTATTAAAACTTATTTTTCAAACTCTATTATATTAATTAATAAATAAGTATAATAACATATCTACCGTAATATATAAATGCATTAATCAAATAAATGTTTGGGCCCTATCAACAATGGACCTAGGGCATATGACTAACATATTTTTGATAGGATATCGAGTTTGATTGTTTAATTATCTCATAAAAAAGTGTTAGCTACGCTATTGCCCAAAAATTTCTGTTGTATGTCTATTTGAATTGCCTAGTTTTTGCTTATTGTGATAAATTGATGAACCAACTGAGAGCCTCATAACCTGTACTCCAAAATTCTCAAGTAAACCCTAAAGCTTAAGATTTTATCAGTAGTTGTGTTAAGAGGCACTTGATGTTTATAATACAATGGAGCATAAAAACTATATATATTTGTTGGGAATTCATCTATAACATATTTAAGGTGAACCACGCAGAGAAGTACAGAAGGTATCAATTAGGGGTGAGTACGGTTCGGTTTAGACGATTTGTAATAAATTTTCAAACCAAACTGTTTAAAGCAGTTTGAAAATTTTCCAAACCAAACCATTTTTTGCTATTTGGTTCGGTTTAGCGAACAAACAAAAAAACATATATCGAACAAGTTAAATTATAAATATTAGTCTACAATATCACGATAAAACATAAATATTAGTATCAATAAAAGCAAAAAATTGTATTAGCATCACTGCCAACCAAAACAAGATATTCCAAACCAGAATTCTACACTTCCAAATCTAATCATTATAATACAACAACATGATAGCAATAGTTTAGAGTAACCTCTTAGTCGATATTAATTGGCGCAACATCTCTAGTTGTAACACATGATTCATTCTCTGCATAAAGATAAGAATATAGCAAACGTATTCATTAATTATAATTAAATGATATAAAGCTAGTAATAAAAGAAAATGAATATAAATATCAAATACGATAATACATTCTGACCACTAATGGAGAATGCAAACTCAAATGCAAACTCCAAAACAACTGTTGATATTTGAATGGCTAATACATCTTCGACAATTTGGGAGACTATGTTGTACTTATTTACATTTATTTTCACTAAAGTAATATGCCGAAAGACTTATTGGTCAAATCTTCACAACGGTCATTTAAGTTATCCATCAAATCATTGTTCTCAGCTTGAGCTTCTCGAACAAGTCTAACTTAAAAAATTGATAGAATGAGTTTGAAAATACTTAAAAAAACTTGTGAAGGACTTGGGCTACCAAATTGAGTAGTATCTTTTGATAGAACTAATGATGTAGTCATCTATAATACTCGGAATCAATATAGGTAGTCGTTAAATTTGAATCTATGGGTAATATTTATTATTTGAAAGATTTATGACTAATTTAGATGTAAACTAATAGTTTGAGAAGCGCAATTAATTTTTTTTCCGCGTATTACAGATAGATAATGAGATATAATCGCATGTTATTTAATTAATTAATTTAATTGTGATAATCAGAGTAGTTTACATCGTTTAAAATTTGAATTGACTACTAAGATAAATTTCTAATGAAATTGGGTTATTCACAACAAATCTTATTACTTAAGATGTGGTTGTTTTCTTATAGATAAGAGTTTGAGATAATATTTATCTTTTAAAGACTCTCAGTTAGATTTAATTATGTGTCTTAGTATACCTATAAATAGAACCCTTAGGTCCAGCATTTTATTCCACAACTTATATAATATCTTTTCATCTCTCACTTTATATTACTCACGTAGATTTATATATATTTATATATATAATAAGCACACAATTCAAGAAATATTGAGGTGAAAGTATAGCAAATCAACTTTCTTCAATCAACCAAAGTAAGCATACACATATTTTTATGTTACACTTATGGAATATTATCATTGGTCCACATATATGTTATAAAATCGGATCGGAGTTTTAGTAGCACTACGCACGAACAACTATTATCATCCAAGTTCGGTATAGTTTTTCTGTCTCCTCTATACAAATTTAATGTTTCAAGTTTCAAGATTCCATAATTTGTTAAGATATAAGCACGTATATACTTATTGATATTTTTCTCACCATTTCATTTTCCCTATTTCAAGTAACTAAGACTTATGGAGATCGAAGTATGGACTGCATCTAGAGGTAGCAAAATTGGCCCAACCCGCCTTCTTGGGTTGGGTGGACCCTAGCCCAAATAAAACCGGACCAAGTTGGGCCAGCCCGATTTTGATTTTGATTTTGATTTTTTTTTTTTTTTTTTTTTTGCTCCTTAACATTAATTAACTCATTTTGTGAATAGCCCCAATACATAATTCAAATAATATCAATCTAAAATGATCTAAACCAAAGTTAACAATAAATATTAATCCAAAAATCTTAAGATCCAACATAAAATTGTTTAGATTTAATTAAAATTTAGTTTAATTTAAATTTCAATCCAAAATATATTTGGTGTGACAAGTAAATTATTTATTTTAAATTTACTTATATGTAAACCTTTTAATTTAAGCAAAGCATGCTTATATCTTAAAACAATAAGACTAGCATGCTTATATCTTAAAACAATAAGACTAGCATGCTTTTAATATTTGTATTTTTTTAAAAAATAAGTGTCTACAAATAGTTTACAATTAACAAAAAAAAAATTATTATTTTAAAAGAAAATTGACGTTTATCTATTAATTAATACATGAGAGCCCTAATTTTATAAATTAATCTTTTTAAAAATATCTATATAGTCTAAATTTATCTAAGATTGTATTTGATGTAATGTAATAGATTGTATAAATAATTTATTTAAAAAAAAGGAAAAAAAAAATTAAGATAAGTTGGGTCAATGGGCTAAACTGGACTAGCATATTTCTAGCCCATACAAAACTGGGCTGGGCAGCCAAGTCCAGTTTCATGTGTGACCATGTTCTAGCGGATTGGGCTAACTGCATCTATAGTTGAACGATTAATTTAGGAGTTTTCTATTTAATTAAGAGTTTTTCAAGTATAGGTTTTACGAATTTATTGTGTTTTAAATAGGATACTTCTTTATTATCTTTTAATCATGGATTTTTAAATTTTATTAACTCATTATATTTCACTGCGTTCATTATATGTCATTATGGCCTCGAATTTTAGGATCCGGGTATCATAAAATGATATCAGAGCGAAGGTTAACATTCATGTAGACTTTTCTTTATTAAAAAAAAATGTTACTATTCATGGACGTGAACAGTAAAAAGAAAAAATTTAGAGTTATTATTTTAATAATAAAGATTTTTCTACAATAAGTTGATTTAAAGTTCACAATGGTAATCGTCCAAACTTCGAATCTCCAAGACAGGTATTAAAAAGAAAATTTTATTTTCTTAAGTTATCATGTGAACATGACTTGTTAAGTGTTTGAACACGTATGACAACTATTTTGAATTAAGAATTTATGTGAAAAACACGTTTTATATTTAAATTTAAAGTTAATTAAATATGTGTTATTTCCAATGTTCTAAAAAGCGCAAAACGTGACTGACTTCAAGCTTTTCGAGCCTAAGCCAAGACGATGACAAAGTGTGAGGCGTAGCTAGGCATGGAGGCTGTACTTCAAGCCTAGGCAAAGCTTAGGCGGGCTTTTTAGAACAGTGGTTATTTCTAGTTAGAAACTTATAGAAAACATTTTAAGAGCTTGTTTGACAAAGATTATAAACCTATTTTGGTTTTTTCAGCCGTAATTTTTGACTTTTCAACCTATTTTTAATATGAAAAGTCAACAATTTCAACTCAAATAAACCAATATTGGTCAAATAAACCAAAAATTGGTTTATAAAATAGTTTATAATATCTGTCAAACGGGCTTTAAGTTAAGAATCTGTCCATTAGAAATTACTCAAATATGAAAGTTATATTTTTAGACCCTTCGATTTCTACTCATTGTTTGAGTTTTCTTGATTTGATAACCATAAAATTTAAATGCTTTGTCAAAATGACATAAACTATCTAAGGGGAATTTTGGATTTAAGTGGTCCAATTAACCTCCCCCCCAACCCAACCCCCCCATCCACACCTGAAAGCCTTTTAGTTGCGCGATATTCAAACCAATGAAGCAAAAATAATTAATTATGATATGTTTCTTTCTTTTTAGATGGTTGATAAACATCCACAATTAGTTAGAGCCCATGTCAATAGACATGAGATGTTCTTGAAATTACATAAAACATGTGTGAAAGAACCCGAACCATAACCTACTAGAACACTTGAACACAATGGACAAAATGATAAAAGGAACAAAGGGAAATGGACATAACTTTCATAGAGATGAAATTATCACCTCCATAAGACACTTAGCCCTTACTAGAAACAGTTTATGGATGAGATTGAACAAAAATTTGAATATCAGACATCCCGCCTTGTTAATGGCGTGTTTAAAAAAGAAGTGGTTAATTATCGACAATAGAAAAATTAAAAGACTTTTGGGTTATGAGTCCGGCCTCACAATGGAGCCCTCAATTGACAATAGTGGTAATATCATTGAGGATAACCCTGAGAAAGACTCAGAATAAAGCCTTGAGTACAACTCCACACCATACCCCGAGGAAGCACGTAAGCCAAACTATGGAGATAATCAAGAAGCAAGACAAAATGAGAGCGGATGAGAGAATTTTTAGAAAGCTATTTTATTTATAATTATATATTCAAAGTTTTGGACTCGTATGCCAAGTAATCCTTTCTTGTTATACAATTTATCAAAATTTATGAAATAAACTATGTTAATCTTTTGTCAATTTTAATGCTTTCGATGATTGATTCTAGCTCTACTCACTTTTATAACTCCTAAGTTTATGAACAAATTCAATACCCCTAGTGAACATGCAAGTACTCCATTAGATGTTGATATACCCTCAGGAGAAGTATTAAGTGCAGACCGTATAATAAAAACAGCTAAGATAGAGATTTATAGTAAATCTTTGGTAACGAACTTATATGTCTTGAACATGAAAGAGTTCGACGTGATTTTAGAAATAGACTGGCTTTCCAAGAACCACGCAACTATTATATGCTTTGAAAAGAAAGTGGTGTTTAAGCAGCATGGAGGATAGAACTTCACCTTTCAGTGATCGAGATAAAATCCCTATCATGTATCATTTTGGCATTGAAGGCAAAGAAACTCTTGAAGTCAGAAGGATGTAATGGATTCTTAATGACAGTAATAGCTAAAAAAGATAAATAACTAACAGTGGGTGACGTTAAGGTAGTACGGGATTATCATGTATCATTTCGGCATTGAAGGCAAGGAAACTCTTGTAGTCAGAAAGATGTATGGGATTCTTAATGACAGTAGTAGCTAAAGAAGATAAATAACTAATAGTGGGTGACGTTAAGGTAGTACGGGATTTTTCAGACGTCTTTCCCAATGATTTGAACGAAATGCCACTGGAACGAGAAGTGGAGTTCACGATTGACCTGATTCCTAGATCCGCGCACCTTTCTAATGCTCCTTATAGAATGGCACCAAAAGAGTTACAGGAATTGAAGGGCCAAATAGAGAAGTTGTGGGAAAAGGAATCATCTGTCCTAGTGTATCACCGTGGAGAACACCGATGCTATTTGTCAAGAAAAAATAAGGGTCAATGAAGATGTGTATAGACTATAAGGAGTTTAATAGAATCACTATTAAGTATAAGTACACCCTTCCCAGAATTGAAGATTTGTTTGACCAACTTTAAGGGGCCAAAGTATTTTCAAAGATCAATTTGAGGTCAGGATATCACCAGTTGAGGATCAAATATAGTGACATCTCAAAGACGGCCTTTAGAACTCGTTATGGTCACTATGAGTTCTTAGTTATGTCGTTTGGCTTAACTAATGCTCTTGGAGTTTTCATGGACTTATTGAATCGCATTTTCCATGAATACTTGGACCAGTTTGTCATCGAATTCGTTGATGACATCTTAGTCTACTCTCAAAGCGAAGAAAAGCACGAAAAACACTCGAAGATTGTGTTAGAGATCCTTAGGAAAAACTCCTTGAAAAACTCAAAAAGTGCGAATTTTGGTTGAACCGGGTAGTATTTCTTAGACGTGTGGTCTTAACACAATGAATAGAGGTGTGGACTCCAATAACGTAGAGTCAGTACTGAATTGGTCAAGGCCAACCAATGTAGGAGAAATCCGTAACTTTTTGAGTTTAGTAGAATACTATAGGAGATTTATTAAGGGAATCTCTAAAATATCAGGACCATTAACATAGCTGACCCGCAATGGTATAAAGTTTGAATGGACAGAAAAATGTGAAAAAAGTTTCGAGGAATTAAAGAAGAAGTCAGTTAATGCACCAGTATTGACTATACCTGAAGGATCAAAGGGTTTCGTGGTCTACAGTGATGCATTCAAACCAGGCATTGGATGTGTATTGATGCAACAAGGCAAGGTAAATTGTGCATGCATCAAGACAGTGGAAGTCTCATGAGCAGAACTATCCCACGCATTATTTGGAACTTGTTACGATACTCCACGCTCTGAAAATTTGGAGGTATTATCTGTATGGAGGAAAGTGTGACATCTATACAGATCATAAGAGCCTCAAGTATATTTTCACTTAAAAAGAGTTGAACATGAGGCAGATGAGATGCCTTGAAATAGTAAAAGATTACGATTGTGAAATTCATTACCATCTTGGCAAGTCGAACATAGTGGCCGACGCCTTAAGTAGGAAGACAACAGAACAAGTGGCAATGTTGACAGCACAAAAGCCCCAATGGAAGTTCAGACTCTTATATGCTCTCAATTAGCAACTATGCAATTCCATATTTGGCATGCAGGAAAACATAGTTAAATAGAAATGATATAAGCTGTAACAGTAATTCTATCATTATCATTCTCTCTCAACTGGCACTGGTGATTTATAGCACAGAAGGCGGTGGCCTACTTTCATTGTCATGTTTCATTTATGAAATTACTGGAGACTGTAAATTGTTAGATTTAAGGCAGCACAAAGAGCTTGAGGCAGTGCGGAAACACGTAACTAAACCACAAAAACACTAGACCGAGACATAAATACACACATTTATTTCAGGCAACCAAGCACATAAACATTCACATAAATACAAGGACATGCAAGAATCTAGGAATTTTATATACCTCGCTAGCTTACTCGACAGAAGCTCCCCATGCTTAATCATTTCTGAAGAGGCCCGACTAGGAAAGTGCAAACTTGCCCTCATCCTTAGGTACTCGGTCCTAAGTCTCTTAGCCTAGCATTAAAAAGAAAAAGCAAAAGGGCCAGAATCCCAAAAGAGTTAAAAAGAGATAAGATAGAAATGCAGAACTAATGTTTATTGTAAGAAGAAAATACATTTTTCCTGAATTTATATACTTTAAATAAAAGAATACCCTCTGTAGCCGATCTTCCAGCCGATTCTTTAATTTGTTTCTCTCTGTCTCCCGTTGATTGTAGACAGAGTTAGCTACTAGCTGAACCTTGAAGGACCTAGCACGTGCCCTAGATATCTCTTCTTCCAATAATCCTAATCGTTTATTCTCAGCAGCAGCACGCTTGTGGTGAATAGCATCTCGAACACACTCCTTATACTTGCTCTCTTGAATCATCTTTCTCATCAACGACTGAACCGCCCTTTCTCTCTTTGCAGCCCTGCGTTGTCTACAATCTTTCAGAAGTAACATTCGGTTTACCTCTGCCTGATGCGCACGCGATTTCACTTTCGCGCCAAGCTCATCGCATTTTCTCATGAAACACATTTCTACACCATTTTTAGCAGCTTGCCGCAGCTCATCCATTCTAGCCAAGCGATTTTGAATATTTTTGAGGAGGCTCAACCTGATTGTATGGCAACAAATGAACTGAAAAAAGATTATTACTTTTATATAATACTAGTATACCGCTTCTTTGCGGTGGAATCTGACTGCATACTCTATTATGATAATAGATTGAGGCGGTGAACAAATTTTGGAGATGATCGTTGGAGGGAGATGGATTGAGGAGGTGAGCAGATTTTGGAGATGATGGAATGAAGAAGATAATCGAATTAGAGATATGGATTGAAATGGTCAACAAATTTTGGAGGAGATAATTTTGTGAGGAGGAAAATTGAATACGTAGAGATAGTGTGACACACAAACATTTAAGTTCATTTTTCTTTCCGTAGCGGAAAAAACATCACTACGGTCGTGATAATCAAATGTTTTCTTCTATCATCTGAAAGTAAAATTTCAAAAGGTAATATAAACCCTTGCCCGAAAATAATGGAGGGAGGAAGGAAATGTATTAACAAGAACTTACCTCTTCTGCTCAGCTGCATTAAGCTTAGTTTCAAATTGGCAAGCTATTCCTTTCTCTTTTGAAGATGAACATGCACGAGATCTTGACTTTGTTCTCGCTTTGCTTGCTAATGACTCATAGAATTGCTGCACTCCATATACATTTGACTAAAATTAAGAGCTCTATGAATGTCGAAAGTTGCAGAAACAAACACGTATATGTATTTATATTTTAATAGTAGAGGTATTCTGCCAGGTAAATTTCAGTAAAATTCCACAATTAAGTATTAACATAATTCTGCATTTCTCTAATACTATAGACACGCATGCCCCCTAATAATACAACTTTCAGCCTCAGCCCTCAAAAGTTCAGTTTCCTGTCATAATTTAGTTTTCTTTCCAAATCTTTTACAAAAATAGGGAACTTCAATGAAAAAATGGTCTCAATCTCAAATTTCAATTTTTTTTAGAACAAAATAACATTATGATACATCAAACTAGAGCCGCGGGTGCACCCGCAGAAATACTAAGTCGTTCTCCAAAATAGAGAGAGAGAGAGAGAGAGAGATCAAACTTGACGGCGTTGATTAGCATCACGAAGCTTGGCGTCGATATCTTGAGCAGAAATGGGAGGGCTTTTACACTCCAGAAGCCGTCGCAGGAGTCGACGTGGGAGTTTCGGTGTAGTAAGCAGCTGTGACGACGCCGTATTGTCGTCGTTCGCCGGAATATACAACGCAGTTCCGTGCGATTTGATTTCCGGTGCCATGTCTCTTCGTGTCAGATTTGATCAGAATTCAGAACACAAATTGCCAAAGAATAATATTTTGTTGCCAATTTAAATTAATTATTTTCTTAATTTATAGTCCCAAATTCTTGAAGCACCTTACAATGCTAGTATTTTTCTTAACAAATGGTAAAAAAAAGTGCTTATATGGCACAATTAGTGGTAGAAGGTGTCTAATACAATTAATGTTAGAAAGTGTCTAAGAGCATCTCCAATGCAACAATATCTAATATGTATATGTGGCAAAAGACATTGACATTGTATCAAAAAAATTCTCCAATGCAACAATGTTTATTGTGCAAATGTGGCAAATTATTATTAGTTTTTTAGAAAAAAGAAAGAGAGAGAAATGTATTGATTGGATAAAGATTTTTAAATTAATGGTGGACATTGTCAAGAACAATGTCTAGAATTAGACATTGTGCTAGACACTTTCTAGCATTAATTGTGCCACATAAGCATTTTTTGGCCATTTGTCAAAAAAGGTACTAGACATTGTGCCTTGACAATGTTGCATTGGAGATGCTCTAACACAATATTTTTAATAATGTCTATCATTAATTTAATAATCTCTATCCAATCAATACATTTTTCTCTCTTTCTTTTTTCTAAAAAACTAATAATAATTTGCCACAGTTTCATAACGAACATTGTTGCATTGGATAAGATTTTTGATATAATGTCAATGTCTTTTGCCACATATACATAGTAGACATTGTTGCATTAGAGATACTCTAATAAAGTCTCTTTCTAATTTCTCAAATCTCCACCCATTATTTGTTTTTCTTCAAGTTTTGTTGGGGAATTTAGAAAAACAATCAAAATCAACCACTCATTTTAAAATGACAAATTTTAATAATATTACGGTATGTTGGATTTTAATTAAAATTATTTTTTTTGTAAAAATTGATAAAATATGTTATTGAAAAATTATAAAAAATTGTGAGTCTATAAAATACATAATTAAAATTAATTGTCGACTTTAACTTTAATTTTTTAACAAAATTTTAATTATTTTCAAACATACCCTAAGTCTCTTTCCGATTTCTCAAATTTCCACTTAAAGTTTGTGTTTTGTCAGGGAATTTAGAAAAGTGTCCAAAATCAACGGCTCATTTGAAAAATGATATCTTTAATAATATTGCAAGTCTCTTTCTAATTTCTCAAATTTCCACTCAAATCTGTTTTTCTTCGTCTTTTGTTTGAAATTTTAGAAAAGTGACCAAAATCAACGAATCATTTTGAAACATGACAAATTTTAATAATATTGTCTAATAAAGTCTCTTTCCAATTTCTCAAATTTCCACTTAAATATGTTTTTCCTTGTGTTTTGTCGGAGAATTCAAAAAATTGTGGTTATATTTACACTGTAATTTGTTATAAGTGCATTATATTTTAATTGTGTTTAAAATCTTCAACTTTTTTTTTATTATTGCAATTATTTTCTTAATATTTTGTCATTGAATTCTTATCTTTAACTTTCATTACTTAACACATTTCATCATTAATGATGGTTTATATCAAGATATTTTGTTTATGTGCTTTGAAATGAGGAAAAAATATTTTATCGTATTTTTGTATCTATTGTTTTTTTTTTTTTTAAATATGACAGACAAATAAGTGTTTTTACAAATTCTCAACAAATGTTTATTACGAAAACTGTTATCAAACACAAGATGTGCTAATTAATGAAAAATTAAAGATAAAAATATGATTAAAAAAAGTTGGGGACGTGAGTGCTATAATATTAAAAAATTAAAGATGATAAATATAATTAAAATGTGGTACAAAAAATAAATAGTATTGTGTGAATATAATTATCTTTTCTATCCAAAATCAAACGATTAATTTGAAAAATTACAATCTTTAATAATATTGCAAGTCTCTTTCTACTTTCTCAAATTTCCACTCAAGTCTGTTTTTCTTTGTCTTTTGTTTGAAATTTTAGAAAAGTGACCAAAATCAACTGCTCATTTTGAAAAATGACAATTTTTATTAATATTGTCTAATAAAGTAGAGATCACAATTGGACAGAGACGACAATTGGACAGAGACAAGGCGATCATTCTCATTCTTGCCTCCGTCGCAGAATTTCTATCCACATACCCACCTTGTTCCTCGCTTAAGACAAGGCGGGGCGGGGCGGGGCCTGTCTTTAATATTTTTGTTTTATTACTCTTAATTGTGATTTTTCATTGAATTTTTTTCCTTAGTAAGAGTTATTTTTTTTATAATATATTTAATAAACAAAATGAAAAAAAATACAAATCAAGGGGTTGTAATTCATTAATTATGATTTGTGGATTAATCTTCCCATTCCAACACCTTGAATTCGATTCTTTTTAGTCTCATTTCAACAAAATAATTTTTTAAATTTTTAGAAATTTGAAAAAAATATAAATAATAATCGGGGCGGGGGCCACGAGTTAGTCTCTTTCCAATTTCTCAAATTTCCACTCAAGTCTCTTTTTCTTCATATTTGTTGGA